>OY776115.1:12262159-12832125 GCA_963675035.1 Allygus modestus
TTAAAACTTTCCCCTCTCTAATTCCCATCTTTTTACATGCATTAATTTTACATCTGGGGCTTTTCTGACCCTGTTTGGGCCCAAAAACTCGAAATTTGAAAGATTAATCCCCAAAAAATGGGTTTAGAGTTTTCCGATTGTTTTGCCCAACGAACTTGTCCAACAGATTATAGAAAGGAACGTCTCTACCAAATTTGAAGTAAATCTGACAAAAAATGCGACCGCTAGAGTGCATACACATATATATATATATATATATATATATATATATATATATATATATATATATATATATATATATATACAATTTTGAACGACCCCCCAAAACGTGTTCAGGGGGTCACGTTAGGAACTTCTATGGTGGACCCGGGCTTAAGTTTCACCGTGCGGGTCATGCTAATAGTTCACTTTCCATAGGAAATTCACTAATAAATGAACCGAGGCTTGTCGATTACCCTGAAAGTTACAATTTTACCACCCCTCTCGTCCCTTCGTCCCCCACTCCTTCACATGGGGTAGTCAAAATACTTTTGTGAATCGATGTTTTAGGAACAAGTCGACTTCACGACTAGCAGTCGTGTAGTCGACACTGCTTGATCAAATCGGGGAATATAATACAGAAACACTTTTAATATGGGGCATATCTCATTTAATTGCCAACAGATTTCAGACTAAATTGTTCTCAGAGTTCTAAATTGCCTACAACATGCACTCTTAGGGAATAGATAGTTCTGATATCGTAGATCAAAGTCAAGCAAATTATAAAATTAATCTAAAACTAGGAGCCTGTCGCGGCTTCGCTCGCGTTCACATCGTAACGTGAAAAAAAATTGAATTTGATTCTTATATAAAACAAACCAATGAAATCTCTAACAGAGAATTTCGACTTCTAGAAGTTGATATTATACTGACATTCCCGTATAAATATTGTGTTACCGTTCCAAAGCCAACATGGCCTGCTGATTAACTGTGTTTACTCTATCCAGCTGATTGCTTAAAACATTTAGTTATTTCCCAATGTTAAGCTTATGGGAAAAACTCAACTTTAAGGGGCCCCAGGGCCTCACTCACAAATTATTTCTCTATAAAAAAAGGTTCCTGCACAACTTTACGTTAGGCTCTTTCCAATGACCCCAAAAACATGAAAATAGGTTCAGTAGTTTAGGAGGAGTGATTGTCACAAAAAACCTGCTCGCCTATTAAATAAGTAAATAGATACCAAAAATAGAAAAAATACAATGGACCTTTTTGTGTTGCTTTGTTAGCAACGAAATACCATCAAAAACACACCACGGTTTAACGCAAACTCTAATTTCACTGTATGATATGACATCTAGTACCATTTTAAGAAATGTAGTACCTTTTTTAGGGACATCTAGTACTAAAGCGACGAGCCCCTCAGGACACCCGGTTGGCAGTGGAGTAAACATTGAGGATGTGTCTGATACATGTCGAGATCTGAACCATGCAGTACTGAAAAGTGAGGACAGACTATGCTGAAATGGGGTTGCACACGCTGAAAGAGTGCTCAAGTCGGGAAATAGATGAGGACTTTTAAGAAGGGCTCCAGCATCGTAATATTTCACGTTTATATCCTGCTTCTCCCATAAGACTAAAATCCACCACTACTTGGCTACCTCACCAAGTGATAATGTGAACTCCCCGCACCACGCCCTGATAACAGTGATAAAAGATAGCGGTGAGCCACACTCGGACCATAGAACATCACGTCATGTCTGATATTGATAACTTTCAAATCTTATCCCTCCTCAATGGGTTATTCGAATTTGTTTTCCGACTCATTTTAAAGAGCAATAAAACCGAGTAATTTCATTGAGCAAAATTTTGATATCACATTAAAAGTACTCATAAAAAAGTTGCAAATGTTGAATATTTTGGAATTTAACGGAATGGTTATTATTTGTTATAGACAAATACTCCCTGAAGTCGCACGGATTTATTTATTATACAAAACGAGCAATAAATCAAAAATTTCGGATGATCCATTGAGGACAGCATTTGAAAGGCATTGGTCATGGGAGAAAAATTAGTCGGGTCATAATGTTTTTGATTTTAACAAATTCGGAATACCAAACCCTTTTTATACAAACAGACCTACGAAACCCAGAGTAGTGTAAAATAATCTTACATACATCAATAATTTCAATAGATTAATATACAATAATTACTGATAATGATGTAAATTAAAGTTTGAAATTTACAACCCACTGCCTCGCAAGTAACTGAACGTTTTAGTGCCTTTCCAAAGAACTTTTGCGTTTTATCCGACTCTCAAAATATCCCCATTTCTCGGACGGTTTACAATATTCTAAAATTGGCACTCTATTATATAGACTCTATATAAATCACATATAGTATCACACATATAGTATATGAATCTATATAGTATAGACTCTATATGCTATTTGATTCGAGCTGAATCAAATTAAATATGTTGAGTTAAAACAAAAACTAATGACATCTAGCTAATAATTTTAATACATATCTATTTATTAAAACAAATAATACGATTTGCGTGATCAAGATAATCTTATTATAAAATACAAATGTTGTGTACTTTAACACGACTAAATGGCCCATCAAAGAGTAATGGGTGTTAAATGATTGCATTTTTATGGAGGAAAAAGGAAAATTAGATTGTTTGAGTCTTATATTTGTCTAACTGATAATGGTTTTCTATGACATGGGTGATATCAAAGACTTAAAACTACCTAGTTTTACCTCGATGGGTGATATATGATGTGTGACATGTTTTGGATTAGGGATAATATTGAATTCTTTTACGTGTAAGGATAAACGTTATACGTTTAAAATTTGAAAAGTAATTACGTAATGTAAAAATGTCAACTTGTGCTTATGGGAATATTGAACTCTCTAATATATTTTAGGGGATTGCCCCAAATTCAATATTTAAACAAATAATTAGAGACTCTAGTTCTTGTTAGTGCTCATAAGGGATGGACCATATGCGTGAAAGACAACAATTGTTATCCAATATGTAACAGAAATAGCGCTATCTCACCAAGTGATAATGTGAACTCCCCGCACCACGCCCTGATAACAGTGATAAAAGATAGCGGTGAGTCACACTCGGACCATAGAACATCACGTTATGTCTGATATTGAATTGATAACATAGACACAAGTCGTACGCCTACGGATAGCAAGTTCAATAGGCACTTTATTGAAGCCGCGTTTATTCTGTGTAGCAAGACCTGCTATGTAATATTGTTATATCTCTTTGTTAAATATACCAAAAGTTACAAAACATTTTAAATTATAATTTTTGTGCCATACGGTATGTTAATAGCAAAAGTTATATTACATTTACGTCAGTGATTTCATTGTCTAAGCTATTTATTTCTGTGTCAATTTTCTTTTCTGGATAACTTTACAGTAGACAATTGTTGTGCCATATATATGTTACATAGCAAAACTTATATTCCATTTTCGTCTGTTTTGGCAACTTTAGCATTTAGAATTCAAAGTTATGTTTTGAAATGCCAATGTAACACAACTGCATTGTTTAAGGCCAATAAATTAATAATATTATACAGGGTGTCTTGTAAGCATTTGACCAAACTTAACTATGTGATTCAGCAGGTCAAAACAAACAAATAATGTAGCATAACAAGTGTTCCTTTCTGTCTGTAGGTCGGTAAGTATTTTTTACAAAAACCTTAATTGAGCGAAGCTCTCTTTCCCTCACTTTGTCACTTCTTTGTAACGGCATCACAGTGTAATGGTTTTACCGATTGATATGAAATTTGGCCAGTAGCTAGGTGATACCGAGGAGAAGGTTTTTCTTTAGAGTGATTTGCAAAATTCCTCCTGGGTTACGCCCCACTGGTTCTTAAAGTTCACATGTTATTGTAATGGAAGAAATATTTTATTAGGTTTATGTCACTTTTTTTAACTGACTTCATTTAAATTAAAGTACCTGGGGGGCCGAGCTTTGCTCGGGGGAAGGCCAGTCAGTTTGTTTGGATGACTTGGAGCATGTTTCACCACTTTCCCCTACTGATAATCAGATTTGTATAACGCATTTGCCTCCTTTCTAAATTTTTAAGGTCACTCCAGTTGTTATTTATAGCTGAATGTCTCTTTGATTTATTTTAATACTCTATATATGTAATCTTCACTCAAATATTTTAATCTCTGCTCTCAGGAAACCACATGTTAATAATTATAAACAACATGAGTATTACTTTGACAGTTCCCTGGTTAATTATGAACAGCTGTTACAATTCTTTTGTTTTGATTTGAAACTCCTGAATTTAAATGGCCCAATGTTAATTTTGTTAGCTTTTCATTTTAGTTTTTACTTTCTCCCCCTTGTATATATGGAGAAAATATTGTTTCCGTCAAATTTTTCGAATTTGAGTTGTTGGTGGAAATATTTGTTTTGGTGCTCCCTGAACCCAAAAAAGTGATTTTTACGTGCTGTCAGTGTGTCTGTCTGTCTGTCTGTCTGTCTGTCAGTATGTCTGTCTCTCTGTCTGTGTGGATGTGTACAGAGCTAGATCCCTAACCAATCGTCCGATTTTTATGAAATTGGATATGTAGGTACTAATCCACGATATCTCCAGGCGTTTTAGCGAATTTCCCCTATAGGGAAGAAGCTATTACCGTAGTCGGCATGGTAAGACCTAGGCCCGGGACCATGATAACTTTTTGTTTTGAGGTCCCCAGACCCCAAAAACACCATTCGTTCGAAACTGTATATATATATATATATATATATATATATATATATCTATCTATATATATATATATATATATATATATATATATATATATATATGTGAGCACGATAACTCTCGTAAAAATTATCCGATTTTGATGAAATTTGGTATAAACGTGTAAAGCAACATTTATGACTTTAAGTTCGAAAACCAGCTAGATCGCTCTATCCGAAGGGGTATTTTGGGGGGGTTTTGTACCCCAAAAATGGCTTTTTAGAATTTTTTACATATATTTTGGAAATAGTCAAATTTTATTTTTTCCCATTGGATTCAACTTAAAAAAACACACATTTTGGTATTTTGATCATTTCTCTACGTCAATTGGTTACCGAGATATTGAAAATGCTAAACACAGTACGTTGTCTAATGTTATTCTTATGGAGGAAAATAAAAATTTTATATCTCGCTTATTTATGAACATATACTGACAAAACTTGGTATACGGCTTTATCTGGTTGTGGACCATTGATATTTCCTCAAAAAAAAATTTTTTGACAAAGGCTCCCGTAGCAGCAAACCTGCGTACTCAGCCCCATGTTATTCTTATGGAGAATAAGCAACGTGTTATCTCCATTAATTATGAAAATAAATTAATGAAATTTGGTAAGTAACTTCACCTAGTTGAGTTATATTGATATTAGCATAAAACCCCATTTTTTCGTGTTCCTTGCTTCAGCAAACCTGCATACTCAGCCGCCATGTTATTCTTATGGAGAATAATTAAAATGTCATAAATTGTTTATTTATGAATTTATATTGATGAAAATTGGTATGTAGCTTTATGTGGCATTAAGATTAATATATATGCATTGGAAATTCGCTAAGTACGCAGGTTTGCTGCTACGGGGGTATTTTAATTTTTTGGAATTTTTATTTTTAAGGGTTATTATTCCCCAAAAACCGCCAAAAAACATGAAAAATCAAGATTTCTCAAAAACTGCTCCAACGATTTTGATTAAACTTTAGTCGTTTGTAGAACATTAGGTTTCAAACAAAATGGCACCACCCGCATTTCTGTAAAAATTCGGGTTCAGAAATTACAAGGCTTAAAATATCAATAATTCAGTTTTTTGATTTTTCATAAAAAACATAAATATTAAAAATATTACTATTCACCATAAAAAAGAGCTAAAAAAACTAAATAATTTAGTATTTTAAATTACTATTCTACGATAACTGTTTGCGGAGAAAATTTAAATTTTCATTTTGCGGTAAACGCAGTACGTTGGTCCAATTTTATTCTTATGAGGCATACAAAAATGACTATTTCTCTCTTATTTACTGATCAATTTCGTTGAAACTTGATATGCTTGTCAAGTTAGCATTGACCAACATAGGAAATTCGAAATATGTTTCCCCTTAAAACCCTGAGGGGGGAATGGTGGGCATTTCCCCTCTTAAAACCACGTGTGTAGCGATGTATTCTGTAGTGCCTCGTAAACAGGGATTTGGGTGGATATTTTTGAAAACAACTTGTTTACAAGATTTTCTGTACATTCGACCGTGCTTTGTATTCTATATTTAGTAAATAGAAAGTAATTTATTCATTAAAGTTGGGCTAAAAGGGAGAAAGTATGTATCAGTTTCCTGATACCGTTAATTTTTACATTATTTGATTTTTCCTGGGGATGAGTATGTCTAGAACTTACTTTTATCCTAGAAATTAGTTATTTAAAACATTTGAAGGAAATCGTTGGAGCCGTTTTTGAGATCTGTGTCGCAAGCAAGCAAGCAAGCGAACATACAAGCAAACCTTACTCATATTAGAGTATAGGATAGGATAGGATAAACAGCTGTTAAAAACTGTCACTGTTTTGTTTACAATATTTTAAGTTTGTTTACTAAATGTAGCGTTCTTCCCCGTAGATCTTCTTTGTTCGCGCTTTAACGTTGTAACTGTTGCTTCGCTCATTTATGCGTCTAAAGTGTAACGGCAGACCATCCTAGTATCTTTGAAACGGATTAAGATAAAATCATGAAACTTGGGATGAGTGTTGCCGACAGTTGGCGATTTCAAGACATATAAAACGGTGTGTCATATGTAAAGATAGATAACGGATAAAACTAAACTTTACATGTCAAAAGTTGGTATTTTTTGCTGCTGAATACTATCATCTCCCTACTTTTGAGTTTTTACTGTTATCCATCAATTAGTCCTGACATTTGACACATCGTTGCATTTGTCTTTAAATCGTTTTAATGTTATGTATCTTAACATTTTTCAATAAAGTTTGTAGTTTATTAGACATTTAACTTTGAACACTTAGAAATACCGCCACTTTGAAACTCAAAGTTGTATAAAAACATAAGTTTATGGAATTTGCCAAATGCCTACAGTAACACTGTTCCCAAGTTTAATGATTTTATCAAATCGTTTCAAAGATATTACGATGTTTGTAAAAAATACATACAGACCCGACGGACAGAAAACGGGACGAGATAGGACACATGTTATTGGTTTACTTTGACATGCTGAATAACATGGGTGAGTTTGCTCAAATGATTGCAAGACACCCTGTATATCATATAGTAAGTTTTGCTGTGAACTCTCTTCCTCCATAGTCAGCTCCACACTCTGTTTACTCAAGTTATGAATGCCAAACGCTAATCACATCCAAATGAATATTATTTGTTTATTACGGAAAACTAGCTCATCAATATTTTCATTTCAGACCTAATTATGTTAATAGCTTGTATTGTTCTGTGACCAAGCACACGTATCGTGTTTGATTTGTGATATATTTCCTAGCTTCAAAATTACCTTTTAACATCGTCCTCTTTGAGGGAAATTCACTTTGCACACTTGCTTCTTAATTTGTAGGGAAGAATTTAATTTTACTCAAATGATACTTGATTTTTTGTGTGAATTGAATAAATGTCGTAATTGAATAAAAGTTACATTGAAAGTTTACTGGATATTTTTCTGCAGCTGTTACGATTGGTTTGTTTTTATTTGCACCCCCCTAAGTCCAATGTTAAAATTTCAATTTTTAAGGTAAAAATTGGAAATTTTAACTTTTGACAATTTTCCAGGGGGTTTCTAGGTATAAGCTACATGCCAAGTTTCACATTACGACCTCATATACAAGTGGTCTAGAATTCGTTTACATGACTCAGTTGCACAGGGACGGTATAGTTATTTAGATACAAACTCAACAAACACACCATGAGAGAGCAATTCCGGGAGCAATTCGGAGGAATTTGTCTGTATTATGCATGTGTTTGTGTTTTGGTTAGGGGGGGTGATGGCCCCTCTTGCAGCAAACCTGCATACTCAGCGAATTTCCAATGAATATATAACATAACACAAACACATTAAAACACTTAACAGGATTTATAAGAAATATTCACAAACAAGCAATATTTAAAATATTAATTATTCCTTATAAGAATAACGTTGGGGATGAGTACGTAGGTTTGCTGAAACAAGGAACACAAAATAATGGGTTTTTATGCAAATATCCAAAGAACTCATCGTAGTGAAGTCACATACCAAGTTTCATCCATATACATTCATAAACAAACGATATATAACATTTTAATTATTTTCCATAAGAATAACATGGGGACCAAGTACCTAGGTCTGCTGCTACGGGAACCATAGGCGAAAAATTTTTTTGTGCAAACAACAATGAACCACAACCAGATGAAGCCATATACCAAATTTCGTCAGTTTATGTACATAAATAAGCGAGATATACACTTTTTCTTTTTCTCCATAAGAATAACGTTAGACAACGTACTGTGTTTAGAACTTTCAATATCTCAGGAACCAATTGACGTAGAGCAATGATCAAAATACCAAATTGTTTGTTTTTTATGCAGAATTCAATGCTAAAAATTAAAATTTGATTTAAATCAAAATTACATGTGGAAACCCCAAAAAACCATTTTTGGGGTACAAAACCCCCCAAAAGCCCCCGTTCGGATGGTGCGATTCGTCTGGTTTTCGAACTCGTTTAAATAAATGGTGCTTTATACATTTGTACCTAATTCCATTAAGATCGGACCATTTTTACGATAGTTATCGTGCTTACGGACAAACACACACACACACACACACACACACACACACACACACACACACACACACACACACACACACATATATATATAAATTTGAACGAATGGTGTTTTTGGCATCTGGGGACCTCAAAATGAAAAGTTATCATGGTCTCGGGCTTAAGTCTTACCATGAGACCTACGGTAATAGCTTCTTCCCTATAGGAGAAATTCGCTAAAACGTTAAGCCAAGAAAATATGTCAAATGCCATTTAAAATAACGCCTTAAAAGTAGACAATACTGTTGGATACAGGAGTGTTCACAAATTGTAGAGTGTAGAATGAAGGCGCATTTCGTAACACGCCGAAACATTGAAGTATTCAGGGAAGGTAAAATTATTGAAAGAGAATAAAAAAGTAACAGTAGGATGAATTGCTTGTTATTTTAAGTATTTTAATTGATTTTTATTTTACGTTTCCAAGATATTGAAGGTGCTAAACACAGTACGTTGCCTAATGCTATTCTTAAGGAGGAAAAGAAAAATTGTATATCTCGCTTATTTATTAACGTATGACAAAACTTGGTATACGGCTTTATCTGGTTGTGGTCTATTGATATTTGCTCAAAAAACAATTTTTTCTTAAAGGCTTCCGTAACAGCGAACCTGCATACTCAGCCCCAATGTTATTCTTATGGAGATTAATTAAATGCTATGTCTCCCTTAATTATGAACATGAGTGAATAAAAACTGGTATACGACTTCACCTAGTTAAGTTATATTGATATAAGCATAAAAACCCATTTTTTGTGTTCCTTGTTTCAGCAAACCTGCGTACTCAGCCCCAATGTTATTCTTATGGAGAATAATTAAAATTGTATATATCGCTTTTTTGTGAATACATTTTTATGAAACTTGGTAAGTGGTTTTATGTAGTATCAAGACATTTACAAATCAGTTGGAAATTTGCTGAATATGAAGGTTTTTCTGCGACGGGGGTATTTATTTTTCGTTTCCCTCGCCGTCCATAAACCCAGCTTAAGTTTGCTTCCTGACACACCAACTGTTGTATTATCCCCTCCTTGTGAGGATAAGTAATAGTTGACAGAAGTGTGCTCTGTTGGTGATTAGTGTAACTACGTCCTCTTTGAATCCTGGCACACATAAAAGTAGGGACAGCTTTTACGATGGCAATGAGAACTTCAGTATATATATAGTCAATGACTGGACTTATGGACGGCCTGGTTTTTCATTCGTGTAACGCCCTTTAGCCTAATAGCTCTATTAATCTAATAGCTCTCTGCATTAATAAAACGTTACCGCTTAAGAAATAATTGGCAATTAATTAGAGTGTTTATTAACTACTAATGATAAAGCACGAGTGATGCTTGAAGAGGTATAATTAAGAAACAAAAGAAAGGAATTAAGGCATCGTTAGAGATATTCTCTCTTATTTCACTAAGGTATTATTGCAATTAACTTGTTTGTTTGGTTTAAGACCGCTATATGAAAAATCCCAGTTCTAATAATGGTATTTGTAATTATTTAGTATAATACATGTGTGCGCTGTTTTGTATAATTTTTAGAGCGGATTATGTAAAGTACAATTATACTTAATACGATTACGGTTAACAATTATTATTACATTAATACGATAATTTTACATATTACGATAGTTATATAATACATCCTATAGGTAATTCGTATTTACTATAAAGTGTGTTTAATAATGTTCTTAACATCTAAAATATTTAAAAATTAAGTATTTTGTGGCATACACATAATAATTTAAATTTACTTGTAGATAATAATGTATATTATATTTACCTAGTTTTACATTTCAAATATCACATTATGGATATTGAAAAACAAAATTCTTTTAAAACGTTTGGAGGAAAGTTATTTCATAACGTTTAATAAAGAAATTACTTTCTGAGATATTATCAAGAAAATTCGGCTTTTATTGAAATTAAAATAATATTCAGTTCAATGGGCAGTGATTTTAAAGAGGTTCGTTTTGTGCACTTCGATGGCCAATTCAAGTCGACATTTGATACAGACTCAATATTTTAACGCACTGGAGTCTTCTTTGTGACGTTTATTAGTTTTATAGGATTTTAATTTGATTAAAAACAGTTTATATATAAACTACGCTGCTTTAGTCAGAATATAATTAGAGGAGTTTAAAAAAGTGAATATTTTACCTAAGAAAGACTATATATATGACATTGTAAAGCTGCTTGTTGCTGATTGTTGAGTTATCATAGAATATTTGCAAAAAGTTAGAGAAATGGAATTAACTTTGTTCAAAGAACATTTTTTGTAAACCAACAGGTAAATAACTTTTCTCATTAGTAAATCCTGTAACACTTTGTTATACGATTTAACTACAATATCAACTATTTATAAGGATTTTAACAAACAGTTGCAATGTATTATAATAAGGTTATCTTGACTGGAATGAAAGTATGTCATAAACAAATGTGCTTTAAATATTGGAGAATATCTTGAATGTCCGGAGAATATCCACAATCTCGTTAAACGGACATCTTTGAGACGAAATCCTATGTATTTCCAATGGATATCCTCTACATCCCAGGCAAAAAGGGGATGTACAAAACTATATTAGGATATACGCTGGAAATCCTAAATATTGGATGAATATTGGACGAAATATTGGAAAATTTGGATGTCCTGCGGATATCTTTGGATATTTCGGACTTTAAACGGATGTTCTGTGCTACCTGGGACTAAATAAGTGGACCAACTTTAAACAATACAAATTTTTTACACCTTTTTTAAAGGTTCGGAATTATATAAGGAAAACACCATGTAACATTGCGCAAAGTTTATAATTAAGAAAAAATGCAAGTTTGACTTGGCTTTCGGGCAATGTAAATCCTCGGTCTAGGCCAAATGTAAACCTTGTTTTCTACCGCTCTTCCTTGAGACTATACGGTTTTGGGGTTTTAAATAATTTTCCACAAACAAAGATAGGCCCTAAATATTTTTGATTTACTTTTTTGAATAATAAATTAAAATCCACTTGCTTTAAGTAAGAAGTATTTTTTATATAATGTAGTTAATTTTAAAACAATTTTTCCTTAGGTGACATTTTATTGGAACAGTTGTGTTCAATATCAAACAAAGAAGCGACACTTCTGCGAAGTCTGAAGATGACATCAGATTCTATTGTAACAGTGTTAAGGTAAAAGTTATTAGGTAGTGATGAGAAATTTTTCCAATATATTGCTTTAGAAGGAATGCATTGTGAATTGGTATTAAAACAAACACATTTTGTTGAAAAGTTGCGTATGACACATAATTTAATCTATTTAATATTAGGGGGCAATTAAACCTACCTTTATGAATTTAAATTTAATTTTAAAATGTCGAAAATAGTTTTGTTCTTTGAAACAAGGAATAAAACCTCATAAAGTTATTTCTAAAACTTTTCGTATAATAATTTGGACAGAACAGATTAGGGGAAAAATCCAATTTAATAAAACTTCTTCTTCTGAATATATAATTGCGTGAGAAAAATGGGGAAAAATTCTAAATCTATAACTGTTGTCATGTTTCTGAAGCTATATCGTCCGACCTAGAAGGTTGAAACTTGAAACATTCATAGAAAATTAGATTGCGAAGATCTCCATGTAGCCCGATTTTGAATTTTTACCCTTATTTGTACTTAAACATTACTTTAAAGTACAATATTTTGAAAATGGTATTTAATATCATTTTAAAAATATTCAAACTAACTAATGATGAGCTGTAATTATAATATTATGCAATATAATCTGGTGTTGATAAATTATCCAGTAAACACTACTCAAATACAGCTTAAACACTAGGTTAGACTATAAATTCTTTACAAGCCACAGTTTTTTTAATTATATAACACATATTATTATAGCTAGTTTCCCTTTTAGGATGGGTAAATAATATTTTATTGTAAAAAAGTCTATAATTTATTGTAAGACGACCATCTTGATCCCAAACTAACAAAACATACCTAGATTAAGTTCAGTACAATTATAAGTAAGAAAACGCCCAAGAACAAATATGACATAAGTATAATTTGAATTAAATATTAGGTATAACAAAATAATAGTCTACGTCTTATAAAATAATTAACATAAAATGTTATGAACTCCGTAAAGATTCATTAGGTATACTGTACAGTATTTTCAAAAGCTGTTTCTATAGATATACTACCAGTTTATGTAATTCGCTCTACAGTTATTTATTATGTACTAGTAGCCTGTCGCGGCTTCGCTCGCGATCACAACGTATTATTATACTGACATTCCCGTATAAATATTGTGTTACCGTTCCAAAGCCAACATGGCCTGCTGATTAACTGTGTTTACTCTATCCAGCTGATTACTTAAACTTATAGTTATTTTCCAATGTTAAGCTTATGGGAAAAAAACTCAACTTTAAGAGGCCCCAGGGCCTCACTCACAAATTATTTCTCTATAAACAAAGTTTCCTGCACAACTTCACGTTAGGTTCTTTCCAATCACACCAAAAACATGAAAATCGGTTCAGTAGTTTACGAGGAGTGATTGCCACAAAAAACCTACTCGCCTATTAAATAAGTATAGATTTGTAATCATTCTGTCGACTTCTTAAAATAGATAATAAATCTTTACATTTTCATTCCAGTAACTACACAATTTAAGTGGCGCCTTGGTTGTGTCGAGTTTTCTAATTGGAGTATTAAGACGGAGCCCATAGAATGAGTTACTGTTAACTGGACTTTACAAGTTGGACAGCTTTTATGTTTGTTTATTTTAAACCGCTTTCCGTAAATGCACTTAGAGCCTTGAGTAGAGAAACTGGGACATGTTTTCTAAGTGGAGGGGAGTATGCAATATCGGTATGCACTAGAGGGGTATGCAATATCGGTATGTACTAGATGGATATGCAATATCGGTATACTCTTGAGATGTATGCAATATTGGTATGCACTGGAGATGTATGCAATATCGGTTTGCACTAGATGGATATGCAATATTGGTATACTCTTAAGATGTATGCAATATCGGTGTGCACTGGAGATGTATGCAATATTGGTGTGCACTAGAGATGTATGCAATATAGGTATGCAGTGGAGATGTATGCAATATTGGTATGCACTGGAGATGTATGCAATATCGGTTTGCACTAGAGGGGTATGCAATATCGGTATGCACTAGAGATGTATGCAATATTGGTATGCACTAGAGATGTATGCAATATCGGTGTGCACTAGAGATGTATGCAATATCGGTATGCAGTAGAGATGTATGCAATACTGGTATGCACTGGAGATGTATTCAATATCGGTTTGCACTAGAGGGGTATGCAATATCGGTATACTCTTGAGATGTATGCAATATCGTTATACACTAGAGGGGTATGCAATATCGGTATGCACTAGATGGATATGCAATATCGACATACTCTTTAGATGTATGCAATATCGGTGTGCACTAGAGATGTATGCAATATCGGTATGCACTAGAGATGTATGCAATATCGGTATGCAGTGGAGATGTATGCAATATCGGTATGCACTGGAGATGTATGCAATATTGGTATGCACTAGAGATTTATGCAATATCGGTATGCACTGGAGATGAATGCAATGTCGGTATGCACTAGAGGGGTATGCAATATCGGTATGCACTGGAGATGTATGCAATATTGGTATGCACTAGAGATTTATGCAATATCGGTATGCACTGGAGATGAATGCAATGCCGGTATGCACTAGAGGGGTATGCAATATCGGAATGCACTGGAGATGTATGCAATATTGGTATGCACTAGAGATGTATGCAATATCGGTATGAACTGGAGATGTATGCAATTTCTGTATGCACTAGAGGGGTATGCAATATCGGTATGCACTAGAGATGTATGCAATATCGGTATGCACTGGAGATGTATGCAATATCGATATGCACTGGAGATGTATGCAATATTGGTATGCACTGGAGATGTATGCAATGTCGGTATTCAGTAGAGATGTATGCAATGTCGGTATGATCTGGAGATGTATGCAATGTCGGTATGAACTGGAGATGTATGCAATGTCGGTATGCACTGGAGATGTATGCAATATCGGTATGCACTGGAGATGTATGCAATATCGATATGCACTGGATATGTATGCAATATTGGTATGCACTAGAGATGTATGCAATATCGGTATGCACTAGAGATGTATGTAATCTCGGTATGAACTGGAGATATATGCTATGTCGGTATGAGCTGGAGATGTATGCAATGTTGGTATGAACTGGAGATGTATGCAATGTCGATTTGCACTGGAGATGTATGCAATATCGATATGTACTGGAGATGTATGCAATATCGGTATGCACTAGAGATGAATGCAATATCGGTATGCACTGGAGATGTATGCAATATTGGTATGAACTGGAGATGTATGCAATGTCGGTATGAACTGGAGATGTATACAATGTCGGTATGAGCTGGAGATGTATGCAATGTCGATATGCACTGGAGATGTATGCAATATCGATATGCACTGGAGACGTATGCAATATTGGTATGCACTAGAGATGTATGCAATATCGGTATGCACTGGAGATGTATGCAATATTGGTATGCACTAGAGATGTATGCAATATCGGTATGAACTGGAGATGTATGCAATGTCGGTATGCACGAGAGGGGTATGCAATATCGTTATGCAGTAGAGGGGTATGCAATATCGGTATGCACTAGAGATGTATGCAATATCGGTATGCACTGGAGATGTTTGCAATATCGATATGCACTGGAGATGTATGCAATATCCGTAAGCACTAGAGGGGTTTGCAATATCGGTATACTCTTGAGGTGTATGCAATATTGGTATGCACTAGAGGGGTATGCAATATCGTTATGAACTGGAGAAGTATGCAATATTGGTATGCATTATTTAGTATATGTCATTATCACATGGTTGAAAATCCAACTATCCAAAGCTCTAGTTAAACTTTAGCTATTATTGGTCTTTTACTAATAGGTAGCTAAAATTTGGTTTTGTGGTTTTTTGGTTAGTTAGAAATACGCTACAAAAGCGTATTTTGAGTTATTATTTTACTACATTGAAAACCCATTAACATGTCATCTATTATTTAAAAAATCACTCCAAATGTTATAACAGTTGGTCTCGACCTCCAGTAAACTAGTCGGGCCTTCTGTCCGAACTCGAGTAAATCCTCTTTCTCAGGCTTCTGAGTATTCAATACACTTCATAACGTAGTAATGAATGTTTTCATAAGCAACTGTCATCAGTACATGATAAGATGGTATGCATTTCCAAGGCAAAGATTTGTTTTAAAGTATGTTTTAGTTGTAAAGTTTTTATTTTTTCTTCCTCGATTAGCGTGCATACTACGTTGTCATTTCAGTAATCATTTAATCATCTGTTCTTGCTGTTATGATGTGGTATGATAACGTAGCAACAGCTTTAATTCACCATAGATATCAATTTATTCAATATTCCATAAAATTCACTTTGACGAGTTGAGGGCCTTTGGTGGGAAGGCTTCAAGATGATTGTAAACAGTAAGAAATCTCGTGGAATTTATACCACATCAAGTTGTAATTAACTCCTTGAATCTCGCTGTTATAAAAACCTGTTTTTTATTAAATATAAGATTATTGGACTGGCTAAAGAAGCAGTCGGGTTTAGCTAGTGCTTAAGGTACACAAGGCATCTCACTCTTTTTACACTCACAATTCATTCATATTCACCTTTAAATATGGCTTAGTTGAGTAGGCGTCTTAAACAGTGACTAATGATTTATAAATGGACTAGCTGTTCCCGCAGGCTTCGCCCCGCAAATAATTTATAATACCCCCGTCGAAGCAAACCTGCATACTCAGCGAATTTACAAAGAAGATATAAATGTCTTAATACTACATAAAGCCACTTACCAAGTTTCATACAAATATATTCACAAATAAGCGATATATACAATTTTGATTATTCTCCATAAGAATAACATTGGGGCTGAGTACGCAGGTTTGCTGCAACAAGGTACACAAAAAAAGGGTTTTTATGCTAATATCAATATAACTCAACTAGATGAAGTCGTATACCAGTTTTTATTCATTTATGTTCATAACTAAGGGAGACAGAGAATTTAATTATTCTCCATAAGAATAACATGGGGGCTTAGTATGCAGGTTTGCTGCTACGGGAGAATCATGCAACATATTTTTTTTTAGCAAATATCAATTGACCACAACGAGATGAAGTTGTATACCAAGTTTCGTCAGTATACGTTCATAAATAAGCGAAATATACAAATTTTCTTTTCCTCCATAAGAATAGCACTAGACATCGTACTGTGTTTAGCACTTTCAATACCTCAGTAACCAATTGACGTAGAGGAATGTTCAAAATACCAAATTGTGTGTTTAAGCTGAATCGAATGGTCAAAACTAAAATTTGACTTTTTCAAAAATTATATGTAAAAAATACAAAAAACCCATTTTTGAGGTACAAAACCCACCCAAAATACCCCTTCGGATAGAGCGATCAGGCTGGTTTTCGAAATTAAAGTCATAAATGTTGCTTTACACGTTTATGACAAATTTCATCAAAATCGGTCTTTTTACGAGAGTTATCGTGCTCACGGACACACACACACACACACACACACACACACACACACACACACACACACACACATATATATATATATATATATATATATATATATATATATATATATATATACCGGGTGTCCCACGAAGAGGTTTAAACGTTTGATTTTATATTACGTGCCCATTCATGCACCGAACTTTTTTAAACTTTACACAGTTTACAAAGTAGGTTCTAAAGATAATCTGGAAAAATTTCAGCTCCCTAACCTTAATAGAAACAAAATGGCGGCATATTGAAAAACGATACTTTAAAAACATTAAAAAAGGTGTTTTTGGTTTTATAAAATATTTTTATTGTTGCATTCTAGGGCAATATGACTTTTAAATAAAAGAACTAGGTGAATTTTGAAAAATTTAATTTTGTTTTTCTTAATAATTCTCTGTACAGAAGACTTCGGAACACCAGTTTCAAGTTCAACCTTCCTTAGTGATTTCGGTTTACCTGGAGAGCGGAGCATTGATGCGCACACCAGTTCTTCTCTTTCCTCATTAGATCGCCTAGAGTACTTTTTGACAACACTACCAGTTTCTAACAAAAGATTTTTCCACTTGGTTATTGTTGGATTACTAGGTGGTTCAATTCCTGGGTATGCAACCTGAAATTGTCTAATTGCTTCAGTGACGTTGCCAAAAGCAATAGCCCACGCACAACACTTAACTTTTTGTTCAACGTTAAAAGCCATTTCTCGACTCCACTTTCAGTAAAACAGTACCGAATTAAGTTAGGTTATGTTTTTATGGCTAAAGCGAAATTTTACAATCAAACAGCTGTTCTTCAACAATGAGCGTTAGAACCGCAACGTAGTAAACAAATCAGATAATAAATCATGAAAGTAGTTTTTATAGGAAGCAAATTGGTACATTTTTCAATATGCCGCCATTTTGTTTCTATTAAGGTTAGGGAGCTGAAATTTTTCCAGAATATTTTTAGAACCTACTTTGTAAACTGTGTAAAGTTTAAAAAAGTTCGGTGCATGAATGGGCACGTAATATAAAATCAAACGTTTAAACCTCTTCGTGGGACACCCGGTATATATACAGTATCGAACGAATGGTGTTTTTGGGGTCTGGGGACCTCAAAACGAAAAGTTATCATGGTCCCGGGCCTAGGTCTTACCATGCCGACTACGGTAATAGCATTGACTATAAAGTCAATGGTAATAGCTTCTTCCCTATAGGGGAAATTCGCTAAAAACTATGACAGTTGTGTGTGCTGCATTCTTTGGTTAGCCCGTGGAACTACTGCGAATCAAGATCAGCTGTTAGAATTTTCATTAGCTCAAACAAAAATGAATATCCATAAGAAATACCTGAGAACTTTGTCGGGATCTCTGGCGGAGCCCTAAGGTCAGATCAGGATGAAAACCATTTAGTTTTCCTATTTTATGCCTAAATAATCAGTGTACAAAATTTCAGCTCTCTACCTACATGAGAAGGTGGATAATTAGTGGTGAGTGAGTCAGTCAGTCCGTGAGTCAGTCAGCCAAGGCTTTGCCTTTAATAGATAGTTCCTGGGGGCCGAGCTTTGCTCGGGGATGGCTAGTCAGTTTGTTTAGTTGACTTGGAGTAATATTTCACCACTTTCCCCAACTGATTATTAGATTTTTATAGATCATTTGCCTCTTTTCTGCACTTTTAAGGTCACTCCAGTTGTTATTTATAGCTCAATGTCCCTTTGAACTATTTCAAATATTACCACTCTATACATGCAATCTTCACTCAACAGTTGTAGTCACTGCTCTCAGGAAAGCATATGTTAACAATTATAAACAACATAAGTATTACTTTGACAGTTCCCTGGTTGATTATGAACAGCTGATACAATTATTTTGTTTTGATTTGAAACTCCATAAGCCCAATGTTAATTTTTTTAACTTTTCAATTTAGTTTTTTAAAATTATTTCATTTTTACTGGGAATGAGACCTATCTAGAACATTTTTTTACACCAGAACTTAGTTATTTCCAAAATTTGAAGGAAATCCTCGGAGCCGTTTTCGAGATAATTGTGCAACCAACCAACCAATCAAGCAAACATTGCTCATATAAGAGTATAGGATAGATGCACTAGAGTTCTTACAATTAATTAAATAACTAGGCCTAAACATTTTCTTACATTTTCAATTGAGCAAAATTCAATGCAAAGTAAAATTACGAATAGTTAACTTACCGTAAAACTCGTTTGTAAGTATAATTCCAAAATATTACACGAACGATAAATACTTAAGAATAAGCTATACTTAGTATCAGGGTAATGGCTTATTTATGAAATGTTTAAACGAGAATAAAAGGATTAAACAGTTCACAATTACATTGTTGTGGGTTTAACTAAAACGTTGCAACAGTTTCAGTAAAGAAACAACTTTAAGTTAGATGTAACTTGCGTCACAAAGTTCTCAGAAGTAATTGGAGTAGCGTAAACATTTTGCTTGACTTTCAAAAGAAACTCAAATTTTGTTTAAACCTCCAGGCTCAGGGAAAGCCTTAAGTAAATGTAACTCTAATTAAGTCGTAATACTTCCTTCTATGCGAAACTCTTGTTTAATTTGGAGCAAATCATATTCTTTAAGGTTCTTTATAGTAAAAATGGTTCAATCTTAATGAAATTTGATACAAAAATGTAAAGCAGCATATATTTTCATGAGTTCGAAAACCGGTAAGATCGCACTATATTAAAGGGGTTTTGTCCGCAAAAGTGGGTTTTTAAATTTTTTTTAATAAAGCACGATAAATTTCGGTTTGCACCATTGGATTGAGCCTAAAAAACGAGCTCGCACGCATCACGCTCACACCCGGGGAGCAGATTTCCGTATAAAAAAAGCTTAAATACCCCCGAAGCAGCAAACCTGCATACTCAGCGAATTTCCAATGCATTTTAATTTATCTTAATACCACGTAAAGCCACATACCAAGTTTCATCAATATATATTCATAAATAAACGATTTATGACATTTTAATTATTCTCCATAAGAATAACATGGCCGCTGAGTATGCAGGTTTGCTGAAATAAGGAACACTAAAAATGGGCTTTTATACAAATATCAATATAACTCAACTAGGTAAAGCCACCTACCAAGTTCTATTAATTTATGTTCATAATTAAAGGAGATAACACGTTAATTATTCTCTATAAGAATAACATGGGGCTGAGTATGCAGGTTTGCTGCTACGGGAACTATCTGGCAAAAAATAGGTTTTTGTGCAAATATCAAAAGACCACAATGAAATGAAGCAATATACCAGGTTTCGTCAGGATAAGTTGATAAATAAGCGAGATATACAATTTTTATTATCCTCCATAAGAATAACATTGGACAACGTACTGTGTTTAGCACTTTCAATATCTCAGTAACCAATTGACGTAGAGCAATGATTAAAACATCAAATTGTGCGTGTTTTTAAGCTGATGCAAATGGGGAAAAATAAAATTTTACTTTTTCAAAAATTGTATGTAAAAAACTCAAAAAACCCATTTTTGGGGTACAAAACCCCCCCAAAATACCCCTTCGGATAGGTCGATCCGTCTGGTTTTCGAACTTAAAGTCATAAATGCTGCTTTACACATTTGTCCCAAATTTTATCAAAATCGAACCTTTTTTACGAGAGTTATCCCACCCACGGACACACACACACACACACACACACACACACACACACACACACACACACACACACACACACACACACACACACTCACACACACACACACACACACATATACACAGTTTCAAACGAATGGTGTTTTTGGGGGACCTCAAAACGAAAAGTTATCATAGTCCCAGGCCTAGGTCTTACCATGCCGACTACGGTAATAGCTTCTTCCTATAGGGGAAATTCGCTAAAACTCAAATACAGTTGTCAGATATACTTACATTTTTCTCGCCGAGAATAAGTTATAGAAGTATTTAAAAATAAGGTACACAGTTTTACAAAAACCAATACTACTTTATTTATTACACAGTAATACAAAAACTTTATTTAGGGGAATCCATTTCTTTAACGACGATATTTAATTTCTAGTTTATTTACATCATCTGCTAAAATCAAAACATACCAATAAACAAACAGCTGTGCAGATTCATCAAATATACACCACATGTTCTTAACAACAGTATTAAAACATATACTTATTCAAATCTTTTGGGAAATTGGAAAACATGTTTTTTTTGCTATTCTGATGCCCTGGTTCCTACTTAACTGGTATGTTGAGATAACAATGTTTTGCATTATAATATTAGGAGGAGGTCTTTATAATATAGTCAGGAGTGGAAGTAGGTACGGGGTACTGGGGATGATAGAAGTACGTCAAGATATTAAATACCCCCGTCGCAGCAAACCTGCATACTCAGCGAATTTCCAATGGAGATATATAAATGTCTTAATACTACATAAAGCCACTTACCAAGTTTCATAAAAATATATTCACAAATAAGCGATATATACAATTTTAATTATTCTCCATAAGAATAACATTGGGGCTGAGTACGCAGGTTTGCTGCAACAAGGAACACAAAAAATTGGTTTTTATGCTAATATCAATATAACTCAACTAGGTGAAGTCGTATACCAGTTTTTATTAATTTATGATCATAATTAAGGGAGACAGAGCATTTAATTATTATCCATAAGAATAACATGGGGCCTGAGTACGCAGGTTTGCTGCTACGGGAGAATTATGCAAAAACAATTTTTGGAGCAAATATCAATAGACTTCAACGAGATGAAGCTGTATACCAAGTTTCGTCAGTATACGTTCATAAATAAGCGAGATAAAATATTTTTTTTCTCCATAAGAATAACATTAGACAACGTACTGTGTTTAGCACTTTCAATATCTCGGTAACCAATTGACGTAGAGGAATGATCGAAATACCAAATTGTGTGTTTTTTTAAGCTGAATCGAATGGTCAAAACTAAAATTTGACTTTTTCAAAAATTATGTATAACAAATTCAAAAAACCCATTTTTGGGGTACAAAACCCCCCCAAAATACCCCTTCGGATAGGTCGATCTGTCTGGTTTTCGAACTTAAAGTCATAAATGCTGCTTTACATGTTTATACCAAATTTCGTCAAAATCGGATAATTTTTACGAGAGTTATCGTGCTCACGGACACATATATATATATATATATATATATATATATATATATATATATATATACAGTATCGAACGAATGGTGTTTTTGGGGTCTGGGGACCTCAAAACGAAAAGTTATCATGGTCCCAGGCCTAGGTCTTACCATGCCGACTACGGTAATAGCTTCTTCCCTATAGGGGAAATTCGCTAAAACAGTATTTTCCCATGTAAAATCCCAATAAGAAAAAGTACTGTAATTAGTCGATTCACATTTCGTTTCATAACTCGTTATATAGGTACTAGTAGCCTGTCGCGGCTTCGCTCGCGATCACAACGTAATATTATATTATAATACTGACATTCCCGTATAAATATTGTGTTACCGTTCCAAAGCTGTAATAGCCTGCTCATTATCTGTGTTTACTCTATTCAGCTGATTGCTTAAAACTTATGGTTATTTCCCAATACTAAGCTTACTAAGCTTATGGGGAAAAAACTCAACTTTAAGGGGCCCCAGGACCTCACTAACAAACTATTTCTCTATACAAAATGTTTCTTGCACAACTTCACGTTAGGCTCTTTCCAATGACACCAAAATTATGAAAATCGGTTCAGTAGTTTAGGAGGAGTGATTGTCACAAAAAACCTGCTCACCTATTAAATAAGTAATAGATGCTAGAATGATGAGGTACAAAACGATAGTTTTGTAAATAATAGCTTACACCTTTTGGCTTTTTACGTTCTATCTTATCGCATGCATTTACTTAACAGCCGGTGAATGTTTAAACCTTTTGGGACCCATAACTCAAGCTTTGAAAACGTAAAACCCCCAAAAATAGGGTTAGAGTTTCCCGATGGTTTTTCCGAATGAACTTGTCCAACTTACTATAGAAAAGAATGTTTCTACCAAAAGAAAATCGAAAAAATGCGTCTGCTAGAGTGAAAACCCACACACGTATATATATAATTTTTTACGACCCCCAAAGCGTGTTCATGGGGTCACGTCAGGAACTTCTATGGTGGTCCCGTCCTTAATTTTCACAGTGCGGGTCATGCTAATAGTTAACTTTTCTACAGGAAATTCACAATAAGTAGACTAAAATGGAGAAGTTGACATTTTTAAATGTACGATGTAACAAATTCTGTTCATTTTATAAATAATAGTTGGACAGTTGGTTAACTGGAGACAAATAATACATTTTAAAACTTAATATTTTGTCCAAATAATTTATTGTTAACATACTGTGACTACGGTTTGAATGGGAAAGCAGAATTATTATTAAAAGAATGGAAAAAACCTTCAGGACAGTCATTACACTGTTTGAATGCTAAAACAGTTACGTCGCTAAGATCTAGTTTTTGTAAACTTCTCTTAAATCATCCCAAACTTTGCAACTTGTTTAACAACACATTTAACTTTATTCTGCTATTTCTGCTAGTTTCGTTTAAAGTGTCTTTATTTTTTTATTAAAATTAAACACGGCACTATAAAGTTGGTGGCTTTTAATTAAAATTTGGGTTTATACTTTTATAGCAAGTTTGTC
The DNA here is from genome assembly GCA_963675035.1 of Allygus modestus. Lineage (NCBI taxonomy): Eukaryota > Metazoa > Arthropoda > Insecta > Hemiptera > Cicadellidae > Allygus > Allygus modestus. The sequence continues at coordinate 12,286,228 of OY776115.1, forward strand.
TCTGGTCCGCATTATTATTGAATAGATGCTATTATGGCCCCTTCAAGCCACTAGTTTACAATATTTAGTATCTTTAATTTTGATGAATGTATTTTAAACACATTTTTATGTAATTTAGACTAGGTTTTTGTAATCATATGTGGTTGTGTGTCATATATGGTCATATATGTGTTGTATATAAGTGGGAGAAAGGACAACTTAGTCATAACTTTGCCTATCGTGGTTTCGTTTGTTTGTTTATAATTTAAAACAACTATCAATAAATTCGCATTTGTCTGTGGCTCCGTGCGTCCGTCTGTCCGCGGCTGTTTCTTGAGCTGTAATGGCTCCCAAGCTACGACAAGGTATTTTTAGGGGTAAGCGAGGTCGGGGAAGCTGCATGTGTCGTTTGTTTTTCTTGAAAAACAACCTTATTTGGGTTACGGTAGCTTAAAGCTTTATGGTTTAGGCCATTTTAGCATATTAATATTGATATTGGTGGAGCCGGAAGTATTCAGCTGTGAATTTATATTTCTACAAGCTTTGTTTCTGAAACAGCTCATTATTTCTTGCGGTCGCGACAGCGGCCGCCAATACTAGTCCTATATCCCATACTCTAATATGAGTAAGGTTTGATTGCTTGCTTGCTTGCTTGCGCCACTGATCTCAAAAACGGCTCCAACGATTTCCTTAAAATATTGGAAATAACTAATTTCTGGGATAAAAATAAGTTCTAGACAGGCCTCATCCCCAGGAAAAATCAAATAATGTAAAAAAACTAAAATGAAAAGTTAAAAAGATTAACATTGGGCTTATGGAGTTTCAAATCAAAACAAAAGAATTGTAGCAGCTGATCATAATCAACCAGGGAACTGTCAAAGTAATACCGATACTCATGTTGTTTACGATTATTAACATGTAGTTTCCTGGGAGCAGAGATTAAAAGATTTGATTGAAGATTACATATATAGAATAGTAAAATAAAACAAAGGGACATTGAGCTATAAATAACAACTTGAGGGACCTTAAAAATGTAGAAAAGAGGCAAATGAGTTATACAAATCTGATTATCAGTAGCGGGAAGTGGTGAAATATTACCCCGAGTCATCTAAACTGACTTGACTGGCCTTCCCGCGAACAAAGCTCGGCCCCCCAGGTACTTACATATAATCTAACATTACACAGATGTTACAGCAAAACCAGTGGACCAGTTGATCACAACTAAGCAAAGATGTTCCATCTTGTACCTAATTAAAAGAGTGTTAAACATATTTTCATTAATATACGTTTTATCAAAATAAATTTAATTTTTCATACTACAAATTAAAAAAATAAACACAAAACACAGATCAACCCCTACAATCACAAGATTGGCAGTGGGCAAAGGGTTAAAATAAAACGTATTAAGTAATAATACCGTCAATTTTGTAATTGAAGGGATTTAATCTGGGTTTTGAGTTGATTTTTCAAATACTAATCCAATGGTTTCAGATACACAGGGAAGCTCCGTGAATACAAAAGTACTAAGATGGTCAGGTTTTTGGGCAAAATTCAAACAGAAGATAAACCAGTGAGACGTCGTTCTGAATTGAAAAAGGGACTTCAATTGACCATCGCTTGGACAAAGTTAATTATTAGTGAATTTCCTTTGGAAAGTGAACTATTAGCATGACCCGCACGGTGAAACTTAAGCCCGGGACCACCATAGAAGTTCCTAACGTGACCCCCTGAACACGTTTTGGGGGGTCGTTCAAAATTTTATATATATATATGTATATATATATATATATATATATATATATATATATATATATATATATATATATATATAGACATATATATATATGTGTATGCACTCTAGCGGTCACATTTTTTGTCCGATTTACTTCAAATTTGGTAGGTACGTTCCTTTCTATAATCTGTTGGACAAGTTCGTTGGGCAAAACAATCGGAAAACTCTAAACCCATTTTTTGGGGGATTAATCTTTCAAATTTCGAGTTTTTGGGCCCAAAAAGGGTCAAAAAGCCCCGGATGCAAAATTAATGCGTGGAAAAAGATGGGAATTAGTTAGGCGAAAGTTTTAAGCCCTCTCTCGTCATTCTAGCATAAATATTTACCGAGTTATTAAAGAAAATGTGTATTGACCAAACGCAGTACGTTGTCTTATGGGGGTTTTACATTAGAAAAGCCTGTTATTCATTTGTTGGTGTACTCTTAACATCTCCAGCAACCTCACGCCTACTTTAAAGCCTGACTGGACCTTCTCCTAACCTTATAATGCACAAAATTGTATTCCCAGCATTGCAGGTAAATAGAACCAGGGGCATCAAAACAGCCAAAAAATCAATATTTTCAGATTTGAATAAAAATTGGAATAATTGTATGTTTTTAACTGATTTTGAGTTTTTATAGTTTTTTATGTGGAAATTCACTTCCCTCACGTCAGCGTGCTGCGTGCGAACTCGTTTTTCAATCGAGGCATTTTGAAGTTTCGAGTGAAAAATTATTGTTATTAGTTTGAGTTACCAGTTAACGGTAAACCCAGTTGTAAACTGAAATATTTATTTAAAATTGTTGGAAAAATGTTACAATTCATTTAAGGAAGATTAAAATACCCATATGATAAATCTTAATTACTCACCTTATATCATAAGGAGTAGTTCAGTTAATAATATTTGAAGTATTTAAGGATCAACTCAGTTTAAAACTGACAAACCTTAATATGTAATTGAATCTTTTGCAAATGTTGTAATCCTCTTTAATGAATAGGCAAGTCCTTTTTTATTATAATAAACACATCTGGTGTATGGTTTAAGGACAAACCTTTCTTAAAGTGTTATATACTGCAGAAAATAAGTCAACAAAATAAAAACACTACAAACCACAAGGTTTACTGTCAATCTAAAGTTTAATTAGATATTCAATAATTTAAAGGTTTACAAGGATTCGTTAACATAGTCACAAATCTTTATATCAGGTGTTCAAAAAGTCTGGAAACCCATAAATATTTATTTTATTAATAAACGCAGAACAATGAAACTCAAGGATGACGTCCTCACTGTAGTTACTGACTTTCTGGCCATTTTAACTTTTGTTCTCTTTGGAGGGACGTCCTGTGGAGTAAGTCTAAAATATCTTAAATGTAAGCATAGGTCAAATTATACGTAATTTTAAAGGTCTTTGTTAGAGAAACACATTGCCGCAATCCCGACTGAAAAAGGACCATTCGTTTGGAAATGATAGCCTCTCAAAGTTTGTTTGATTTTAATGCTAATGCAATGGCAAATAATGTTCTCGGCAGAACTAATTAATTGCTAATTTATTTATAAAGAATTGTCCCCAATTACATCTATGCACTCCTAACGTTTTTAAACAATTAAATCGATCATTCCTGATATTTCCTATCCCTCCACACTGCAGCTGCGAGATTCTCATAGTTAAGACACTAATATAACCAACACGGTTGAGTATTCACTTCTGCCTCTTAATCTCCGCAACGTCAAGTTAACAAACTTTGAGAGGCTGCCATTTCCAAACGAATGGCCCTTTTTCAGTCGGGATTGCGGCAATGTGTTCCTCTAACAAAGTTCTTTTAAATGAGGTATATTCGACCTATGCTTACACTTAAGATTTTCTAGACTTCCTCCACAGGACGTCCCCCATTTAAAATGGCCAAAAAGTCAGTAACTACAGTGAGGACGTAATCCTAGAGTTTCATTGTTCTTTTATTCGTTGTTTTCATTGTTCGTTTATTAATAAAATAAATATTAAGGGGTTTCCAGACTTTTTGAACACCCGGTATATAACTATATAGCTTTTCCCGCAGGCTTCGCCCCACAAATAATTTACGAAAAATATTACATTTGTGTGTAACTGCATTCTGCATTGTGTGGTTAGCCCGTGGAATTACTACGAATCAAGATCAGCTGTCAGATCAGGATGAAAACCATTTAGGTTTTCTACTTTATGCCTAAAGAATCAGTGTACAAAATTTCAGCCCTCTATCTACATGGGAAGGTGGAGAATTAGTGATGAGTGAGCCAGTTAGTCAGTCAACAAGGGATTTGCCTTTTATAGATGTAGAAGATTCTGTAAGCAAAATTTTTAGTCCAAATTGTGGGAATTTAGCAAAACGCAGAACGATGGGAGACGGCTCAAATTAAAGGTCGGGGCTCGGGAAAAATAGCATTATTTCTAAAAAGTGATGAGCAAACGAGAAATAACATAAAACATCCTCCATAAGAAAAGTATGGGGATTAAAAAAACGTCTGCTTTGTTTACATTAAAACACGTGATTACGTGTCTATTTTGTTTAAGTATTTCCCCCAGCATGTAAATAGTAAACAAATCAGATGAGGCAGAGTATTAGAGCAAGGATAGGGGCTATATGGCCCCTTCAAGCCACTAGTATTTTCATAATTTCTTAACAGATTTGTTTATAATATTCCTGACATAAACTACTTCATATTTGTAAAAGATAGGCCGTGAAGAGTTTCATAATTGCAGTGTTACAAAAGACTGAAAATGAATTAAGACCTACTGAACTTTACAAGTTGAACAGCTTTTAAGTTCTTTCCTTTTAGGGCATCTAATTTCAGCACCTGCTTGCTCTCATATACTTAGTCTTCTACTAGGGCATAACGTTTTGTGGGGAGTCCGTTGGCTGAAAACTTAGCTACATATACTGACTGATTTTTTAAAAATGTATAGTTATTGTTAGTTTTGAGGAACCTTTGTTTATAGTATTAGTAAACTTATAGTTTATAGCATTTATGAGAAATAGATAGATGCTGTATAAATATCAGGACTTGGATTTATTTTGGTGAAATTCCTTTATTTAACCAGCAAAACATAAAACTATACAAAAAACACACACACACACTCGTACACATATTCTCCACGTATTGTTTTCGAGTAGTTCGTTGATTCTGTGCCTGTGTAATTCGGCGGCACGTCTACCCGGCACCAAATCTGACCACCGCTATAAGGTTAATCAGGCGTTACTAATTTCACAACTTAACCCGGCACCGAGGCAGTTTAAAGGTAGGCGAGCTAGGTTCCCCCTCTACAACACCAAACATACAACCCTCATTCTCTTCTTTCCCTCCCTCGAACCCTAGGCATCTCATCCCCTGGTGCCGGGTAGACGCGCCATCTCCCCCTCCACAACACCAAACATACAACCCTCCTTCTTCTTTTGCTCCCTCGAACCCTAGGCATCTCATCACCCTAACTCCTTTGGCTATGCTTTGCGATAATAATGAGCGGTGGATCTGTTAGAATATTTGTTCTATCACAATGTTGTACAATGTTTGTTCTGAATAACGAGACAGCACGGTTACCTCCCATTTCCTCCGATTCCCAGTTCCTCCGGATATCAAACTGGGTTGAAAAGTCTGTGTCACCGCCTAGGATGGTAACGGACAAGAAATACATCATGTCCATTCAGAACATCGAGGAATAAAATACCCCCGTCACAGCAAACCTGCGTACTCAGCGAATTTCCAATGAATATATATGTCTTAATATTACATTAAGCATCTTACCAGAATTCATAAGAAATATATTCACAAATAAGCGATATTTAAGTTTCATTATTCTCCATAAGAATAACATTAGGGATGAATACGCAGGTTTGCTGCAAAAAGGAACAAAAAATAATGGATTTTTATACAAATATCAATAGAACTCATCTAAGTCAAGTCACATACCAAGTTTCATCCATATACATTCATAAATAAGCGATAAATAACATTTTTATTACTCTCCATAAGAATAACATGGGGACCGAGTACCTAGGTTTGCTGCTTCGGGAACCATAAGCGAAAAATTGGTTTTTTGTTCAAACATCAACAAACCACAACCAGATGAAGCGATATACCAAGTTTCGTCAATTTATGTTCATAAATAACCGAGATATAAAATTTTTCTTTTTCTCCATAAGAATAACATTGGACAACGTACTGTGTTTAGCACTTGTAATATCTCAGTAACCAATTGACGTAGAGCAATGATAAAAATATCAAATTGTTTGTTTTGTTAAGCTGAATTCAATGGTATAAATTAAAATTTGGTTTAAATAAAAATTACATGTGAAAACACCAAAAAACCCATTTTTGGGGTACAAAACCCCCCTAAACCCCCCTTCGGATGATGCGATTTGTCTGGTTTTCGAACTCGTTTAAATAAATGGTACTTTACATATTTGTACCAAATTTTATTAAGATCGGACTTTTTTAGCGAATTTCCCCTATAGGGAAGAAGCTATTACCGTAGGTGGCATGGTAAGACTTAAGCCCGAGACCATGATAACTTTTTGTTTTGAGGTCCCCAGATGCCAAAAACACTATTCGTTCAAATTTATATATATGTGTATATATATATATATATATATATATATATATGTGTGTGTGTGTGTGTGTGTCCGTTACCGCGATAACTTTTGAAAGAAAAGCCCGATTTTGATGAAATTTGGAACAAATGTGCAGAGTAATATTTATGACTTTAAGTTCGAAAACCAGAAAAATCGAACCATGGGAAGGGGGGTTTATGGGGGTTTTAAATTTTCCATAAATCAGTTTTTTAATTTTTCTCCCTAAAATTTTAGAAACACTCAATTTTGGTTATAGCCATTTTATAGAGCTTAAAAAAACAAATAATTTCGTATTTTGAATCATTAACCTAGGTTTAGTGGTTGTAGAGAAAAGTCAAAAAACCTGTCCATAAAATTGTCCATGTTAATCTTATGGGAAAAAGGTTTTTGGATTTTCCTCAGATAATTTTACTGAAAACTTGAAATTTGCTAATACCAATCAATTCAGCTCTACAAAACAATCATTTTGGTGTTTTAAGTGTTGTTCTAAGTCCATCCGTTGAAGAGATATTCAAAGTGCTAAACACAGTACGTTGTCCAATGTTATCCTTATGGAGAATAAATAAAATTTTATATCTCGATTATTTATGAATGTATATTGATGAAACTTGGTATGTAGCTTCACCTGGTTGAGTTAAATTGATAATTGCAAAAATACACATTTTTTATCTTCCTCGTAGCAGCAAACCTGCATACTCAGCTCTAATGTTATTCTTATGGAGAATAAATAAAATGCTATATATCACTTATTTATAAATGGATTTTTGTGAACCTTGGTAAGTAGCTCTATGTAGTAGTGATACACATATATATGCATTGGAAATTCGCTGAGTACGCAGGTTTGCTGCGACGGGGGTATTTTATGTATGTATGTATATATATATATGTGTGTGTGTGTGTGTGTGTGTGTGTGTGTGTGTGTGTGTGTGTGTGTGTGTGTGTGTGTGTGTGTGTGTGTGTGTGTGTGCGTTCGTGAGCACGATAACTCTCGTAAAAATTATCCGATTTTGATGAAATTTGGTATAAACGTGTAAAGCAGCATTTATGACTTTAAGTTCGAAAACCAGACAGATCGACTTATCCGAAGGGGTATTTTGGGGGGGATTTTGTATCCCAAAAATGGGATTTTTGAGTTTTTACATATCAATTTTGATGAAGTTAAATTTTAATTTTTTTTCATTGGAATCAGCTTAAAAAGAGGCAAAATTTGGTGTTTTGATCATTGCTGTACGTCAAATGGTTACAGGAATATTGAAAGTGCTAAACACAGTACGTTGTCCAATGTTATTCTTATGGAGAATAAGAAAAATTGTATATCTTGCTTATTTATCAACCTATCCTGATGAAACTTGGTATATTGCTTCATATCGTTGTGGTCTATTGATATTTGCACTAAAGAATTTTGCTGATAGTTCCCGTAGCAGCAAACCTGGTTACTCAGCTCCCATGTTATTCTTATGAAGAATAAGTAACGTGTTATCTCCCTTAATTATGAACATAAATTAATACAATTTGGTTTGTTGTTTTACCTTCTTGAGTTATATTGATGTTTGCATAAAACCCCATTTTTTCTGTTCCTTGCTTCAGGAACCCTGCATACTCAGCCGCCATGTTGTTCTTATGGAGAATAATTAAAATGTCATAAATCGTTTATTTATGAATGTATTATGATGAAACTTGGTATGTGGCTTCATGTGGTATTAATATTCATATACATACATCGGAAATTTGCTGAGTACACAGGTTTGCTGCTACGGGGGTATTTAGAATTACTACTATTTTTCCCAGTCCCAGGGGTCACGACCTTAAATTTGAGCTGTCTCCCATAATCTTGTGATTTGCCAATCCCTTAAAATTTTGACTTACAAATTTTGCTTACAGAATTATATATAAATATAATATTGCATACGGTACCCATAGTTGTTTATAGTATATATTCATCACATCAACCCGTTACACATTAAACCGTCAATATATAACTACACAATGGTCAAAACTACGTCTAGCAATTATCTTAAACTATCTAAGTATCTTACTCAGTATAACTGGAGGAAAAGGACCAAATAATTAAGATACTAATCTTTTCTTCGATATTATTAAATTATTATAACTTAGAGTGGTTAAAAGTAACAAAAAGGCCACAGGCTTCTTGTTAAAATTTTCAGCAATTACTGAGGAAAGTTGTACAAATTATAAATGTTTAAACTTTCATGTTTCATGAAACGTGTCATTTTATAAAACAAAGGCTTTATCATATATACTGCGATTTAAATAATAATTTTAAAGCTACCTACGAAAGCCAATAACGATCTCAGTATTAGTTCAGGGAACATTTCATAACCTCCAGGTACAGTATGTCAGGGCCCTCTATTACCTAAATTTAGTAGTTTGATGATTTAAAATCGTCAAGTTTCAACGTCAAGGTTCTTATTTATCATGTAGGTGTTTCAGAAAGTAAAGGTTCAAAACGTAAAAGTTGTATAAATACATTTTCTCCCACCTACTATGTAAAGTAGAATTTTACTTCTTATAATGAACGAGTAAAGTGCTGATTTGTCTCCAGTGGGAGACAAAAAGTATTTTGACTTCCGTGTGAGATAAAATAAACCCATGTAAATAACACTGACAATCTGGCAACACGGTGCAGTGGAAAACTGGCAACGCTGTTACTAAGGGCACTCAGCTGATTCTTCGCTGCAATTATCGTTCCGAATTCCGAGGTTAGTTATTACGAGGGGGGAAATAAGAGGGCTAGGGGTAGGGGAGACGTAACTGCATGTTAATAATCGATGGGAAATAATTATTTGTTGTATTTTTAGCGAATTTCCCCTATAGGGAAGAAGCTATGACCGTAGTCGGCATGGTAAGACCTAGGCCCGGGACCATGATAACTTTTCGTTTAGAGGTCCCCAGACCCCAAAAACATCATTCGTTCGAAACTGTATATATATATATATATATATATATATATATATATGTGTGTGTGTGTGTGTGTGTGTGTGTCCGTGAGCACGATAACTCTCGTAAAAATTATCCGATTTTGATGAAATTTGGTATAAACGTGTAAAGCAACATTTATGACTTTAAGTTCGAAAACCAGCCAGATCGCTCCATCCGAAGGGGTATTTTGGGGGGGTTTTGTACCCCAAAAATGGGTTTTTCGAATTTTTTACATATAAATTTGGAAAAAGTCAAATTTCATTTTTCCCATTGGATTCAGCTTAAAAACACACAATTTGGTATTTTGATCATTTCTCTACGTCAATTGGTTACCGAGATATTGAAAGTGCTAAACACAGTACGTTGTCTAATGTTATTCTTATGGAGGAAAATAAAAATTTAATATCTCGCTTATTTATGAACGTATACTGACGAAACTTGGGATACGGCTTCATCTGATTGTGGACCATTGATATTTGCTCAACAAAAATTGTTTACCAAAGGCTCCCGTAGCAGCAAACCTGCGTACTCAGCCGCATGTTATTTTTATGGAGAATAAGTATCTGCCTTCATTATGAAAATAAATTAATGAAATTTGGTATCTGGATTTACCTACATGAGTTATATTGATATTTGTATAAAACCCCATTTTTTTGTGTTCCTTGCTTCAGCAAACCTGCATACTCAGCCGCCATGTTATTCTTATGAAGAATAATTAAAATGCCATACATCGTTTATTTATGAATGTATATTGATGAAACTTGGTATGTGGCTTTATGTAGTATTAAGATACATATATATGCATTGGAAATTTGCTGAGTACGCAGGTTTGCTGCTACGGGGGTATTACTTTTAATCTATAGGCTCTTTTACGGAACAGATGACTGGGTTAGTATAAATAGGGGATATATACTGATTTGTTAATAAATAACGGAATAATTGTTTACCTCTGACAAGTAAACACAGTATTGGGGGTAAATATCAAGAGACCGTTCAGGTTGCTGCCAACAACTAATCGATAATGAGCAAACAATCAACCTCAATCAGGAAAATTGTTTTGCTTTTGAGCAAGCCACTCCTCCATAGTAGCATCGGTGTTGGCAATATAAACAGTAGTATGAATATTGATTAGTTTGAAGATTTATATCAAAATATATTATAGTATGATTATTTTAAAGTTACATATTTTAACGAATTTCCGTTTTAATATAAGTGTAATAATAAATTAAAAATATACTTTCTCATGTCCTGTTCTACGCTCGGGAATCTAACAGACGTAGCCATATGTTTTGAAAAGTTTACATTGATCAGCTGACTACCTTAATACAATATGACTCCATAAGATTTTTTTTTCAAACCCCAAAAGGCATATCTAGAGGGTACGAGTTTTCGACTGATATCATATATATATTGAAAATAATGGTTTTAAGGGTCAAAAATCGCCGAACGATGCTCAAGAAATATTTTAAAATAATATAGATAGATAGATACCCCCGTAGCAGCAAACCTGCATACTCAGCGAATTTCCAATGCATATTAATTTATCTTAATACTACATAAAGCCACATACCAAGTTTCATCAATATACATTCATAAATAAACGATTTATGACATTTTAATTATTCTCCTAAGAATAACATGGCGGCTGAGTATGCAGGTTTGCTGAAATAAGGAACACTAAAAATGGGCCTTTATACAAATATCAATATCACTCAACTAGGTAAAGCCACGTATCAAGTTCTATTAATTTATGTTCATAATTAAAGGAGATAACACGTTAATTATTGTCCATAAGAATAACATGGGGCTGAGTATGCAGGTTTGCTGCTACGGGAACTATCGGACAAAAACGGGGTTTTGTGCAAATATCAATAGACCACAATGAAATAAAGCAATATACCAAGTTTCGTCAGGATAAGTTGATAAATAAGCAAGATAGACAATTTTTATTATCCTCCATAAGAATAACATTGGACAACGTACTGTGTTAAGCACTTTCAATATCTCAGTAACCAATTTACGTGAGCAACGATTAAAACATCAAATTGTGCGTCTTTTTAATCTGATTCAAATGGGAAAAAATAAAATTTTACTTTTTCAAAAATTGTATATAAAAAACTCAAAAAACCCATTTTTTGGGTACAAAACCCCACCAAAATACCGCTTCGGATAGGTCGATCCGTCTGGTTTTCGAACCTAAAGTAATAAATGCTGCTTTACACGTTTGTACCAAATTTCATCAAAATCGGACCTTTTTTACGAGAGTTATCGCACCCACGGACACACACATATATATATATATATATATATATATATATATATATATATACAGTTTCGAACGAATGGTGTTTTTGGGGTCTGGGGACCTCGAAACGAAAAGTTATCATGGTCCCGGGCCTAGGTCTTACCATGCCGACTACGGTAATAGCTTCTTCCCTATAGGGGAAATTCGCTAATAAAACCAGCGTTTATCCTGAAGCTTGTCCCATAAACATTAACGTCTGCTGCTATTCTTTTAGTAGGATATTACGGTTGGGTGTGTGTTTGATGGTATATAGGTGAATGTAAAACTACAAACTCTATGTGGTGGAGGAAAACACTAGGATTCTAGGTATAAGCTAGGGCTTACTGATCCGACACTACAATCCCGGCCAGGTGATAAACACCTTCAAACCAAAGATTAATTTATATTTTACTATGAAACATAAAATAGTATACACTATTTTAAAACTCAATAATCACAAACTTAAGTAAATTTATACTAAAGCTAATCAGTTACAGAAAGGTCATTCAGTTGAAAAATTAATATCCCAAATAAATAAAAGTTGGCTGAAATAACAAACTTCTATCATTAATAACTTTCAAATTGATACATCTCATTGAAGTCAGTCAAGCGGTGATGAGTGGAGGATGGAGTTTTTTAATAAACAGAATGTCAGGGCCAGTTTATTATCAACTTTTTTATAAAATGAGGAATCACGCCTCGCCTTTAATTAAAAATGTTCAAGTAGATTAATGACATTTTAAAATTAATTAAAAATATTCGTTATATACTAATATTTCTATCATAATGGGATTCGCTAATGAAAGGGGTGAATTTTTTTATTTTATGAGGAAAGTGCTCAACCATTTTTTTACTCCTGAGGCATGAAGTAAAAAAAAATACAAAATTATAAGTTTACCTCCAAATATAAATTATAGGTGGAAAATAAAATAAAATAGAGGTTTTTCGTGAATTTGTAAGGGTATTTTAAAATTGATATTCTGAAAAAAATACCTAATGGATTTTAATATTTTTGGTGTTTTTTTAAAGAAAATTGCCTAAACTTCATATTTAAGTAGATTCATTATAATATCTCTAATACCTTTTGTGCGGTTACATATTTAATTTATTTTTGTTATATGAAAAAATAAAATATAAATAAAAAATTATATTTCATCACCTAATAAACTTAGAGACCTAAATCTACCTAAATATTTGCTTAATGTTGTCTAGAATAAGTGGTAAAAATTCCAATAATGTAACTCAAATGGTTCTCAATATATATCAAATTTTGACTTGAAAAACATGAAATTCCGAAGTTGCGGAAAACAGTGTTTGAATGAGAGCGTGTACCGTAACCATGGAAATAAAAGAAAATAAACTGATTAATTTGGCTACAAACTTTTGTAATGTTACATTAGCTTATTTACACACCAAATTAGTAAATATTCATCAGTCCTACTTCAAAATAATATTTAAAAAAATGTATATGGCTTAGGCCTATGCCTAAACGACATGACATCGTTAAATTTTGTGAGAGTGCAGTAACATAAACAATTTTTTTATGAAAATAATGTTCAATCATGACTTATATAATATTTTTTGCATATAGTAGGGCCCAATCTACAAAACAAATGAAATAAAAAAAATTTATTTTTTTCTGATTTTTACCCATTTTCAGTAACGAATCCCCTTAATTTGGTTTTAAATCCGAGTATTCTGGATCACCTGTGGAATAATAATTTTTCTTTTCGCAGAAGATGGGGGTGGGACGAGATAAGTTCTCAAGAGTTTTCCGTAAAATATATATCTCATTTGTTATTTGTCTCCACTCCGCAGGTTCCGAGTAGTGGCGCACTCACCCGGGGATGGGATGGTACCATTGCACCGCGCTAGCTGTCTTGCCAATGCGGCGTCAAATAAAAACATCTAATGATTTTTTGTCTGTTTCATGTACCGCCTCCGACGATGATGGAGTTCCGTGCTGACCACGAGCCAAATGGAAGGAGGAAAATTGGTTAAAAACAAATCGGGAGCCCCCTGGTTTCTCACAACGCTAAGTATAATTAGGTTAAGAAAGGGAAACGGTGGAGGGATCAATCTTGTAACCCAGGTGAGAACCCCAAAAGTTCCTCCATTCCAGGAGTGTGTGGACGGTGCGGAGCTAGCATCAGGTAATGTAATACAATTAGGTATTGAATGGTAACAATTTTGAAATATTTCAGGTGTAACCCCGCTTCCTATATCCTCAAGGTGTTTGAAGCTTCTATAGGTTTCAACCAGCAAAGCACCTCCCTTTCCCATGATACAGTTGCTGGGTTCGCCCAGGGGTCTGTATCAATATCAATATCAATATATTTATCTCATTTGTTATTTGTGTAGTTGGTATTTTTTAAAGTTATGACGTTCTATCGATATATATTACAATGTAACTAAAAACAACATGTATAATAAATGAGTCCATACTTGCTTCACTCATTAAGTGTTAATTGTATGAAAGGAAAGTCAAGTTACACCATTGATTAACATAATGAATATCCAAAGACTGGTTAATTTTCAAGACAGGAAAACGGACCAGCTGGTTCCCTGGTCAGACAACTTTATCGGACGCTGGCTAAACAAAAATACCCCCGTAGCAGCAAACCTGCGTACTCAGAGAATTTCCAATAAATATATAAAAGTCTTAATACTACATAAAGCCACTTACCAAGTTTCATAAAAATATATTCACAAATAAGCGATATATACAATTTTAATGATTCTCCATAAGAATAACATTGGGGCTGAGAACGCGGGTTTGCTGCATCAACAAACACAATAAATGGGTTTTTATGCTAATATCAATATAACTCAACTAGGTGAAGTCATATACCAGTTTTTATTAATTTATGTTCATAATTAAAGGAGGCATAGCATTTAATTATTATCCATAAGAATAACATGGGGCTGAGTACGCAGGTTTGCTGCTACCGGAGAATTTGGCAAAACTTTTTTTGAGCAAATATCAATAAACCGCAACCAGATGAAGCCTTATGCCAAGTTTCGTCAGTATACGTTCATAAATAAGCGAGATATAAAATTTTTCTTTTCCTCCTTAAGAACAACATTAGACAACGTACTGTGTTTAGCACTTTCAATATCTCGGTAACCAGTTGACGTAGAGAAATGATCAAAATACCAAATCGTGTGTTTTTTTAAGCTGAATGTAATGATGAAAACTAAAATTTGATTTTTTCAAAAATTACATGTAAAAAATTCAAAAAAAACATTTTTGGGGTACAAAACCTCCCCAAAATACCCCTTCGGATGGAGCGATCTGGCTGGTTTTTGAACTTGAAGTCATAAATGTTGTTTTACACGTTTATACCAAATTTCATCAAAATCGGATCATTTTTACGAGAGTTATCGTGCCTACGGACACACACACACACACACACACACACACACACACACACACACACACACACACACACACACACACACACACACACACATATATATATATACATACAGTTTCGAACGAATGGTGTTTTTGGGGTCTGGGGACCTCAAAACGAAAAGTTATCATGGTCCCGGGCCTAAGTCTTACCATGCCGACTACGGTAATAGATTCTTCCTTATAGGGGAAATTCGCTAATAACAATCCCGTTTTCCAAACAAAAAATCCCGCAATATCCTGTTACTTTGCAAAATCTAGTTTTATCCTGCTAATCTTTTAATCTAGTTTTTTTTGAATATATCTAATTTATTATTTGTGTATTTAGTATTTTTTTCATGTTATGGCGTTCTATTGATTTATATTACAATGTAACAAAGATTTTTGAAAAGCTATTTAATTAGTTGTTATAACCTACAAATTATAACATAACAAATCATACATTACCGGGTTTTTTAATTCTAAATTGAGTTTTTAATGTCAAGATCTCACTTCACATTTGAAAGAAAAGTCAGCTTCAAGGGCGAGAAAGGCAAGAAACCGCTGGCCTAGACTATTGATCAAACAGTCAGGCTACCTTGTTGTAGGCCTAGGGCTCGTTTAAGCTGTTTTTTTTTTAACTTAGTTCATGTTTATTTATATAAACCAGTAACGTTAGATTAGGAATCAGTGCTGATTAAGCCATACTTACTGGTTAGTTTCTACAATAATCTAAACCTTTTGCGTTAGGTTAGGTAGGCCTAGGTGGAAACAAATTATCAGTGCCTGCAAGTGTCTCAGCTATCCTCTTACTAGCCTAAAACATATTTTCTTATGGTCAGTGCCTATCTTAACTAAAGAATTACAATAATTTAGGTTGAAATATGATTTGTATTACAATGTTTTAAATAGTAAACAGAGAAACACATCTTTAATTAACTCTCTGTTCATCATTATACATTATGTAAATAATTATTAGACACTAATTATGTTGGTAAATTTTCTATGTGTAATCGGCATTATCGGATATAGTGAATTTTTATCTTTAAAAAAAATACTGGATAACTATTACGTTAGCATTGCACCTGGTGAAGCCAGTTTTTGGCATGTCCACCATCTTGGTGATCCAAGGTTACAAAAACACTAGAGTTTTAACTATGGAGATTTAATATTACTTGTCATCATATTTGTGAAGGACTTTTTACTTTAAACTAATGTTCTAATTTTGTAGAAATGTTAGGCCCACAAATATATTTAGTTATGTAAAACTTCCTAATATATATGTTTGTAAATTGTTGATGTTCCCTTAGGTTAATTGTAAGAGAGAGCGTTATTGTACTTCACTGCAATAGACAGAACGTTGCTTTTACAGTTTCCAATAAATAGTTTCAGACATAATTTTTATAACCTCTGGTTTCAAATAATTACATTGACGGTTTTAAAACAACTTTATTTGATTTGCAGTGAGAGGTTGGGTTTTGAGGGTATAAGAACCATCTAAACATATACTAAATAATTTACATTACTGTTTATAAGGTGTCAGCGAGCGAAAAAAGACACACAAAACACAAAATACAATCTAAGCAGAAAAAATCAGTTTTATGATGTGTTTTTAGATCGTAAAGAAACGATTGTAGGCACATTTATTATCAGAAGAGATTTAGAGGCTCCAGTGTAATTAATCAGAAACATCATTCACAGAATAATCCCATAAATAAATGGGCATATAAAACCGGGCATATTTCAGAATTACAACTAAAGCTATTATGTAAAGAGCAACTGTTTCAAGTTTTCTACCATCTATCAATTGTATAAATTATCTGTAAATTAATTGATAGCGGAGAGCAAACCGCCCGAGTTAAAATAAAGTCTCTCTTTTGAACACCAATTAAAACTGATATCACTTAACAACTATATTACACAAGTAAGTTAGCGGCAATTTAATGATTAAAGAACCCTGAGAAAGATCCAGTGCTTTTGCAAGTGATATAGAAAATTTCCTCCTTTTAAATTTGTTTGACCAAAGTTGGGACAGATAAAAATATATTTTTTAGCAAATTTCCCGTATAGGAAAGAAACTATTACTGTATAGGTATCATGGTAAGACTTAAGCCCGAGACCATGATAACTTTTCGTTTTGAGGTCCACAAATGTCAAAAACACCATTCGTTCAAATTTTGTATATATATATTTATATATTTACTTATGTGTCCGTAAGCACGATACCTCTCGTCCGAAAAAAGGTCCGAGCTTAATGAAATGTGGTACAAATGTGTAAAGTAAAATTTTTTTGAACGAATTCAAAAACCAGACGAATTGCACCATCCAAAGGGGGTTTTTGGGGGGTTTTGTACCCCAAAAATGTTTTTTTCGGGTTTTTACATGTAGTTTTCATGTAAATAAAATTTTAATTCATACCATTGAATTCAGCTTAAAAAACAAACAATTTGGTATTTTGATCATTGCTCTACGTCAATTGGTTACTGAGATATTGAAAGTGCTCAACACAGTACGTTGTCTAATGTTATTTTAATAGAGAAAAATAAAAATGTTATTATATCTCGATTATTTATGAACATAAACTGACGAAACTTGGTATATGGCTTCATATGATTGTGGTTTATTGTTGTTTGCACAACAAAATTGTTGGAATATGGTTCCCGTAGCAGCAAACCTAGGTACTCGGTCCCCGTGTTATTCTTATGGAATTCAAGCTGTAGTACCCGTTCTTCGCACAGGGGTTTTCTTTACCCGTTCTATAGTCAATGCAATTTGCATTTTAGTTAGCTTGAAACAGCTGTTATTGCTTCTGCTTTTTAAGATGTCAAATGGAAGTATCCGCAACTGTTCGCATTACAGTTTATGAATGTTTCTTCTAAAATGTAAACATTGAAACTTAAGACGTTCACAAAAATTAAATTTAGGATCAAAAATTAAATCAAATTGGTTGCAAACCACTCCGATATTTGTGTAAGTTAAGCACCAATCCATGGATTTCCCCTTTTGTATTTCCGTCGTAAACTTCGTTAGGTAGACAATTTTGATCCCGGAGAATCACGACGAACGGAAGGTCGTTGATCCTTTCCTTCCAAGCCGTCAAAACTACATTGGCAAAAGTAGGCCCAGTTTTCCAAGGGAGGTCGATATTGTGAAACTGCACCCAACACGTAGGTTGGTCTCTGACGTCTACCGGCCCGGCATAGACGGTAGGCCTAATAACCTGAGGCATATCGCAATCAGTTCCGAACACATTCTCTTTACATATACAGCAGTAGTTCCTGAGATACACATCTTCACATCGGACCGTGTTCTCGGCTTTACACGTTTTGTCGGTGCACGGATCGTATCGTACTCTACAGTTATTACTCTCATCTCCCTTGATAGGTCTAAAAGCATAAAATATATTGTGACATATTGGCTGTCCTCAGATTT
Source organism: Allygus modestus (assembly GCA_963675035.1). Classification (NCBI taxonomy): domain Eukaryota; kingdom Metazoa; phylum Arthropoda; class Insecta; order Hemiptera; family Cicadellidae; genus Allygus; species Allygus modestus. The sequence continues at coordinate 12,304,631 of OY776115.1, forward strand.
TTGTCGAGCCACAAATTCCGCACGGATATTTCCCATCCAAGTACGGAGTTTCATGTCCCTTATATGTCTTCACCATCGGACATGCCCCACTAGGACACGGGTATTGACATATTACATCTGTTACTCGCGATAGAAAGACCAGTAACGTTACCTCACAACATAATACTCCTTTCCACATCTCTGTTTCATTTACTGGGAATCATCAAAACAAACAAAAACTCATAAGTGATATTTAATTGAGTTTCCAGGCGAATAAATTTAATAACCTATCAGTCATACGGTTTTTATTTATAAACAATACGGTACTATGACACTATTAGCGAATTTCCCCTATAGGGAAGAAGCTATTACCGTAGTCGGCATGGTAAGACCTAGGCCCGGGACCATGATAACTTTTCGTTTTGAGGTCCCCAGACCCCAAAAACACCATTCGTTCGAAACTGTATATATATATATATATATATATATATATATATATATGTGTCCGTGAGCACGATAACTCTCGTAAAAATTATCCGATTTTGATGAAATTTGGTATGAACGTGTAAAGCAACATTTATGACTTTAAGTTCGAAAACCAGCCAGATCGCTCTATCCAAAGGGGTATTGTGGGGGGGTTTTGTACCCCAAAAATGGGTTTTTCGAATTTTGTACATATAATTTTGGAAATAGTCAAATTTTATTTTGTCCCATTGGATTCAGCTTAAAAAAACACACAATTTGGTATTTTGATCATTTCTCTACGTCAATTGGTTACCGAGATATTGAAAGTGCTAAACACAGTACGTTGTCTAATGTTATTCTTATGGAGAAAAATAAAAATTTTATATCTCGCTTATTTATGAACGTATACTGACGAAACTTGGTATACGGCTTCATCTGGTTGTGGACCATTGATATTTGCTCAAAAAGACAATTTTTTACCCAAGGCTCCTGTAGCAGCAAACCTGCGTACTCAGCCCCATGTTATTCTTATGGAGAATAAGTAACGTGTTATCTGCCTTCATTATGAAAATAAATTAATGAAATTTGGTATGTGGCTTAACCTACATGAGTTATATTGATATTTGTATAAAACCCCATTTTTTGTGTTCCTTGCTTCAGCAAACCTGCATACTCAGCTGCCATGTTATTCTTATGGAGAATAATTAAAATGTCATAAATCGTTTATTTATGAATGTATACTGATGAAACTTGGTATGTGGCTTTATGTGGTATTAATATACATATATATATATGCATTGGAAATTCGCTGAGTACGCAGGTTTGCTGCTACGGGGGTATTTTTATAGTTATACTAGTTATTTGTGTGGGTTCTGCATATCGTCGGTATTAGCGAATTTCCCCTATAGGGAAGAAGCTATTACCGTAGTCGGCATGGTAAGACCTAGGCCCGGGACCATGATAACTTTTCGTTTTGAGGTCCCCAGACCCCAAAAACACCATTCGTTCGAAACTGTATATATATATATATATATATATATATATATATATATATGTGTGTGTCCGTGAGCACGATAACTCTCGTAAAAATTATCCGATTTTGATGAAATTTGGTATAAACGTGTAAAGCAACATTTATGACTTTAAGTTCGAAAACCAGCCAGATCGCTCTATCCGAAGGGGTATTTTGGGGGGGTTTTGTACCCCAAAAATGGGTTTTTCGACTTTTTTACATATAATTTTGGAAATAGTCAAATTTTAGTTTTTCCCATTGGATTCAGCTTAAAAAACACACAATTTGGTATTTTGATCATTTCTCTACGTCAATTGGTTACCGAGATATTGAAAGTGCTAAACACAGTACGTTGTCTAATGTTATTCTTATGGAGGAAAATACAAATTTTATATATCGCTTATTTATGAACGTATACTGACGAAACTTGGTATACGGCTTCATCTGGTTGTGGACCATTGATATTTGCTCAAAAAAAACAATTTTTTACCAAAGGCTCTCGTAGCAGCAAACCTGCGTACTCAGCCCCATGTTATTCTTATGGAGAATAAGTAACGTGTTATCTCCCTTCTTTATGAAAATAAATTAATGAAATTTGGTATGCGGCTTTACCTACATGAGTTATATTGATATTTGTATAAAACCCAATTTTTTGTTCCTTGTTTCAGCAAACCTGCATACTCAGCCGCCATGTTATTCTTATGGAGAATAATTAAAATGTCATAAATCGTTTATTTATGAATGTATATTGATGAAACTTGGTATGTGGTATTAAGATACATATATATACATTGGAAATTCGCTGAGTACGCAGGTTTGCTGCTACGGGGGTATTATATATATACGAGGGTATATATACATAGCGTGTAATCATAGAGTTGCAATGAGGTTGCAAAACATATAAATTGTGATAATTGTAACGACTTCGTAAGCAGCACACTTCAGAGAGGTAAATGAATTTCCGCATTAACAACTTTAACAAACCAAATGCTTGTTGAAACGTACACTTATCCCAGTTGTTATGGGAATTAGAAAACATTTGAATGTTTTGCTATTCTGTTGCTAATGGTTCTATTTATTTGCAATGTTGGGAAATCAATCTATCTATCTTTCATCCATTCATCCATATTATTAATTCGCTACATGAAAACTTTGTAAACAATAAGGCTTTTTGTTTTGGGATTTACCCCTACTTATTCTGCATTAAAACGCGCATCTAGGTGTGCAGATGTGCAAACTGGCTTTAGATTTTCGACTTAAGCCTCAGAGCTCTGTCCTACAGGCCTTCCAAATCCCCATGTTAATCATATGGAGAAGAGTTTTATTTGGTTTATGTCACATGTATTTTTTCTGAGTTCAATTAAATTAAATGAAAAGCTGTTATAAAGATTATATCTAACTCCAGACTGTCATTATTTTGTTTACTATTTAAATTTGTACAATTTTCGCTTCTCAAAACGGGATGCACAAGCTGCGCATAAGGAGTTCTAGTGTTATGTACTGTAAAGTTAGGAGGATGTCCATGCAGAAAAGAGTAATTCAGGTGATTGCGAAAAAGGCGCTTCAAATCTGCTCCTTGACCATACCAGGTTGTTGGGGGACTAAAAGACTTTAGATACTTGTTTTCCGACCTCAGGGCTTAGCCCGACTGGCTTCTTCTACCACATCACGACGTCCAGCTTTGACGTGTGATGGTTCTTTAGATTTGTTTCACAAATCTCTTGATTGTTGCTCCAACGTTTAATACGTCCCCTGCACCAACCTTAGAGCTCTGCCCCCTGGCAAAGCTGCAATGTCATTCTTTCGTTATTTTTTAGTGATTTTAGCCAATTGCTATTGATCCATAATATTTGGATATTTCTTTCTATAACTACGACCTCAGGGCTCCGCCCCACTCGCTTAAAAGTTGCTATGTTATTATTATGGTGAAAATAGTAGCCTACTCCAGGTGATTTCGAAAAGGCTCCTACAATTTGCTCCTGCACCATACCAGGTTGTTGGGGGACTAATATAGTCGAATACTCTTGTTCCTGACCTCAGGGCCCCACCCCACTGGCTTCTTCTGTCATTTCCAGGAAATTAATTTTGACGTTTGATGGTTCATTTGATCTGCTTTACAAAGCCGCGTCTCTAGAATGAAGGCCAAATGTAAGATACGTCCCCCTATCCTTAGAGCTCCGCCCCCTAACAACGTTACCATGTTAATCTTTTCATTTTTTTGCGTGTGCCCCTACTAACGAGCAAATTTACTTAGATAATTACCCCTTTTCTGCAGGTTTAAGGTCACTCCAGTTGTGGTTTTGGCTCAATGTCCCTTTTATTCATTTTGGATATGACGTGGAAGTCTATATGTAATCTTAATTCAATGGTTTTAGTTATTGCTCCCAGGAAAACATATGTTAATACTTAAGCTACACAATAGTATTAGGCTACTTTGCCAGTTAGTTCTTTGATTAATTATAAACAGTTGTTATGATTTTGTTTATTTTAAACTGCAAAATAACTATATACTCAAAAAAATTCGCCAAAATTCAAATGACTTTACCTTAAAAACTACTTAAAGCTTGGATCCTCTTGGTGAGTCGGACGTAATGGAAGATGAAACCACGGGTACGTGTCCTTCCCGTGAACCTAAACCTCCACCAATATTTGTCCCGGACGTTGTAAACGTGAAAACATGATGACCTCGGTTGGATCTGTTGTTTTGAAAGAGTATTACACATACAAAAGCCTCAGCCAGAATAAAATAAAACAAACCCCATCACTACTGATGCTTACCGTAAATTAGTTTTAAATTTATTGAACTGAAAATAAACTTTCACACCTACCAGCTAAAACAAAATAAAGCGTTAAGCGTTGTTAAAACATACTAGTAGCCTGTCGCGGCTTCGCTCGCGATTACAACATAATACTGACATTCCCGCATAAATATTGTGTTACCGTTCCAAAGCCAACATGGCCTGCTGATTAACTGTGTTTACTCTATCCAGCTGATTGCTTAAAACTTATAGTTATTTCCTAGTCTTATAGTTATTTCCCAATGTTAAGCTTATGGGAAAAAACTCAACTTTAAGGGGCCCCAGGGCCTCAGTGACAAATTATTTCTCTATAAAAAAGGTTTCCTGCACAACTTCACGTTAGGCTCTTTCCAATGACACCAAAAACATGAAAATTGGTTTAGTAGTTTAGGAGGAGTGATTGTCACAAAAAACCTGTTCACCTATTAAATAAGTATAGATAGATTTAAAGAATCAGCTGTTTCATGGATTATATTATCTAAAGGCATGAACATATGTTCATTATAGAAGTAACAAACCGACTGTTATGGCATCTGAAATTCCTTTTTCGATGCCGTAGTCTATAAATGGCGAGTGAGCGTAGCGAACATGCTTCTTCTTTAAAATGAACGAGCATTTTTGGCATAAAACAAATCCAATGAAATTAGGACAAGACAACGTAACAGTAAGCGAGATCAATCCAACCAAGTAAAAAAAATTAAAGTTTCTCTTTTCCGCATCAATTAAAGTTGATACGAGTTAAGTTAGCGGCAATTTAACGCTTAAAGAACCCTGAGATGGATCAAGTACTCTTGCCAGTTTTGTACGATTAAATACGAACTAACTTTACTGGAAGTTGTACTACTGTAGGTGATTAAATGTGTTTCTCATATGTATCATGTTTCATCTCTGCAGATGTTCTCAATATTCATATTACTTTTTTTTATTTTGTAAGTAGGCCTACATATACAAAAGTGTAAAAATCGAGTGTTTTGGTATATTTTAATTCTGAAGGACATGGGGATTTCTTGAATTTCGAATTTAATATTCAAAATTGGGTTCAGCTGAAAATATTAATCAATATTTCGAAGCATTGCTCTATGTTAATGGAATATTCAATACAAACTTATGTCAAAACCAGACGTTAAATATTAGGGAATGTAAGATAAACTAAATGTGATTCATAGGTTTTGTGGAAGCTTAACGTTAGGTTTAAATGGGAAGTAATCCTACTGATTTTTGCCGCCCGCGAACAAACAGAGAAAGTCACAATCGCGTATTTACTCTATTCATAAAATACCCCCGTCTCAGTAAACCTGTGTACTCAGCGAATTTATAAAGCATGTATATGCTTCTAACTACCACAAAGAGCCACTTACCAAGTTTCATAAAAATACATTTATAAATAAGTGATATATAGCATTTTATTTACACTCCATAAGAATAACATTAGGAATGAGTACACAGGTTTGCTGCAACAAGAAAGATAAGATATGTATTTTTAAGCAATTATCAATATAACTCAACCAGGTGAAGCCACATACCAAGAATTAATAATTTATGTTCATAATTAAGGGATATATATAAAACTTTACTTATTCTCCTTAAGAATACCATTATGGCGGAGCATGCAGGTTTGCTGCAAGGGGGATGATAAAAAAAATCAATTCTTTTTGCAAATATCAATATACCAGTACTAGGTGAAACCACATACCAAGTTTCATCAATATACTTTCATAAATAATCGAGATATCAAATTTTATTTATTCTCTATAAGGATAACATTGGACAACGTACTGTGATTTGTACTATGAATATCTCTGCAACGATTGGATGCAGAATCACAATTTAAATACCAAAATGATTGTTTTTAAAGCTGAATTTATTAGTAAAAGCAAATGTAAATTTTACAGTAAAATTAACTGAGAAAAACCTAAAAATCTTTTTCCCATAAGATTAACATGGGAGATTTTATGAACAGGTTTTTTGGATTTTCTCCCGAACCACTTAAACTAGGTTAATGTTTCTACAGGTACGGAGAGCTATCACATAATAATAACTAGTCCGTCATTATAAATACAAACGTATATTTGAAACTTGAAAATACAATTGATTAGACAAGACATTTGAATTCCTTGTTAGGCCATTTAGTTCTAGTTGACAAGGTAAAACAATGGCAGTGGCTACGTACACGTCCGACGTGGGCCGCTACTGTTCACGTCCGTTCCAAATTATGCACCGTACGTTACTTTTCCTGAGATTTTTAAAACAAATTGAGAGCCAGAAAACCTCCTAATCTAACCTAACACAACCTAACCTATCCTAACCTAACGTAACATAACGTAACCTAACCTAACCCAACCTAACCTAAGCGGTAGCGAAGTGAATTTGCCCTTACATTGGACGTGTATGCAGTCACTTCGTAAAACAATAACAACTCTATAAAATGTAAACATTGGAGAAAATATTACAATTTAAATATGATCAGCTGTGAAGTATAAACACATGATATAATCGTCTGGGCACAGGTTAATCACGTTAGCCCCTCGCGGAGACTGGAAGTCCGGGGAGCTTAAACTTCACTATGCGACCAGATCGGGTCACATAAGGTTTAGGAGGATGAGGTGTGGGAGGGAGCGCTGTGGGGGTGTTAAGGGCAGGGTTAGGTTTAGTGGCAGCCTGGTTGTTGTCGACCTCTTGTAGAGAGTAAGCTGGTTTGACTACGACCGTCTACGCGCAGTCCATGCCGTGGAACAGTTACTGCTATATTTTAAAGTAACCGTTCCTTCCGTGGATGCCGCCAATGCCGAGTAACAGTTACTGCTATAGTTGAAAGTAACCGATTTTACGTACCTGTGAACTTGACAGCCACTGAGCCACTCACTAGTCGTCTAGCCCTTGGTTATTTTTTATATTTGATCATTGGCATCGAATGTTATACAATAAAAACTATTTTATAAATATGTTTATAAAATAGGCTCCAGGTTTTATTTAGTGTATTAACAGGTGTATTGTGCAGGATTCTCTTGCAACAGCAAACCATAATAGATATTTACAACAGCCTATTTAATAATTGTCAATAGAAAATGTCTACTATGAGTAAAAAACTTCAATATGCCTGCAACACTTATTTGTTTGAATTGTCTTCATATTTAATTTGAGTAGGACTTCACAGTTTCAAAATGAATAGATACCATAGAGTATTATAGAACAAACAAGCTTTATATTTTAACTTCAAATAAAACATAAAAACTTTATATATAAAACTCAGTTTACGTAGGCCTATAAATATTGTTGTTTTTTAACTTAGCAACAAACCAAGAATCGATAACTGCTACATTACACACTGTTACTTTATTCAACTGTGGAACGCACAAAGGAACAGGTAAATACTAGATGTAACAGTGACACCTATCCAACGCTGGTGCGCATGCGCAACAGCTTCGGCATGGACTGCGCGTAGACGGTCGTGTTTGACTCGATCCAAACTCACTCGCACATGTCTACCATGTTGGACGATGGTCATAGATTTGTCGTCACGAGATACGACAGGGAAAGATCCAGTGTATGGTAAACACATGTTATAATTGTCTGGGCACATGTTCACCAAAGTTCAAAATACTTTATTGTTTGGTTTTTAAGCGCTATAAAATAGTCAAAACAAAAATTGAGAGTTTTACAAATTTTAGGATAAAAAATTTAAAAAAATGATTTTTGGAAAATTTCACACACACACACACACACACACACACACACACACACACACACACACATATATATAAATATATGTACATATATATAAATTTGAACGAATAGTGTTTTTGGCATCCGGGGACCTCAAAACAAAAAGTTATCATAGTCTCGGGCGTAAATCTTACCATGTGACCCACGGTAATAGCTTCTTCCCTATAGGGTAAATTCGCTAAAAGGAAAGAAAAATGATTGTTCTTTATTAGTTTTTGGCTCAGCTCCGGATTTAAGTGTTACAGTTCGGGTCACAGTGCTTGGCATACGGTTAGTGTATGCTCTGGAATGACTTTTCGCCTCTATTTGGCTTAGTACCATTAGTGTTACAGTCTAATTTTGTCAACAGAAAGCAAAAATCACTTATTCAATTATAATCGTTTGTTTTGGTTCTTTTTGTTAATGTCTACTTTTATTTACGAGAAATTTCAGTAGTTTCTCGCCTTTCCCAGGTGCCAAGCACTGTGAACCGAACTATAAAGGATGAAGTTAATTAATAAAATATTAGGCCAGGTCCACACTGCCGCAGTCGCACTTGCAAACCACAGTTCTCGGAAAATTTGAGCCACTAACGCAGCCACAGTAAATTCCCTTTTGAAACAATGGCAGTCGTGCCTACTGGTGCACACTACCGATTCAATCAGACGCACCTACTGGAGCACACTGCCGACTCGATCAGACATAGCTATTGGTGTACACTGCCGACGCGATCAGACACGCCTACTGGTGCACACTGCCGACGTGATCAGTCACAAATACTGGTGCATACTGCCGACGCGATCAGTCGTGCCTACTGGTGCACACTACCGATTCAATCAGACGCACCTACTGGAGCACACTGCCGACTCGATCAGACATAGCTATTGGTGTACACTGCCGACGCGATCAGACACGCCTACTGGTGCACACTGCCGACGTGATCAGTCACAAATACTGGTGCACACTGCCGACGCAATCAGTCGCAGCAAACTCGAAAGCCGGCATTGTGCACCTGGCCTTAACCACTGGCTGAAATATAATGACAGGCGTCCATCATTTTTAGTTTGTTTAGAAAAATAGAGCTTTTGACGTATGCAAGGTAAGCGTAATTTGAACGCACACAACGGGGCCATGGTGTTCCAACTCAAAGGCCAAACTTGGGCCCTCTCGACTAGTGGCGTCATAAGAACAGCTGTTGTTTTAGAGTCAGCGATTTCGCTTCATCATTATATTTGGAAAAATAATCCGCGAATTTTGTGAGTGGGCTCCCGGCGAAACTATTAGTCTTGAATAATGTCTAGATCTACCTTTTGCGGTTTTAGAAGATATCCAAATTCTGAACGTCACCCATTGGGCTTTCAAAGTTAATTATATGGAAGAAAATAAAAAAAATAATTGGACATTTAACATCAGCTATTTATACCATCGAACTAGAGTACAGAAGCAAGAATATCTGTTTTAAGGTAACTCCTGGATCGGAATCACAATACATTAATTTATAAATTTTTTTGAGGGAGAGAATAAATTTTTTTTGCACAAACATGTGGCCAACCTGTAGTGAGGGAACCCTAATAACAAATAGACAACCCACTAAAAACCCCCTCAACCCTTTAGGACTCTAACCTGGGATTGCTCGTCACATTACATTAGGCTAGGCCTAAATTTAGCTTAAGCCTGCAGGGCTTACTCCGTTTCCAGCCGCCTGATCTAGTCCACTTCCCGGTCTATATCAAAGTTTTTCTGCGGAGCATGCCGTGGACAAAACGTGACAAATAGTCTCAGCTGTCCTCGCCCTCCATCATCCTTCCACTGACCATGCCCAGCGAAAATCTACCCAGTGAACGTGTGACCTCTATGCGGACCTTTTCCAACGCGTACAACGGAAGAATGTGTGTTCCGCGTTGTCGGGAATGCCCGTGCAGTAGATGCAATCCGGTGAAACGACTTTGCCTATCAGGTGCAGGTACGACCTGAAATAGCCGTGACCTGTTTGTGTCACATAATAATCCACCTCACCATGGCACCGTTCATCCTACGCTTGGATTTTCTTGACGAGTCTCGCAGTCCATCAGCCGCAAGTCTCATGTTCCCAGCTATGTTTCCATTGCTGGTAGGTGCGGGAGCACCTTCGGGTCTGGCAGCGTCGTTAGCGATTCCGAATTGTCTCTGATAAATCGCCTTCCTCTCCCCTGCCAAGAGCTTGGCAGAGACGACTCCAGCAACCACCAAGACGGTCGGTTCGGAAACTGTACGGTAGGTGGAACACACTCGGAGCGCAGTTTGAAGTTGTACTCGAGCGAGCTGTATTCCGTAGCCTACATATCTTTGTTCAGGGCGTCTGCATACTCCTCAGCTCCTCAGAATGAGAACGGACTGATCTGCAGACATCCACAAACGTCTCCATAATCCGCTTTTAAACTTCCGTAATAGCGTACATTGTTGATCTTCCCGTTCTGAAGCCGTACTGACGAAGGCTCAAGTTCCCGGCAGTTACCAAGGCAGAATTCAGGTGGAAGTGAGTCAAGTTCTCAAAAATTTTACCCACTGTAACTATCATGTCGAGAGGGCTGTAGGTAGACGGAAAGTCAGCGTCGCCTTTCTCCTTGCTGATTAGTACAAGTATAGCCTTTTTCCGATGAGAGGGTAGTAGGTGACTTATCGAGGAATAACAGGCGGTGGGAGGGCCGGGTGAGTGAGCCTAGGGGATCGAGGATTGCTTATCGGATGGCTGGACGGACAAACCAAAGAGGTTAATATATCTAAAGCTTTTATCTGGGGTAAAAAGTTGTAGCCTACATGGTCAACCGCCATGTTGCCTCTCTGTCAACTCTGCTCCCATGGCAACCAAAATTTATGATAACTAATAACTATAGTAATATAACCAAGTTATAACCAATTAAATCCTCTCCTCACAAGTTATATGAAAGTCAGCTGACTAACATATAACTTGTGAGGAGAGGATTTGAAGAGTTGCCTGAGGAACACATCAGACAGAATGTTGGCTTCACTTTTTCTACCTCAGGCGAGACCTCTATCCTAAAAATTAATCCGATAGGGGTTTTTTCTTTACAGTCATAACTCGATAACGGCTTGACGGGTTTTAACGTTTGAGGTGTCAAATTTAAGTTTTTTTTTGTAGATTTGCCAATACGCCTCATAAATTTAAAGACAGGGCATCACTTTAATTCAGTAAAAGGCTGAATATTCGGAGCTGTGGCGCTATCTGACGGCGGATATCTAAACTACGTCTTGATTGAACGTGCGTTTTGATTGAACGTACGTTATTCTCAGAACAGTTTTATTCTCAGATGTTATCATCCTATGTCAGATGTTTTCTTATGTTTGTTTACAACTGAAGCAACCTTTCGTTGGGTACAAACTTGCTCGGATTTGAGAATCAGAACACCTAATTAATATCGTATTAATATCGTTGGGACAAACTATATTATAACAAAGCAAGATCGATATAAACATCATATATAATTATACACCGTCAACAAGCTAAGTTCTCAGTAACTACTAAACCGATTTACAAGATGTATGTGTCTAATTAAAGAGGATAATGCCAATTTTCCTCAGAACTCAGGTTCGTTCTTAGGTATACGCCACACACCCCTTCAAAGGTTGCAATGTTAAACTTATGGAAGAACAGTAATCATTGAAATTGAGCATTTGACAGCTGTTGAGAGTAAAAAAAAACATAGGCCCTAGTACAGAAGCAAGAATAGCTGTTTTAAGATAACGTTTAAACTGGCATCACAATTTGAACAGCTCGAATTCGAGAAGCTGAATTTTCTAGTAGGCTTTAATTTACAGAACTTCAGTAAAAAAGGTATCAAGTACAAAATGGAAAGATATTAGTAAACAATAAATTTAACAAATGATTTAAAATATCTTAACGTTATAAGTTAATATAATAACTCACATTATACAAAATACAATTATTGACTTAATTGTGTAGTTTTTACATTAGATCTATGTACAGACCGAAAAATATTCTCTCTAATAAAATGTTTAAGTTTTAACATTTTCATATAAATACAATTACCAAAAAATATAATTGCTCCCTTTCCAGTAGTGATTTGAAATTTCACAATACTGAAGCATGTGAAAGGACTGCTGTGGAACTCAGTTATGATGGAGCAGGCGGCCTCAATATCAAAACATGAAACGACGAATATGAAGTGGTTTTTTATCGACTTTTAACAAAATAAAATTATCACGTGCCCTTTTTATGCTTTAATAATGGGTGCCACAATGATGTTGCCTTTTCATAAAAGTGATAACGTATAGGTGTTTTCGATCTCTCAGAAACTTCAGAAACTTTCTCCTAGGATCAAAACAAAAAACAATGTTTATTAAACATGTAGCCTTTTTTAGACAGTTTTTTTACGTTGTGTATGTGTGAGTTTTGTAATCGCTACCTTAAATCCTAGGAACCATCTGAGGTATTGACTTGAAATTTGGCTTGTATATTATACTTGTTTAGGGCTAATTAAGTGTTCAATATGAGGATCCTAGCTTTAATTGTTTCAACATGCTAGCCATTTAAATGATTTAAAGTTTAGCATATTGATAATGACAGTTTAAAAAATAAATATGGACATGAAAACAATGTTAATGTGAAATCTTAAGCAAACAAACAAGAAAATTAATAAATAAAAAAAATAAAAAGGTTCAAAGATCATTTTACCCATAACAGAGGGAAAATAAATAGGTTTTCGACTCAAAGAGGCCTTTACTGAATTTGACTATTCCTTTTAATAAAAACCATTAGACAAATAATCTTTACCTTCACAAATACATGTTCTATACTCGCTATACATATCTCTTAACACTTTTAAGTTTGTGTCTGCTTGGCTTTGCAACCGCGAAATGATTACTGCGGTCTACTCCAATATGGTAATGCATACCTGAGGATGAAGCTAACCGTTATAAATGGTTCCCCCGTTGTCAGTTACGATGAATTGAACTGAAAGGAAAACTGACGGCATTGCTTCAATGTTTAGAGGTTTATAAAGACGGCAAGATACAAAGAAACACGTCTTTCAGAGTTTTTAGTTTGACATTCTCATATTTATAAGGCAAAAACTAATTCTTTAGACAGTTCGTCTGAGACTTCTACAGTAATTAATATCATTAAGTTTTTACTTAATGAAAAATAATTGTTCTTATATTTGTAGGTTTTAGTTATTTTGAAAATTTTGCTGTTAAATAGTTTAAAAATGAAGAATTAAAATGTTCTTGTGCTTTTTAATAAGGGGTAACATTTCCGATTTTATTAGTTCTTCGGACAGTTCATCTGTTTACACTTTTACTTGGTAAATTACAAATTTAATGAAACTACGTTTAAATAAAACAAAACCACTCTATAATGGTTATAGGCAATAAATATAAATAAATAAATAACGAATACAGAAAAACCAGATATATTACATTAATTAAAATAAAATATAGAATGGGAGTCCAAATACATTGTGTCTGAAAATTTTATAAAACTTGTTTTATTTTACTAGCAAATCCAGCTGCTCGAATTCAAGCAGTTTAATTTGTGATAACAGAAAAGTTGGCTTAAAACAGCTGATCTTCCTTCTGTACTGTATTTTGATACCCTCAAAAGCTGTCAAATGCTCGATTTCAATGATTATTGATTTTCCATAAGATAATTATGCAACGTTTGAAGAGCTGTGGGGCGTAGCCCTAAGAACGAACGTGATTTCGGAGGAAATTCATCAAATCTACCCATCGGATTATTCCCTTTAATTTGACACATAAATCTTGTCAATTGGTCCAGTAGTCACTAAGTTCATAGGATTTCAACCATGTATTAACATGTAGGATACATTTTAAGAGTATATTTTATTTCTACCATAATATCGCTTCAAAATATAATCAAGTTGTTAGTATAAGTTCCCAACCAATTATTTAGTCACTGAAGTGAACTAAATACGAGGAGTGGAACCAACAGAAGTTATCGTATGACATACGAATGTCATAGAGTTCGAGTGACCATGTACTCATCAGGGAATAAGAACATTGTTTGACCTCTAGGGTCATAACATTGGACATTGTACTACCACATTTAGTGGCTTACAAGAATATAAGCGATCATTCATAACTGAATTTGACCAAATGTATTTAGTATGGCGTAGTGCCATCTAATAGCCACAAAACATGTTAACTTTGCTTTATTTAAGCACGAAAACGTTTTTATAATTTTGTGTTTTGCATTTTTGCAGAAAGAAGATTACTTACTTGATGCTGATTGCCATTTGATTCATTCGGAAATAAATTTAATTCCATAACATCCCTTTACTACAGGGTCTGTTACTTCTAAGATGTGTTATTCTTCATTCTCCTTTTAACGAAAAGAATATGCTATCAATGTGAGATGGCCATGTAAGATTTGGTTGTAATGTTAAACCTATAAATTTTTACAAACTTGATTTTAATTTTCAAAATGCCTACCAGCTAACACCAAACGTTTTAATTTTGTTTACAAAGAACTTTAAAATTACATGGTGGATCAGCTGCGAAAAACTTGATCCATGAAATGATGTGTATGAGAAGTGAGGATGGTTGTAAACATAAGGATGTGGAGTAAACGTCAAATGTTAATAATCATATTTAGCTTATGCAGGCAAGGCCGTGACAAGCAGCTAGTAAATAATTAAGATTAAAGCAAATTTAACTATGGGAATGATTTTTAATGTAGTACTAAAAACAAAATAATTAGACGGCTGAAATATTGATTTTTAAAATACAGTAATCGTTATATGAACTAACGTTAATATGGTAGGGGAAGAAAGGAGTTCCCTTACTAAAATTATGGTTAGCCTAGCATAACTTACAATAACTCCTTTCCTTCCTCTAGCGAAGAGTTCCCCCTTTCCCTCGTTATTAACTAACGTTAATATGGTAAGGGAAGAAAGGAGTTCCCTTACTAAAATTATGGTTAGCCTAGCATAACTTACAATAACTCCTTTCCTTCCTCTAGCGAAGAGTTCCCCCTTTCCCTCGTTATTAACTAACGTTAATATGGTAAGGGAAGAAAGGAGTTCCCTTACTAAAATTATGGTTAGCCTAGCATAACTTACAATAACTCCTTTCCTTCCTCTAGCGAAGAGTTCCCCCTTTCCCTCGTTATTAACTAACGTTAATATGGTAGGGGAAGAAAGGAGTTCCCTTACTAAAATTATGGTTAGCCTAGCATAACTTACAATAACTCCTTTCCTTCCTCTAGCAAAGAGTTCCCCCTTTCCCTCGTTATTAACTAACGTTAATATGGTAAGGGAAGAAAGGAGTTCCCTTACTAAAATTATGGTTAGCCTAGCATAACTTACAATAACTCCTTTCCTTCCTCTAGCGAAGAGTTCCCCCTTTCCCTCGTTATTAACTAACGTTAATATGGTAAGGGAAGAAAGGAGTTCCCTTACTAAAATTATGGTTAGCCTAGCATAACTTACAATAACTCCTTTCCTTCCTCTAGCGAAGATTTCCCCCTTTCTCTTCTCACATGCAGAAGTTCACAGACTCGCGTTCTATATCAGAATGAAATTGAAATATCGGCTTCAGTATTCACATTTTAAATTCCGTTACCGAATAACCCTTGGTTACAATAGGTTAAACAAAAGGGAACTCTAACAACCTTGCGTGTTTAAACTGAAATTTAAAAAAAATTGTAGGTCAATGAATAAGTCTTTCATGGATATTCAGGCTATATATGGTATTTGAATATCTTTGTTTGAATAAAGAACATACGTGGAAACCTTTTAAAGTAGTTTCAAGGATTGTTACTTTATCTATTTAAAAATACCGTTGGTTTATTAACTTAGAGAGTGAAATAAATTGCTTTTATGTCTTAACATTTGAAATGTCATTCAATTTTAAACATAAATACCCCCGTCACAGCAAACCTGCATACTCAGCGAATTTCCAATGAATATATAATGTAACACATTAAAACACTCAACAGGATTCATAAGAAATATATTCACAAACAATCGATATTAAAAATATTAATTATTCTCCATAAGAATAACATTGGGGATGAGTAAGCAGGTTTGCTGCAACAAGGAACACAAAATAATGGGTTTTATGCAATATATCAATAGAACTCATCTTAGTGAAGTCACATACCAAGTTTCATCCATATACATTCATAAATAAGCGATATATAACATTTAAATTTTTTCCATAAGAATAACATGGGGATCAAGTATCTAGGTTTGCTGCTACGGGAACCATAGGCGAAATTTTTTTTTTTGTACAAACAATAATAAACCACAACCAGATGAAGTCATATACCAAATTTCGTCAGTTTATATTCATAAATAAGCGAGATACATAATTTTTCTTTCTCCATAAGAATGACATTAGACAACGTACTGTGTTTAGCACTTTCAATATCTCAGTAACCAATTGACGTAGAGCAATGATCAAAATACCAAATTGTTTGTTTTTTTATGATGAATTCAATGGTAAAAATTAAAGTTTGATTTACATAAAAATTATATGTGCAAACCCCAAAAAACCCATTTTTGGGGTACAAAACCCCCCCAAAAACCCCCTTCGGATGGTGTGATTCGTCTGGTTTTCGAATTCGTTCAAATAAATAGTACTTTACACATTTTTACCAAATTTCATTAAGATCGGACCTTTTTTACGAGAGTTATCGTGCTTACGGACACACACATATATATATATATATATATATATATATATACATATATATATATATATATACATATATATATATATATATATATATACATATATAAAAATTTGAGCGAATGGTGTTTTTGGCATCTGGGGACCTCAAAATGAAAAGTTATGGTCTCGGGCTTAAAAAAATTGCTTCTTCCCTATTCGCTAAAAACAGCATTAGTTGTTATTTTTCATTGAATAGCAGACAACTTTTGATAACATTTATAATTCTTAAACAATAACGTTATTATTTGCAAATTTAAATAAAAACAAATAAAAAATAACATTATCAGTCTATTATTACAACATTTTGTATCATAGTTAAATTAAATTCATAAAAGTGGACGTAAAGTATGTAAAATATTACAACAACGTCATCCAGTTACACCGACCATGTTCTCATTAGGGATCGAGGGAACATTGTCACATTTAGAGGCTAATGCTAATGGAAAAGATGATTCATGTTCCTGGCTGACAAAATGTGAGAGCTTAATAGTTATTCTAATTAAACTATTTTTATTTGTTATTTATTTCGTAACATTTTAACAAAAGGTTTATATATATATCTAAACGTATGTATGTATGTATATACTGTTTACATTCTAGACACAGGAATGCCTTAACGCCTTTATGTAACAGCTTCTACACTATTTTAACATGCCGTTGGCTTGCATTTTGGCCACCAACACAATAAATATGTGTGTATAACCACTGTATTGACTGAATGTATTGTGTTAATCAAGTTTGGTTTATGTTGTAGAAAGTAAGTTAAAATTATCTGCTACAGTCCATAATGTCATCATCATCTTGAAATACCTAACTTACCTACATGTTTTATCCGAATATTGCTTTGACAGACCTACATAGCTCTAGATTTGCGGACACAAATCTATAACTAGTACCTGGGGGGCCGAGCTTTGCTCGGGGGAAGGTCTGTCAGTTTGTTTAGATGACTTGGAGTAATATTTCACCACTTCCCCTACTGATTATCAGATTTGTATAACTCATTTGCCTCTTTTCTACATTTTTAAGGTCACTCCAGTTGTTATTTGTAGCTCAATGCCCATTTGATTTATTTTAATACTCTATATATGTAATCTTCACTCAAATCTTTTAATCTCTGCTCCCAGGAAACCACATGTTAATTAATAATTATAAACAACATGAGTATTACTTTGACAGTTTCCTGGGTTGATTATGAACAGCTGTTACAATTCTTTTGTTTTGATTTGAAAACTCCATAAGACAAATAATAATTTTTTTAACTTTTCATTTTAGTTTTTTTACATTATTTGATTTTTCCTGGGGATGAAGCCTGTCTAAAACTTATTTTTATCCCAGAAATTTGTTATTTCGAACATTTGAAGGAAATCGTTGGAGCCGTTTTTGAGATCAGTGTCGCAAGCAAGCAGCAAACCTTACTCATAATAGAGTATAGGATAGGATGAAAGGCAAAGCCCTGGCTAACTGACTCACTCATCACTAACTCTCCGCCTTCCCATGTAGGTAGAGAGCTGAAATTTTGTACACTGATTCTTTAGGCATAAAATAGGAAAACTAAATGGTTTTCATCCAATCTGACCTTAGGGCTCCGCCAGAGACACCGAGAAAGTTCCCATGTATTTCTTTAGGACATTAATTTTGTTTGAGGTAATGAAAATACAAACAGCTGATCTTAATTGGTAGCAGTTCCTCGGGCTAACCACAGAATGCAGCACACACAACTGTCATAGTTTTTATAAATTATTTGCGGGGCGAAGCCTGCGGGAACAGCTAGTAGGTTATAATTTTAAATAAATTCAGCATATAATTTGTTGTAAAATAACAAGTTTCGATGTTGCCTAATTTCCTTACGAAGTAATATGCTGCATGATCTCTTTTCAATTTATCTGTTACTGTATGTACTCGCATAAACCACGAATATAGTGTTTCTGTCGTATACAATATTTTTGGGAAAATTCAGTGTAAATTAAAACATTATGTTATTTAAAATAAGTTTGTAAAAAAACATTCTCTCGAATTTGAACCTCTGATACAAGTTTACCACCTGGCCTGTCATCAAAAACTAAATAAAAACAAGTAGTTTGTTATGGTTTAATATATGAAAATGGAATATGGAAATAAAATAATAAAATAAAATGAAAAGTGCTTTATTTATAACACAATAGGAATTAAAACACAGAATACACAAGAGCACATCAAACAATGCTTGAATCCCCGTTTGTTTGGTTGGCAGTGTCTTTTTTTCGCAACCTCCTCTTCAGTCCCTAAAAAGAACTTTCGCCTCTTAACTCACATTCTTACTAGCCACAACTGAACTATAATTGATCAACTGTCGTTTATAATTTATCATCTATATTTATAAATTATTGCGTTCTTAATAAACAACATATATATTGTTTTGGTGTTGATTTACATCATATCAACTATGATAAATTTAAATATATTTAAATTGTTGTATTTCTATTTTAATCAATATTTTAGCGATGAATGTGTGGGTTTAACCTCTTTTAATATCAATTTTGTCTGCCGTTAGAACAGAAAAAAAACATAGCTTTTGAGAACTTCTTATAGTAAAACTCACTAAATTTGCTCTTGAAACCGACTTTAAGCACATGCAAATGGATTACGTACATGAAAAATAGTTAGACTTGATTTTTTACATGACTATGTTCACTAGAGCTTTAAATTATTTGGTTATCACAATAAAAATATACATAGGTTGTGATAAAGCAAAATATACAAATTACGTTTTAGTGGTTATGGTGATTACAGATTTTATATTTTCTTATTCCTGTTTAATTTTTAAGTTCAAGTTTAAGTTTTTAAGTTTCAAGTTGAATTGCAGTTGTAATGTTCAAAGAGATTTTAATTTGCTGATTATCTAGTAAATCAAGAAAATAAGAAAGTTTAACTCAAGAACTACTGCAATTTCAGACCATGAGTGAGTTGATGCTTAGGAAACTCAAGAAGCTCAAAGCTAAATCTTCTCGGCAAACTAAATGTAAAAGTTCTTTTCTGTTTTATAATGAGATACACTTTAAGAAACCGAGTTAGAAACTACTTTTTCGTCAACAAGTTTAAATCTTAAAAGCTAACATTATTTATTGAGTGAAAAAATAATTTATATGATAATTTTAAGAATAATTTAAGACCAGCCTTGTTTCTGAGTGATTGACTTGTGTTAGTGAAAGGTCCGGCAATCTCATTGGGTCTAATAGAAAGGATATTTCGTTTAAATGTTGAAGTAATGTTATGAATTAAAATCAAGTTGAACCTTTTTTAGCACATTTTTCAGTTAAGAGGGATAACAACTTAAAAATACAGGGTGACTCATGGGAAACGGACATTATTAAAATAAGTAGTACAACGTTTTTCTACGAAATATTATTATTTTAATGTTACAGAATTAAAGGTAAATACATACAATTTTATAAAAAATAGTCATTTAAAAAAATTATGTTACGCAAATGGTGGTCATCCACTAGAATACAGGTTTTCAGTCTACTCGGAAAATCATCCGCAACTCGGGTCAAAAGGTATTGCTCGATTGCGTACATCTCGTCTGTAATAGCGCATTTCAAGACTACTTCAGTACGGGGGTTGTGAGCATAAACATGTTCCTTTAAACACCCCTACAGGAAGTAGTCACAGCAGAACAAATCCGGTGACCTTAGCGTTAAGGAGGAAATGAGCTTCATCATTCATTAACAATATTGCATTTGGATGGCACAAAACCAACCAATACTTGCATACCCACTGTAAAGTCTAATCTTTTTGCATGGTCTGTCACTTTAAGTTGCTGGACCACCTATATTTTATAGGGATGGAACTTCCGATCTTGTCATAACATTTTCCTCACAGAATCACGGCTCATGTTTAGCTCTAGTGCGTGTCTTCGCTCAGATCGGCTCGGACTCCTGATTAACGCCGCTCTCACTCTGGCGATGTTTTCAGGCGTCCTCATAGTTTTAGCAGAGCCTGTCGGCTTCTTGTAGCTAATTTTTCCAATTGTTTGGAACGCTTCAACCCACTTTAACACGTATTTCGGCTTGGAACTATTACATTCCGTTCAATATTGAAGTGCCGGCGAAATATTCGCTGTGTTGCTATAACAGATTCACCATTTTTAACAAACGTGTCGTATGCAAAAACACGATGCTGTACTGGCCACTGATTTATCGCAACTAAAATGGTAGGCCACACTCAAGTCAATGACATAACCTCAACCTCCCTACCACGTGCAACAACAATGCAACAGCTGATCCAAATTACAACAGCTGATCCAAATTACAACAGCTGATCCAAATTACAACAGCTGATCCAAATTACAACAGCTGATCCAAATTACAACAGCTGATCCAAATTACAACAGCTGATCCAAATTACAACAGCTGATCCAAATTCGTCTGTTTCCCGTGAGTCAACCTGTACATGAACATTCTTTGTCTCAAAATACCCTAGGTAACTTTATGGAATTTAAGAACAAATAATTTTCAGATTTGTTTTTGTAATTTGTTGATGTTTGCTGTTTCATAGGACCAATATTATTATTTAACATCAGGAAAAAGCTTATTCTTAGTTTTATTCGTTTGAAAATCTGTACAAACACCTTAATTGTATTAAATATTTTTATGTATTTTTGTAGGGTAGATTTATTTATGGAATAACCTTTTTTCATTCATTCATTCACTTCAACACACATTTTGTTGAATTATTATATCGATGACACATAACACAAAAATTCAAACAAAACGACAACGTGTGTTTTAACATTTAGAAATCGCCAATGAAGTTTTTTAGTATAACAGTCATAGATCAAATATTTAACGACATTCAAATTGAAGATTTACATGTGTCTGGCTAATGATTTAAAAAGGGCCCAATGAGATCGAAAATATAGTTATAAATTGTAAAGAAAAGATTCGACGGGATATCAGGGCAAGTAACCCTTTTTATTTCGATAGGAGAAAATCCGACGAGCTTTATAACGGACCATTAGCAGGCGGCTGTAAAATGGCCAATATTGATTTATGACACCATTTCTACTCCGGATCCAGTATGTCTTAGACTACTTAAAAACAACCCAAATATAAATATCCCTACAAGTCTGTCAGTAATAAATTGTTTATATATATTTGCCGTTCTATAACGGACAACATAAGATACAAGTATTGGTCAATTTCTTTACATTAATTTATTTTTAACCATCCCATTAAAACCTTTATTCTTAAAAACAACTCTAAATTTTTTTGTTTATAAATATGCTAAACCCAGAGTTCACCTTTACCGGAAATATTATAATAATTATCAAATCTCGACTCGTTGGCTGTGAGATAAAGTTCCTGACTAGCAAGTCAGACGTGGCCAGTTCGATCCCGGTCCCGGCCGACTCTTGTAAGATCATGAGTGGTCACCTATGGCTTGCACATGTGACTACGGTACCTCACTGTATTTAGTTCACCGCAAAGGTCAATAGCCTATGGTAACGAGGAGTTGATGTTTAAATAAAAAATAACAATAAAAACATTATGTACGTCCCTAGCCCTTATTTATTTTAAGAAAATATAAAATTAATAAAGTTACAAACTTTTAACAAACTGTTTCCTACAACACCTGAGTTTTTATGACTGTGGAGGTCGTTTTCATGAACGAATACGCAATTGTTAATTCAATAAAAAATACCTCAAAGAGTATAAATTGAGCTTGAAATGTAAAATTTATGTTTTTTCAGACTTTAAGCTAACCTAAGCTATAACAAATATTCTAAGCAAATCGTAAAAAGCAGGACATATACTAAAATATCTTAAAAATCTTAGCACATTCAACAAACGTAATTTAAAATTTTAGATAAATTCTTCAAAACTACTCCAAGACCTATTGAAGATATTAAAGGAAGGTTACAAATCGTTAATGATGCATATTCACGCAGACCAAACAAACAAACAAGAGTGAAATAAACAAAGACAAACTCAACCGAGCAAAAAGATAGAACAAGCCGTTACACACTTCAGGAAAAACTCCTCTTGCATCGCCGCGTGCGCGCTTTACACCTGTTGAAATCAACCTTACAACTCAAGAAAAGAAGTTCTCTCTCTCTCTCCCTCCATCTCTCTCTATCTCTCTCTCTCATGAAATTGAGCTCCATCGTGAGGTTCTTGAACCTCAAAAACGTGGTAAAAGTACAAATGTCTTGAGTTTAAAATTCTAAAGGTGATTAGTTTTGAGCGCATTGGGTGTTTTATAAGATGTTGAATATATCTAAACTTATTTTGAAACAAAAATAAGCTAATAGACACGTTTGTTACGCTAAAATATTGTACTGTATTGTTCTACTATAGTTACTGTTACGTGTTTGTAGTGAAACTGATCGAATATTCTCAGAACTAAAACTATACTTGAATGACTTTATACATTTTTCCGACAGTTTTTCCTACCAAATACCTCAAATGTTTATATTTACTGAAGACGATTAAGAAATTGTATAGACAAATGCCATTACTAGTGAAAAAAGACGAAGAAAAATGTTTCATTTAAAAACTAAAACGTGTTTAGATTCAAACACCTTGCAATTGTTGATACACGATTAAAAAAAAAAGTCATTACCAAAAGGGAACCCAAACTTAAAATGACAAACGATCCAGTAAAACACACAGATTCCTTAAAACCCAAACCTTCCCAAGATACTATTCGTAACAATCATAAATGCTGCCTGACACTGTATTTTGGGTTTACTACTACAAAATTATTAACAATTTAATAAAACACAAAACATTATGCATGCTTCAACCAACGTACCAAAACTCTTAAAAATATTAAGCCACAATGTAACACAACCTCATATCAGTCTATGATCTATTTGTCAGTTCTTCTCTGTGAAAGACTATCATAATTTGCACCCTATTTGCCTAATGGTCCTCTCAGTAGTGCAAGCCTTTGCTATAGAGAGCCACTGCCTATTCACGTAGCAATTATAACTCTAAATTGCAGGTGGGTACAATTTCCACTCTTTGTCACTATGTTCAAAGTATGCAGATACTTCCATTAACATACTAACTGAAGTGCAATCAATAAATAACCTAAATATTTGAATAATAGTAAATTGATGAGTTGTTAAAGGTTATCAAAATGTGGTAGTTATGGAAATGGCAATAAATTACATTTGATACAAATTAGGGCATGCTGTTAAGATAATAAATTTGTTCACTCTTTTTAATATTATTTCTATAAATTGTGTTTTCATATTCTTCATCTTCTTTTGTCCTCTTAATTCAACCTTTTTGCTACTGATATTTCAAGTTAATAAATAAAAAAGCTGAAACCTCCGAATCGTAAATAAATTATTGAGGTATTATACTTGTTTAAAATTGTTACGATTTTTTCCTACCATATCCAAAGATTTAATTCCTTCTAATAATCCACCCCCTACTTGTTCATTAACTAATATAAACAAGATCTCCGAAAGGTTCGCTCCCAAATTAAAGGGTTTCAAACAACCCTGTTAACACTAATATACTTATCAAACTTATCACAAGGACGGAATAAAGTTATTTTTAAGGAACAATTTTAAGATAGTAATAAATTGATTAATGAACATGTAAACTTTGACTCTGGTGGTACTTTTCGCAACTTGTTTCCGAAACTTCCGGTAGCCAATAGTATATAAGCTGTACGCCATCTCGTTTCTGTTATTCGCTGTTTGGGCCTGATGATGACCGGTGTGACTGGTTGAAATAGATCGCCTTGTACCATTTTTTGTATATATACCGTCTTTTTATTTATTTATTTTTTGTTTCAATGCCAATGGCATTTTGTTACTAGAGTACACAAACGCTTTTAGGGAAAGCGGTCCAATCCCCTCAAATATTTGTGGACACCCCGGGATTTGAACCCGTGACCCCTTGAACCGAAGTCCAAGACGCTAACCGTTAGGCTAGCGAGATGCCCAAAGGACTATACAAGACTTACATACTGTCTTGTATGTAAGAACAGTGTAAGTGTAAATATATTGTGTAGTGTTGTAAGATGCAGTTTTATTTTATCCTGTTAATTGTAACAACACGTATTATGCTACTCAAGAAACTATAACACTGTTGATGATCATAAAACTGTTAAACAATTCATCAGTAGCTTCTATATAGAAATCGTCTTGTTCGTACAAGTAATAGTTATAACAATATTTGTAACTAATATTCAACTAAGTGACCGATTTGTATAAATTCGCTCCCCTTGCCACCTGATAATACTCGTATGTAGCAGTTAGCGATACAAGAAACATTACGAGTGAACTGAAAACTGTAACTACTCGACTTTACAGGCAGGGTAGTTTACAATTAATTGTTCCTTCATTATTTTAATAAAGTATTCGGAATACGAATATGATATTAGATCAGTTATACAAAAAAGTATCATCATATATTTAATTTCGTTGATTCTTCGCTTCAAAGTTGTGGGCGACTGGTAAGTTGTAGACAGATGGGATAGGGCTTAATTTAAAGATCTATATTCCGTTACGGCGGGAAAATAGTTGGATTTCTAAAATATTAACATAAAATTAGATGTAATGTAAAATGTTCTCCATAAGAATAGCATTGGAAGTTAAAAACCTCTGATTTGTTTACATCAATACATATGATCGTGCTTTATCTTCAAGTCAGTGCACTATATTAACGTGTGGGTTACTTAAATGCCAGTCAACTCTGCAATGTATACTATAATAAAACCAGGAATGTTAATATAAAGTAAAATATTTTCTACTGGTTGATTACACTGGTTTCACCCGGTTTAAATTACTAATGTAAACTGTTTATTTGAATGACATTAAATAAATACATAGCAGAAAACTGTAACAGTATGGTCTCATTTGATTAACATTGGAATTTTGGATGTCCCACGGGGAGTAGCCCTAGAGGATTTAGAAGAAACTAAGTGTCAGGTACAACAGCTGTAACCTAAAGGAACCCACCCTGAAAATTTCATCCCTTGTAGTTTACCCGTACGTTGTTACACACGCAGACAAGAACTCTGCTTTATTTATATAGATAATGAAAGCATAGAGATTGAAAAATTCTGCTTCGTCTACATTTTAAAACATATGTTCAAGCTTTATTCTAAATTATTTTGCTATGATACATTTCTTTACATTTGAAGGTTATTCTAGTGTATAATGCATGTGCTTACTAAACCAACATGGAATAACTATATTGGCTATTCTAGGTCAAAAATTGGAAGCGTGCATACAAAATAGAACCCTAACCAGTGACAGAGTAGTTGATATAATAGATATTCCAGAAAAGTTTGTGCTCAGAAATTAATCTATGATTCATTTTATTTCTAATACAAAAATAAATATCAACAACGTTAAAATGTTTTCAAACAACGTAATAACGTGTCCATTGAATGAACAATGTCATACTATTAACAATAAAATAGCCTACTTGAAAATGTGGATGGAGAAGCAAAGGAATACTTCAGTGTTGACGAAATTATCACTGATGAACCCGCTGAACGTTTAAATATCCTGATAGAATATCTAAACTCAAGCACACCATCAGGAATGCCACCACATAAACTTACACTAAAAATTGGCGCTATCGTGATGTTGATAAGAAATATGAATCTAGGGTCAGGTTTGGCGACTATTTGTATTGGGTCTTTACGAAAGGTGCATAAAATTAGAAATAATAACTGGGTCTGGGAAAGGTGATGAAATATTTTTACCTAAAATTAGGCTTAACTCGACAGACCCTAATATGCCTTTTCATATGTCACCAAAAAAAATTCCAGTCAGACTAGCTTTTTGTATTATCATAAATAAGTCACAAGGCCAAACCTTCGACAAAGCTGAGATATACCTAAGTAAACTGGTATTTACTCAGGGCAATTATATGTTCCCTTTAGCGAAGTTAAATCCCCGGAAGGAATAAAATTATTTATTGAAAATAACAACTAAAGCAACCAAAAAGACTGTTCCTACACAAAAATATACAGTGCACAGGGAAATTCTGACACATAGATATTTTGTTTGATTTATAATAATACAATAATTTGTTTTAAATTTGTGTTTTTTAGGGGCTTTTACCCCTAAAAGCCACTAGTAATCTTTAAATGATACAACAAGGTCTAAATTGCATGTATAATGTAAGGTTCGCTAATGTATCAAACTGCCTTAATCAATAAATGCGGCCCAGAAGTGATTAGGTATATTATATAGGATTCGTTATGATCCGTAACGTTTTCAAAGGCTGTTTTTGTATCCACTCAATCACCGAGGGTTGTGTCCTGTAGGCTGATAATACATTTGCATATTTCCCATCGTCCCTGTTTACTTTGCTAATTTGTATTCATCAATTTTCCTTCTGGTGCAGAACAAAAGGAAAATACTTTTAGGCCAATTGTTTTACTAACTGGCAATTGAATATAAGACGAAATGATTCAAATGTTGAATAGGCCGGAGGAGCTAAAACCTGGATGAAACAAATTTTGTCTTTGATAAAAGCGAGATGTTAAATTAAATTTGAATATGTGAATAATTTCCTTACATGACGAAGCAGAGGTTTCTCACTTGAGTAAACACATTCCTTTCCGACTCGGGGAGGAAATTGCAAACTTTTGAAATTCATCCCGGCCGTTTTTGTAGACATTATCATACACGATTATGATAATTAAGTAATTTTAAAGTCTATTATGAATCATGAACTCGTAAATTATAGATCTGAAATGTAGGTTGTCAGTTAGTAATTGAAATTGGACGTTGGTTATAGTTACGTTTGTAGTTATTATGTAATATATGTAAAGTTTGGGTAAAGTCTATAGATGGAGTAGTTAAATAATGTATTAATTCAAGACCGCTATAATTTGGTTATACACTAACTTAATAACTAACTACTTAAAAACTTGTATCATTGTATTCTATAATATTATAACGATAATACCTATAAGTTTCGTTCTCAGTTCGAGTCTTACGGTCGGGGTTAAAATGATTAAAGGAACATAAATGTCAGGGAAATTATTTAATAAAGGGTTTCATTATAAATTTGACATGGTTGAAAAAAAGTACAATAATTAGTTGACAATGTAAAAATAGTTTTGACCAAATATGAAAACAATATACTATTATAAATTCTAATATATATAAGAGGATGTTGGTTTGTTTGTTTATATATATATTAGAAGTTTATGGACGCGGACACCGTTGGACCGTTTGCCATGAAACTTGGTATATATATGTAAAATTTCACGGTGAAGGTTTTTAAGCCATCCATTTTGTCCTAACTCAAGAGGCCCAAAAGGGTTCCCAGATAAACCTTATGGGAAGATATTGTCGTTTACATAAAAGCTAATGACATGTTTACTTGAACAGGTGATCTTGGTGATATTGGTTTTAGTTGGTAATAGTCAAAGACATGACAATGTCTGCCGAGTAACAGATAGTTAATTCTAAAAATATAGACAATAATTAGGATAATGTAAATATAGTTTATTTAATTCAGTTTAGTCAAGCTACTATTTGTGTATCTGTTTGTAGAGTTTTCCATTAGCTTAATCTAAAACGAGAAATAACTAATTACAAATTAATATCTTCCATTTACCCTTCTAAATGTCAAATCCAATTACGAATATGTTTATTATTCATGTGAAATTCCTGTTAAGCTCAACAACTACATTCGGATTAAGTGCACATTTTTTAAATTTAATACTTACATAAATTCGTGCAGAGTCTAAATAGTCAACTTCCTAAATACACAAAATATTTTAAAAATTACTTTTTATCATCAATTCTAAATCAACATTTGGTTTTGAATAATTTAATTAGTAAACAAAATATTCCAAGACGTTAAGATTTGTAATATGCAGTTTATAAAAAATTTTAGAATGCCAATAATACTGTTACCCTAACAATATTTGTACTCGGTTTTAGCGAATTTCCCCTATGGGTAAGAAGCTATTACCGTAGGTCCCTTGGTAAGCTCGAGACCATGATAACTTTTTATTTTGAGGTCCCCAGATGCCAAAAACACCATTCGTTCAAATTTGTATATATGTTTCGGTAAGCACGATAACTCTCGTAAAAAAGGTCCGATATTAATGAAATTTGGTAAAACTGTGTAAAGTACCCTTTATTTAAACGAGTTAGAAAACCAGATGAATCGCACCATCCAAAGGGGGGTTTTGGGGGGTTTTGTACCCCAAAATGTTTTTTTGGGTTTTCACATATAATTTTTATTTAAATCAAATTTTAATTTATACCATTGAATTAAGCTTAAAAAAATTTGGTGTTTTGATCATTGTTCTACGTCAATTGGTTACTGAGATATTGAAAGTACTAAACACAATACGTTGTCTAATATTATTCTTATTAGTAACTTTGTAACATACAGTTGTCAAAGTATGTAAAACTAACTAGTAAAGTATCAACAAGTGGTTTCTTGGGAACTGTGGCTAGAACCACTGAATGAAGATTGCATATAGAGTGGACATATACAAATGAACCACATGTGTATAGAATATTTACTGTAAATTGCATAACTTTATAATTTATTTGTCATATTATTATCCACAAAAATAGTCAAACATCAAGAGCATGCTCCGGTTCCCTGGCACTAATTTATAAGGTAATGCATAATATTTATAAACTATGATAAAACATCCCAAGCCTTTCAATAAAACTTAAGCATCGGAATCAGTCCAGTTATAAAACATTTTACATTATTTACTAAAAACAATTTGTAGCTAATTGGATCCTAATTGGAGTTGTTAATTGGACTCGAGCTTTGAAGAGAGGATTGTTAGAGAGAATGGACCAATCAGAACGAAGCACGCGCGGCACCACGTGTCTTCTGTGAGGGTTATTTAACATTTCACCCTTCGAAAAAATATACAAACGCAAATATTTATTTCTTGATAGTACATTATCACAGCCTATCAAATTTGACAAAGCTTGTAAGCGTGGTATTTGTAGCTTGATAATTTTTATGTGTTTTAGGTTCTTCAAAATCTTTAAACGCATCGACAATAATTGATAGTGATATTCTAAAATTAAACTAAAGTGGCTTCGGGAAAGTGCCTCATTATATTATATAGCTAGAATATACTTCATAGGTTGAATATAGAAATCCATGAACAATCCAATACTTCATTTTAATGGCGAAATATAAACCATATATAACCATCTATTTAATAGTATTATGTTACAGCTATATATTAAATGTAATCATTTAAATATAAGTTAAACTGTCGTAAAAATATTTTAAAACTTAAAAACAGATTAGTTTTGTAAATTATAAGAGGTAAATTATTCATAAAATTATGCCTCGACTAATCGAAAGTAGTACCTTATGATACAAACCACAATAGTAACTTACTTGTTTGGGTACTGTGTTGAATCCTTCTATTAATATTTGTTTTAAGAGGGTGGCAGTCTCTTGTTGCCCTACTTTGTCCGTCCATATAGACTATACATCTATGCGTGGGACTTATCCAGCACAGCAAGGAGTGAGCCGTTACAGTATGAGTTGTATAGCACTGATACAATTTACATACCTGGACTGGGATTCGAACCCACGCCAGAGCAGCTGCCATGGTTCCGGAGGTCCGGGTCTGAATCATGGACAGAGCTTTACATGACTGATGTAAATCGTTTACGGAACTCTAAATTAACGGTGGAAAACATGAATATAGCTTCGCATTGCAATGTGAAACATATACGGAGCTTAACTTTGAGGGTGAAAAAATGACAGAGCTTTACATTTACAGTGACAAACATTAATGTAGCTTTACAGTAACCTCGAAAAACATTAAAGTTGTTTTACATTAACGGTGACAAACATTAATGTAGTTTTACATTAACAGTGAAAAACGTTAATGTTGATTTATATTAACGGTGAAAAACGTTAATGTTGATTTATATCAACGGTGAAAAAATCAATATAGCTTTACATTGACAGTGACGCCCATTAATGTAGTTTTACATTACCGGTGACAAACAATAATGTAGCTTTATGTTTACAGTGACAAACACTAATGTTGCTTT
Organism: Allygus modestus; assembly: GCA_963675035.1. Taxonomy (NCBI): domain Eukaryota; kingdom Metazoa; phylum Arthropoda; class Insecta; order Hemiptera; family Cicadellidae; genus Allygus; species Allygus modestus. Next base: position 12,335,325 of record OY776115.1, read on the forward strand.
ACCTAAGTGAAACTTGTCGTATCCGTTGTCTGTTACGCGTAAAAATCCTATGTTAATGCATTAGTTTCTAGTTTATATGAGATAAATGTCAAAATAGCTTAAATCATACGTTATTTTCAATTTCGATCTACGATATAAAAATGCGACATTATAACCCGATATAGATATTGCGAAGCATCCGTGCAGTTCCAATGTATCTTCCATATACTGATTCACTCTTTGTTAGCTTCAGTTTGTTTTCAATAACTCGTGCTTTTTATTTATATTAATTTGATATTAAGTCATCGATCGTTTTGGGTCTCCCGGCTACTTAATTTTACCCAATTAAGTCATGTGGTAAAATATAAACAAATATATGATAATGCTGTTCAGGTTAATATGGAAGTTTCGCGAGCGAATAAGCTACGGGGAACAGCTAGTATAGAGTTAAATGTTCTTATTACCACTAGATTACATTTGTAATTATGTTTGTGTAAATAAATCACATCTTCAATTAATGTCAAAATAAATCAATACTACACTAAACCAATTAATATAAGAGTATTTAACAAATATCCTGAATTTTTTAAATTTCTGCACAAGAATCTATAAGCACTATATTCTTAACCAATGTCAGAATAATTTAAAACGAGTTCGCACGCAGCACGCTGACGTGAGGGAAGTGAATTTCCACATAAAAACTTGTAAAACTCAAAATCAGTGTAAAAACATCCATATATCCAATTTTTATTTAAATCTGAAAACATTGTTTTTTTGGCTGTTTTGATACTCCTGGTTTCATTTACTTGCAAAGCTGGGAATACAATTTTACGCATTATAAGGTTAGGAGAAGGTCCAGACAGGCTTGAAAGTAGGCGTGAGGTTGCTGGGGATAATAAAAGTACTCTAACAAAGGAATAACACGCTTTTCTAGTGTAAAACCCCCATAAGACAACGTACTGTGTTTACCCGATACACATTTTCTTTAATAACTCGGTAAATATTTATGCTAGAATGACGGGAGAGGACTTAAAACTTTCGCCTTTCTAATTCCCATCTTTTAATTTGCATTAATTTTACATCTGGGGCTTTTCTGACCCTTTGAGGGCCCAAAAACTCAAAATTTGAAAGATTAATCCCCAAAAAATGGGTTTAGAGTTTTCCGATTGTTTTGCCCAACGAACTTGTCCAACAGGTTATAGAAAGGAACGTCCCTACCAAATTTGAAGTAAATCGGACAAAAAATGCGACCGCTAGAGTGCATACACATATATATATAAAATAAAATAAAATAACGATAAAAAATTAAAATATATATATTCATATAATATATATAATATAATATAATATATATATATATATATTCATAAAATTTTGAACGACCCCCCAAAACGTGTTCAGGGGGTCACGTTAGGAACTTCTCTGGTGGTCTCGGGCTTAAGTTTCACCGTGCAGGTCATGCTAATAGTTCACTTTCCAAAGGAAATTCACTAATAAAATAAAGATTATTCCACTAATACACAAATTTTAACGTTATGTTTGAATTTACTACATTGATGTTTACAACAACATTACACATAGAAGAACCAATTTGATCTCGAAATCGTCTATTTATCTTCCTTGCCATAATACAATCTTCCTAATTTATTTAATGCAAAATATGATTAATATTGATCCATTATATAACCTGGATGAATTTAGTAGGTAGCAGTTATATTATCAGACTGGCCATAGAAGTTGTGACAGTGACAAATGGAACTTTAAAATAATTACACCTTAGCTGGATAACGAGACCTTTACATGTTTCTGTTTCTTGTCTTATTAAGGTAAATTTGTGTTGTTATTTAGTATACTGGATTAACCAGTTTAATATCAGGTCACTCTCTGCTAATTTGTTTACTCCTTTGGGCAATATTATGACAATTTAAGGTTAGCACATACAAGTACCTACATTGTATATCTATATGTTATTTTGAAAGATAAATTGGGATGTTTAATAAATAATTGTTGACGCTGAATGATATAAGATTAATAAAATTGAATGTATCGGTGCAAAGACTTGGGGAAAAAGTAACTTATCAATTAAATTAAATGTTTGCCAGTAAGGAAAAATTGTTTCGATACGGTGAAGATGGGTCTGCAAATCGTCTACATCTGTTACATTTCCTGATAAAATTTAAGCATTCTATTTAAGCCATTATTAGTTTATGTATGTATCAACGAGTGTCGGTATTTTCGTATTGATTTATTCTCCTTAAGGGTGCGCCCTACCCCAGACTGAATGATTGTTGTTCAGTGCCGCGCCGGCGCCTCCAACAAGCAGGGCCATGCATACTTACGTTTGAAGACCATTTTGTTCTCCTCGATCGCTGTTATTTTACAGATTTCTACCAAACTATTTGCAGTTTCACACTTTTCAGATTCCAATCTAGAGATTGTACGATTCATTTTTTCCAAAATAATTTTTTTCTTTACGTTAGGAAGCTTTAGAAAAACGCTTAATTTGAAACTTACTAATGGCCTACTGCTTATTTTAAATATAAAAAAAACGATTTTTAAATCGTATGATCTCTAGATCAACATTTAATGAAAGAAATAACAACAAATTATTTTTAATTGGTTAACAATTGAGCCTACAATGTGGGAGATGCAAAACCCTTACTTGAGCGTGCGGAAGGAAGGTAGGGCGCACCCTTAACATGTAAATAGTGACCAGGACATTATGAGATTTAAGGGCATTTTGAGAAGCTACAGCCCGTAAAACCGACTAGATATAATCGAATGTTTGAACGTATGTTAGAGGCGCAGCTAAGAGCTGGCTATGACTGGATCCTGTTTGTAGCTATTGGTTCAGAGAAGTCATACGTGAAAATAATACCCCTGGAGCAGAAAATTTGCGTACTATGCGAATTTCCAATGCATATACATGTATCTTAATACCACATAAAGCCACATACCAAGTTTCATCAACGTTAAATAACGATTTATGACATTTTAATTATTCTCCATAAGAATAACAGGGGGCTGAGTACGCAGGTTTGCTGCTACGGGAGCCATCAGCCAAATTTTTGTAGTGCAAATATCAATAGACCACAACGACATGAAGCAATATACCAAGTTTGGTCAGTATACGTTCATAAATAAGCGAGATATAAAATTGTTCTTATTCTCCTTAAGAAAAACATAGGACAACGTACTGTGTCCTTTTGATATTTAGCACTTTTGATATTTCCGCAACCAATTGACGTAGAGAAATGACCAAAACACCAAATTGTGTGTTTTTTAAAGCTGAATTTAATGGTAAAAAATAAAATTTGTCTTTTTCAAAGATTTTATGTAAAAAATTAAAAGACAAATTTGGGGACAAAACCCCCCCAAAATACACCTTGGGATAGATCGATCCGTCTGGTTTTCTAACATAAAGACATCAATGTTGCTTTACACGTGTGTACCAAATTTCATCAAAATCGGACTATTTTTACGATAGTTATCGTGCTCACATAAATATATACAGTTTTGAAGGAATGGTGTTTATGGGGTCTGGGAACCTCAAAATGAAAAGTTAAAATGGTCCCGGGCCTAGGTTTTACCATGCCGACTATGGTAATAGCTTCTTACCTATTGGGGAAATTCGCTAAAAATGGTTTACTACACTAACATATTCCTTCTATTTGATCGATTGCTGAAAAACTATGCAAAAGCAAAACAAACAGTCACTCTCCTCTTTTGTTCTTATATTCTGTGTAATGTAAAAATAATTTATATAATGGTTATATGTACTTCAAATACATTTATGCTGCTCCCTACTTAAAAGCAATTTTAAAGTTAACTGTTACTTTGTTTAGTTTTATAAGTATTAATTGTGCTTCTTGTATGGAAGGTACAATTTTGATATTCTTTACTTAAATACCTAGCTTTATCAAAATAGTCTTGACTTACAAGCTTTTAAGTATATTTTTGTGAAATCGCAAACTCAAAACAAATTAACAGTGTTCTGATACAAAATATTGTAAAGTTGTTGGGAGTTAAGGGAGCTTGTGAGTAGCACATAAAACTCGTAAATGATTTACCTTTTCAGTTATAATTCTCAAATTGTTAAACAAGCAGTAGTGTAATTTATTCCGTTTGTAAGCCGTTGTACACCTAAAGAATATATTAGGCAGCTGTCCGCCACCGTTGCTGTCACAACATAACGTATTGCTTTGTAATGAGTTGCAAACACACAAAAATCACCCAACACCTGTCAATCACCTACAGTTAGAAAAGTAAAATCAAACTAATAATGTGATATTGAAAAACACTCTGTATATTTAATAACTGTAATTTTATTTTATTTCTTTCGTTTGAAATTATTCAACTTATTTATATTCCACACACCCACACATAGTTGAGAATTGGATTTGCCATCTTTTGGATTTATACTTATTCCTGTAAATAATGGATACCACTGAATAAATCCCGCAACCCACAATCTGTTAGCGAACTTATTGAAAATAAACTTGAGGCGTTGTTGTAAATATATTACAAATAAATCTACCTAATTAACTTAAACCTAATATAATCTGAAATAAATATATATTCGTAGCAGTGTGTGTATTTAAATTTAAGTTTATTGGGTGTTAACTATAGTTTGTCATTAAATATTCCTAGGGCTTAAAGGGGCTATAGCCCCAAAACTTTGGGTTTTGTGTAAGAGGATGTTCTATTTGAATTTACTGTTAAAATAAACATTTAGGGGAGTATAAACACATGTTCACACATAAGCAAATCAGAAGTTTAAATCACATTATAAATAATCACAGCTGATCTTTAATTCATTTTTTTGCTTATTGATTAAAACATTATAGTGAAATTTTCGTAAGAAAATAGTTGGATCTTTGAAGTCCAGAGGGGCATAGCCCAGGTAATGTTTGACATTTCTGATGTTTTTCCCACCGTCCTTGGCCATCAAGATTTAAAATGAATCGCCTTAAACTTTTTTTTCTAGATCGAGAAATTTTGTGGAGACCGATTCGCTTCCAGAATGAAATATTATAAGATATTATTTTTTTGGACGGTCTTCATTCGTAACTGTTCAGAAAAAAAATGTATACAAGTATAGGAGTATGTTATAATTTAAGGCAACTAATATTTTATTTAACACAACAGGTTTTGGAGATTAGTGGCACTTATAACACAACAAATCCTCAGTTTTATATTTTTAAATAGCTTTAGCTAGTATTGAAAATCGGTGTTTATACAAAATTAAATTGTAGTATGTGCTGAGAAGTTTCTTGTTATTGGTGAAATATCTTTAGTGCGCTTCAAGAGAATACTACAAGCTAAATACTTGAAACCGTTTCCAGGAAAATGAAGAAAAAAGCTTGTTATGTATAGTTATAATAGTTATACAAGAAAAAAGCGTTATATTTTGTGAGCAATTCTTTGACAAAACTATTCTACTCTACTATAATAAAGTAAAGGAGCTTTAACTGTAATTTACTTGAAATACTCGGAGTAAAAGGCGACGAACTCAGGAAACAGTATTGTACTTTTCGTACTGTAAATGAACCCCCCTTGCTTTGCTGGATAAGTTCCTCGCACAGATCTATAGGCCTAGTCTATTTGAGCGGGCAAAGTAAGGCAAAACGGGGCTGCCAACCTATCCTTAAAAACAAAAATACACTAACTGCATTTGTCTACTAGCATATAAGAAGTATGCTCATAGAAATATAAAAACCTTGCCTGTTTATAACTTGATGGTTACCTGTTATGTTGAACCCGATATATGTTTTACTTTGTATAATCATAAAATTATATTGAACTAGCTGTTACCCGCAGGCTTAGCCCCGCAAATCTATCTATAATATTTTTAAGAAAAGGTGGTTTCTGACTTTCTGTCTGTCTGTCTGACTGTCTTTCTATCTGTCTGATGTTCTGGGTAAACGCAATAGCTACTGAACCGACTGGGCTGAAACTTTACACAAAGGTAGATATTGATTCTATGCAACACACAGGCCTATTCACTTCCTTAAAATCCCTTCGGGATACGCCCCGTGAACGTCATAAGTTTCAATGTTTACATTTCAGTAGAAAGTAATCATTCAGAAACTGTTATGCGGACAGCTTAAAGAGCAGAAGCAAGAACAGCCGTTTCAAGCTAATTTACCTTTCTAACCCGTGCGAAGAACGGGTACATTCTACTAGTGATTTATAAAAACTATGTCAGTTGTGTGTGCTGCATTCTGTTGCTAGCGCGTGGAACTAATACGAATCAAAATCAGCTGTTTGTCTTTTCATCAGCTCAAACAAAAATTAATGTCTATAAGGAATACATAATAACATTTTCGGAGTCTCTGGCTGTGCCCTAAGATCAGATAAGGATGAAACCCAATTTAGTTTGCCTATTTTTGATGTCTAAAGAATCATTGTACAAAATTTCAATTCTCTAGTTAAACGGGAAGTAGGAGAATTCGTGATGAATGAGTTAGTCAGTCAGTGAGGGCTTTGCCTTTTATAGGTGTAGATAAAGTTATATACTAATTCAATTGATCATATTAACGAATAGTAATATTATATGTTATCTTTGAATTAGCCCCAAACAAATAATAATTCAACATATTTGGTTAAACGTGTCAAAAACAAGACAAAATAAATTATGATTTAATCGTGTTAAGAACTAAAATATACTCATTTATTTTTAAAATTAAAGAATTAAAAACTCTTCTATTTTTTACTAACATCTTATATCATTCCTATTAATTCCTAATTAATTACAAGGTAAATAACAACTTGTAATCCAGGTACTCACTACATCCAGGACTAATAACACAGCTCTTAATGAAAAACCTCCGACCATGTTGAGAATTAATTAAGTTACTACTGCTTGTATTTGTGAGTAGAGTGTAATTACGTCATAACGAAGAATAATGGTGTTGGTTTATTCCAGTCAAAACGCTAGGTTAATAATTAACTCAAAAGTGATTCATTTGATATAAATAAACCATCAAATGCATATATGTATTATCTATTTCAACATTATAAACTGGCAAGTGTTAAGTTTTAATAGTGATAGTTTTAAACATAAACACATTGATTTTAAATCATATCTTTTGGTGGTAAATGCATAATAAATACCTATAATATCTAAATAGATCTTACATGAAAAGCACGTCTTATAGAGACGTGAGGAACAAAGCGAACGGGCATTGTCTTTGTTGTGAGTTTTCCTATACGAAAAACTTTCCGCACTTTCAAAACTCCGAAAACTTTCTAGGAGTTCGGCAAGACCGTAAAGTATTATCATCGACATCTCGATTAGAAATAAATTATTTTTTAAGTTATTAATAATTGCTTACAGAGATTTTTATCATTGTAATTTTAAAGAAACCGAACTAAAAAATGGTAATAGCTCATTACTACTAGTAAATTATTGGAGGGTTTTGAAATTTTACTTGTAATAAAACATAATATATTAATAATCACTATAAATTTTTATGAAGAAGCTAAGACTTTTTATAGCAAAAAAAATAGCATAAACTGTATAAAAAAACCGTACCAGGGGGCATATTTTTGAATTGGGTGAATGGTGAGTAGGTGAGTAGGTGAGTGAGTCATTAAAACCACTATTTCTTTCAGATCAATGGAAAAAAGTACAGATGTTATTACCGTTGGTAACCGTTCCGTTGTTACCGTTGGTTATTACAGATGGTAACCGTTCAGCTAATTACATTAAACCACACAAAATATATATATTTGTATTTTCAATAAACGTTTATATTTAATATTGATAGATTTACTATATATATTTTAACTGAATCAGTCACTAACTCACCCATTTCTACTCACCAGAGAAAACGCAGGTGACTGAAAATGGGTGGGTTGACCAGAAATCACCTTCTTCTTGTTCATGTTAGCAGAAAACGACAGAATTAATCAATAGTAAACTGCCTAACTAGGTTATGTTTACTTGCCAATACAGAATTTGTAAATAATCTTGAATAACCAAAAGTTTATTATTAAAATGCTAAAAAGTAAGAAAATGTTTACAAATATATCAATTTATTTTGATAAAGCAATAGAAGGTTTATAAATTGGTATATTTTTCAATGTTTACATTTGGCTATTTGATTTGACAGATAAACTATTAGTAAATTGACGTGGTGAACGTGAACATTGCAAAAACCAGCTGGTGGGTGAGTTGGCTCTCTCACCCGTTTCAAAAATAGGCCCCCAAGAACATCTGAGGAACAAATGTTGACACCTATGAAGCATATACTTGAATGAACGTTATAACATACATAATACCAAAAGTCTTCATCAAATAAAACAATTAACTGTGACGTTTTATATCAAATAATGAAACGACATTGAACGATTTACGAGCAAAATAATTGAATAGTTGTCCTTATAAATCAAATTTAAAACGAGTCCGCACGCAGCACGCTGACGTGAGAGAAGTGAATTTCCACATAACAACTTTTAGAACTCAAAATCAGTGTAAAAACATACATTTGTCCAATTTTTATCGAAATCTGAAAACTTTGATTTTTTGGCTGTTCTGATACTCCTGGTTTCATTTACTTGCAAAGCTGGGAATACAATTTTGCGCATTATAAGGTTAGGAGAAGGTCCAGACAGGCTTGAAAGTAGGCGTGAGGTTGCTGGTAATAAAAGTACTCTAACAAAGGAATAACAGGCTTTTGTAGTGTAAAACCCCCTTAAGACAATGTACTGTGTTTAGCCGATACACATATTCTTTAATAACTCGGTAAATATTTATGCTAGAATGACGAGAGAGGGCTTAAAACTTTCGCCTTCCTAATTCCCATCTTTTTACATGCATTAATGTTACATCTGGAGCTTTTCTGACCCTTATTGGGCCCAAAAATTCGAAATTTGAAAGATTAATCCCCAAAAAATGGGTTTAGAGTTTTCCGATTGTTTTGCCCAACGAACTTGCCCAACAGATTATAGAAAGGAACGTCCCTACCAAATATTAAGTAAATCGGACAAAAAATGTGACCGCTAGAGTGCATACACATATAGATATATATATGTATATATATATATATATAATTTTGAACGACCCCCCAAAACGTGTTCAGGGGGTCACGTTAGGAACTTCTATGGTGGTACCGGGCTTAAGTTTCACCGTGCGGGTCAAGCTAATAGTTCACTTTCCAAAGGAAATTCACTAATAATGTATTCCAAGGACGTCTAATTATGATGCATCCGATACGGATTTTGTTGTGGATAATAACATATCTTGAAATCATTTAAACGAAAATATATAGTCTTTCATTATGGGGGCATTCAAATACGAATAGATTTCGTTTCCGAGACCGTTTCGTTTTCTGCTATTTTTTTTACGGGCAAGTGAGGTTTTTTAAACTTACCTCCTCAAGTGTGTCTCACATATAAAAACTAGTATTAACTAACTCAAGGATTAAATGTTTAACTGTTTTACACCATGTCAAATTCTAAAATAAGTATGTTGTTAGTTTTAGTATAACCAGTTATACTAATGAATTATGGTATAAACATGTGAATTTAGAATTTATACCTGGTTTCTAATGTCACTTGTGCAGTCGTCTTCTCATACTACCCCACAACAAATTTGATAACTTATTAACATATTTTTTATTCAAAACTGATTACTTTTCCTCTTCGACTCTGATGCATAAAACACTGCATCGTAAACTGGGCTAGAAGTTTTTATACTTCACTGAAACACAAAATGATCGTAAACGTTCACCGAGACGCCTCGTAAATGAAACTCATCGTAAAATGTTGCATTCGCTCAGAAATCTCATAACACAGCCATAGTGCGTGCGCGAGTGTTTATCATACAACATTACTTTGTTACAGACCACTTTTCAACTTTTAATTACAACAGATTGTAAATCATTAGGATATTTTAACGTTTATTACTTATAAAATTAGATGATTAACACTCAGTAGGTTTATTAAAGCACTATACTACTTAAAATACTGAATGAGCTTTAAAAACATACGTACTTGTAAATTTAACGTAAATCAATGTTTTAATACATAAAACGGATACCAGTTGCTGGATAGTTATTAGTGAATTTCCTATGCAAAGTGAACTATTAGCATGACCCGCACGGTGAAACTTAAGCCCGGGACCACCATAGAAGTTCCTAACGTGACCCCCTGAACACGTTTTGGGGGTTCGTTCAAAATTTTATATATACTGTATATATGTATATATATATATGTGCAGGCACTCTAGCGGTCGCATTTTTGTCCGATTTACTTCAAATTTGGTAGGGACGTTCCTTTCTATAATCTGTTGGACAAGTTCGTTGGGAGAAACAATCGGAAAACTCTAAACCCCTTTTTTGGGGATCTTTCAAGTTTCGAGTTTTTGGACCCAAAAAGGGTCAGAAAAGCCCCTGATGTGAAATTAACGAATGAAAAAAGATGGGAATTAGTGTGGCAAAACCTTTAAGCCCTTTTTCGTCATTCTAGCATATATATCTACCGAGTTATTAAATGAAATGTGTATTGACCAAACACAGTACGTTGTCTTATGGGGGTTTTACATTGGAAAAGCCTGTTAATCATTTTTTGGTGTACTTTAATCATCCCCAAAAACCTCACGCCTACTTTAAAGTCTGACTGGACCTTCTCCTAACCTTATAATGCGCAAAATTGTATTCCCAGCATTGCAGGTAAATAGAACCAGGAGTATTAGAACAGCCAAAAAAATCAATATTTTCAGATTTGAATAAAAATTGGAATAATTTTAAGTTTTTAACTGATTTTGAGGTTTTATAGTTTTTTTATATGGAAATACACTTCCTTCACGTCAGCGTGCTGCGCGCGAACTCGTTTTTTTATCAAGTGAAAACCAATAACAAGAGTTTTTTTTGGTATGCTATTTCAGTATTAGATTAATTTTGAAAGATAAATTGTTGACGTTCATTAAATGACTGATGACGCAGTATGATGGACAATGACTCTCACTGAAGGCATTGGTGAAAAGACTTCAGCTACTTGCCAACACTTTCCAATTTCGAATGTTGAAATTGATAAAACACATTAAATTTCATTCACTGAGTGGTTGTTCAATAATACAATTTATATTAGTACTAGAGTACCCTCGTGCAGCGCAAAGCGCCGCTTGCTTGCTCTTCTCATAATAAGGAGGACTTCACATTGAGTTTATTAGTTTTTAATAAATCTGAAGATTATGAAATATTAGTGAAAGGAGATTGGGATAAAATCTATTTTGTGGCTAGATTATCATCTGATATTTAAAAGTATGCCATAGTAACCTTCAAACCAAATAATAATCAGCTGATAATAATTATCAGGCGTTTTAAATATAACTAGTAAACCTGTCGCGGCTTCGCTCGCGATCATCATTTATAAACTTTGTGTTACCGTTCCAAAGCCAACATGGCCTGCTGATTAACTGTGTTTACTCTATCCAGCTGATTGCTTGAAACTTATAGTTATTTCTCAATGTTAATCTAATGGGAAAAAACCCAACTTTAAAGGGCCCCAGGGCCCCACTCACAAATTGTTTCTCTATAAAAAAAGTTTCTTGCACAACTTCACGTTAGGCTCTTTCCAATGACACCAAACACATGAAAATCGGTTCAGTATTTTAGGAGGAGTGATTGTCACAAAAAACCTGCTCGCCTATTAAATAAGTATAGATTTTATGAAAGAACTTATGTTTATTGTCTATAATTTGAATACACTATGCAAAATACAAATTGTAATGATAGTATTTCTAATGTTTTAGAATTTAATCGAAAATAGAAAATCAGATATTAAATTTGTGTTCAATGTCTGATGACACATATAGAGGTAGTTACAAAAAAATAAGACATATATAAGCTAAATTGGTCCATTAGTATGGTCAGACTCGTTGTCATAAACTTTTGGCCCGTGTGTACTTAGGTCATTGTAATAAGTACATCTCTAAGTCACCCCCAAAGAAGTTACCCATAATTGTCTCAAAATGAATCTACACATATTTCTGAACAAAATGAGCCATGTGGGAGTAAAATCGGTTGGGTAAATCTGCCAGAATGACTGCTTTTGTTATCTTTTTAAAAATTGGCAAAAACAATAAAATAAACGTAACGAAAAGCCAAGTGAACAAAATCTTTTTTCAATGTCTGATGACACATCTAGAGGTAGTTACAAAAAAATGAGACTTATGCCAAGTAAAATCGGTCCAGTAGAACGGTCAGGGTCGCCATCTTTAGTTTTGGCAAAAGTTTTTTAATATGTAAGAAAGGTGATACAAAGAAAATTGTAAACACCGGTAGATAGGAGAAAAAGAAAGGAGTTGTATTTTTTGCTGCATTATTCTTTGGCAAACCAAATGAGCCCTCTTACTTAATGAACATATGTTTTAAGTAATCATCTGATGTAAACAAACTTCCTCTATAAGATTAATATGGGAACTTTAAGAGCCACTGGGGCAAAGCCCATTGACGATATGTTAGTTTGGATGGGTGATGAGATATCTAGGCATAATTACCTGTCATTTAAAAAAATAATCATGGAAATCGATCCAGTAGAACGGTCAGGGTCGCTGTCTTTAGTTTTGACGAAAGTTGTTTAATATATATAGGATAGACCACACTACGTGAAGCCACATACTGTACCAAATTTTATCAATATAATTTAATAATCAAGATATCAAATTGTATTCATTCACAAAAGAATATCAATGAAATTAAAGGTAACAGATAGATTAGTAAATTCCGGGAAACAAGAATGAATGGAGCGATAAAATAGAGATAACGCTAGCCCAGGCGCCAGGGGGGCAGGGTGGCAAGGTCGGTCACTAGGTCGCTGCACTTATTTCGGGCATTAATGCAGCGCCTGCAAACTTGAATAAAAACCTGCAATACACGTGTGTACTGCCATCAACATCAACAAATTGAAGGCGCTCTCGGGCAATTACATTTTGCCCCAGTGCCCATTACATTTTCACAAACATTAACCGATTGTAATGTTCTAATATTGTTCTAATTTATCAAGGTTGCTCTCACGATCTTCTTCCTGTTCGTCTGCTCTTGGACACCTTACGCCCTCGTCTCCCTGATCGGAACCTACGGTGATAGGTAAGTTCCGGCGGAAGTTACCCTTCTTGATACATCGTCTCGTATTATGTTGAATTAATATCCTTGCCCTTGATCATTACCCAAATTTGTATTCATGTGCACCCAAATATTGACAATAGTTGTTAAAGATATAGTTCATGGAAAAACTAATTATTCAACTTTTATAATAAAGTACCATATCGTATAAAATTAATACCAACTGTTTTTGTTCTCTTGAAAAAAGTCATACTCAATAAAATAAGCGTAACGAAAAGCCAAGTGAATGAAATCTTTTTTCAATGTCTGATGACACATCTAGAGCTAGTAAAAAAAACAGATATCAAGTAAATCAGTCCAGTAGAACGGTCAGGGTTTCTGTCTTTAGTTTTGGAAAAAGTTGTTTAATATATAAGAAAGATGATAATAAGAAAAATATAAACACCTGTAGATAGGAGAGAACGAAAGGAGTTGTATTCTTTGCTGCATTATTCTTTGGCAAACCAAATGGACCCTCTTACTTAATGAACACATGTTTTAAGTAATCATCTGATGTAAACAAACTTCCTCCATAAGATTAACGTGGGAACTTTTAGAGCCACTGGGGCAAAGCCCATTGACGATATGTTGGTTTTGATGTGTGATTTAATATCTAGGCTTAATTACCTGTCATTTAAAAAAGAATCATGCAAATCGACCCAGTAGAACTGTCAGGGTCCCTGTCTTTAGTTTTGACAAAAGTTTTTTAATATATAGGATACGTCTATATCATATTAATAAAAAGTACAACGCTTAATTAAACAAGTACCACAGCATGCCGTACTTCACACTTAATAAATACAATTCACACTTAGTGAAAGACAATTCAGTTTTGAAGTGTTTGGATGTATAACTTTAATAAAAGTTTGTCTAGAAAAAATAAGGAAAATTAAATGTACTCAACCAATACCCCATGTCAGAGTACTGCACATTATTTAATTTACAACCATTGTAGGTCAGTTTGCAGGTTATGAGCCAATATTTGTTTGTTAATAAATGACCAAAAATTAACATTAATTTGACGTTGGAGGACACAGATTATTTGGAGGGTCAGTGATGCAGGAAACCAAATATTTGACGTTCGTGTTTAATGTCATTGTCATTCCCCCACAATTCTTGCCACTGGTAATGTTGAGTCACCATTTTGAATATTTGGAATACAACTTTTAAACTACGGTAGGTTAGCTCTTTACTTATTTATCGTGATTATGGAACCTGTATATAAGTGAAAGGTATTCACTTTCACTGGCAATAATACTCATCCGCTAAAGTATCTATATTTATAAAAAAGTATGTTGGTGTGTTTTTTTGTATATATATTTGAAATTTATGGACTCGAACACCGTTGAACCGTTTGCCATGAAACGGTGTATATATATATATATATATATATATATATATATATATAGCTGTATATCAATGAGAAACTGAAAAAAATAGTTAAACATCACACTATATTTCGCTTTCCGCGTCTTCAGGTGTATAAAATAAAGTATATAAAAAATGTATAAATTAAAAATATAACATTTAACAAAATACAAAAATCAAATATAAACAAATATCATATGTAAATTGGTTTTTAAAAACAACTGTGGCATGATCTATCTTAAGTTTAGACCATGAGGAAATTTTGTCTTCATTACCATTTGATGGGCCTGTTCCATGTATCTCAACTCTTGTACTGTGGATTCTTTACTGAGTTGCCGGATTGGTGTTATATTATACAGGTCTTCAAATCTTTCTTTGTGGGAATCGGCGTGCTTTACCAATGGTTGTTCCATCTTTCCATGGTTGAATGCATACCTGTGTCCTGTAACTCTGGTTCTAAGCGTATTCACAGTTGAGCCTATATAATCTTTCGGACATTGCTTGCATTTTACCTGGTAAACTATGTTAGATGAGTCACAGGACAGATTATTATTTATAGGGTATGTTTTATTTGTCGTGCCACTTGAGAATGTTGATGAGCTTGGCAGCATTTTGCATACGAGGCATCTTGGTTTTTTACACGCTTCTGCTTTATTTTTTTGCTCTCGAAATGCCGGTTTGTCTTTAGGAGGAAGTTTTGGCTTCGATAAAATTTCTTTTAGTATAGGTGGTCTTCGAAATATTATTCTTGGTGTTCTTTTAAATATTAGATTTGTAGATGTTGATTGTTGTAACACATTATAAGCCACTCTCAGAATATTATTAAGTTTATATAACCCAGGGTGGTAAGTCGTTATAAATTTGGGGTCCTCATTCTCAAAAGTTGATTGATTTTTCGCTTTTAAACTTTTAATATTGAGTTTAGAGTTAAGTAACCTCCTCGGATAACCCCTTTTGGTAAAAGCTAATAATAAGTTGTCAATATAGTCTTCCATATGTTTTCTTTCACTACATATATTTATTGCTCTTTTTGCCAGGCCTTTAGGGATGGATTTTTTCATGTGAGGAGGATGGCAGCTGTCGTAATGTAGGTACTGGAAAGTATTCGTACTTTTCACATTACTGTAACTTTTTAAAATCCCTTTATCTAGATATACATTTACATCTAGGAACGTTACAGATGATGTCGATATTGTCCATGTGAATTTCAAATTACTAAAATTATTTAGTGATTGTAAGAAATCGTCAAGTTTATCGCGACCAAATGTCCATATCATGAATATATCATCAATGTATCGTTTCCAGAAGATGGGTTTAAAGGTTTGGGAGGCTAAAAAGTCTTTTTCAATTTACCCATATAAAGGTTTGCATAGAAGGGTGCCATTCTTGTTCCCATGGCAGTACCTTTTTGTTGTAAATAATACGAATCTTGGAAACGGAAACAATTCATAGTCAGGATAAATTGTATTAAGGTCGTCAAAAAGTTTGTGGAGGGAGATTGAATTTTCCTTTGCTCTAAATAATGTTTTACTCCATTTATTCCCTCAGAATGTAAGATGTTTGTATACAATGAAGTTACATCTATTGTCACTAAAAGAGATTCATTGGGTAGTGGTTGAGTAACATCTTTCAACTTACCCAAAAATTCATTAGAGTTTTTTACATATGATGGTAAGTTTGTAACTATATCTTGGAGACTATTATCTACAAATGCAGATATTCGTTCCGTAGGAGATGCGATAGATGCTACTATAGGTCGTCCAGGTGGTGGTATAGTGGCTTTATGTATCTTTGGTAATATGTAAAAAATTGGAGTTTATATATATATATATATATATATGTTTTCTTGGTAATTTCACGGAGAAGGTTTTTAAGCCGTCCATTTTGTCCTAACTCAATTGGGTTCCTCCCAAGAGGCCCAATAGGGTTTCCATATAAACCTTATGGAAAGATATTGTTGTTTACATAAAAGCTAATGACATGTTTACTTGAACAGGTGATCTTAGTGGTATTGGTTTTAGTTGATAATAGTCAAAGGCATGACAACGTCTGCAGGTTAACAGCTAGTATACTATAGATTATTAAACAATTACTTTCCATGATTTATTTATGATATGATTATATGCTCCTACTTTTCTATTTTAGTATGAAGGTTTTATTAGTTTAGAAATAAATTGAATACAAACAAATCCAAAATATCTTTAAAAACATGTTTTACAAGTAATGTTATACAATTAAGGACTATTAATAAAGTTTTGGTTGGTTAAATCCTTCTAAAAGGTTTTAGTTTGGGATCTGTTTTTTAAAACTCAACTAAACTCAATATTTGTGATTTTTTAGCAAATGTTTCACCAAATACTTTCAAGTGTTGGATTAGAATATTATTTTCCATCGTAGATTTTGGATTGAACAAAAATAAAGACAAAAGCATTATTATTATAACAAACAAATATAATTATTTTTATATAATAGTTTTTTAAGTTATTACTAGTTGTCCTGATGCTCGAATCCAAACAAGGGGACAAGTGTACCCAACGAAAGAGTTCTTCAGTTGTAAATAAACTTAACAAAACACCTGATACTTAAACGAATGATAACAACGTACTTTCAATCAACACGTAGTTTAGACTTCCGCCGTCGGCTAGTGCCCCTGTTCCGAAAATTCAGCCCTTTACTGTATTGAAGTGATGCCCTTTAAAAGTCTGAGACGTATTGACAAATCTACGTAAAATACCTTTAGTTTTACACCTAAAACGATAAAGTTTAGAGTAAAACCTTTTTACACCTAAATCAGCCATTATCAAGTTATGACTGTGAAGAAAAACCCCTAGCGTATTAATACATAGATTATTGAATAATCGACAATGATGGTTGACATGTATTTTTTTTATGAAGAAGAAAGAAACATATTCTTTTGATATGCATAACAGTTTAAAACTTCCACTATATAAACAATAATTACTAAACACTTTGGAACTCTCAACAATAAGTTACTTAAATGACAAATACGTCGATAAGAGGAATTTAAAATTATCCATTAGTGATTTAAATATCAAAAAGACCAGACAGTTAAACTTTGATATCTCTGATTACTCATGACGCGATATGCCATTTTTATTATCGAATGATGTGGACTGATTGGCAGTATTATGAAAATATTAATCCCTACTTTAAAACTACGGGATAAAATTATCAATTGAGGTTTGACAAATAATGACAAGCCCCATTTCTCTCATCAACTGATAATTGAATAAATTAATATTTTGTTTTTGTTTTCATCAGGGATCTTATTGAACATTTTCTTTGTTTTTCACTTAGTATCATAAACGATGAAACGTTGTAAGTGATTATGTATAAAAATTAATAAGGTTAGGTATTTGTGTGAAAAAAATTCAGAAGTATTTTGAAGTTTTTAAAAGAAACAGTCCAAACTCTGATATTTTTAAAATATTTAAGGTCAATCTGGTTTTAGAAAACATCATTATATAATAGTTACGTAAACAATGGTACCTTAGTTCAAAAACAGTTAGGTGTAGAAAATTAAGCAATTTCAAAATCTTGTTCACGATCTATTTGGTGAAACTCAAATTGTAAAAAAAATCCCTAATAACTGTACTTTTGATCATATTTCTAGCGTATTTGATTACAAAAATAATAATAACTAAATTAAATTTCTAATAAACTGATAGTACACTTTCCTGTGCACTACTTACTTATTGCTTACAGTACTGTTTCTCAATATTGTTTACAACGTTTTTTTTTCGACAGTTAATATTGCTAATATTAACCTACAGTTTGCATACCAGATATATTTTCCTACTTCAAACTAAATATACTCCAATCCATCGTATTTTGGAATAAAATATATAATATTCAGTATCTTAAAAAGAAAAACGGTTTTAACGGTCTTACATACTTAAACAATCACCACTCTCACTTTGACAAATAATTTAGTTAAAATTATAAAAGATTTAGGT
This sequence comes from Allygus modestus, assembly GCA_963675035.1. Taxonomy (NCBI): domain Eukaryota; kingdom Metazoa; phylum Arthropoda; class Insecta; order Hemiptera; family Cicadellidae; genus Allygus; species Allygus modestus. Next base: position 12,353,758 of record OY776115.1, read on the forward strand.
TAAAATACTAAATTATTCCTTAGTAATAAATAAAATTATATGACAGTGGGAATTGCAAGTTTTATTCAAAGTTATCACTTACTGAAATATGGTAACAGAAAATTCTCGAAATAAAGAAGCTTATTCCGCAGGAAGTATTTTAAAACCTATATCATACATGCCACGCGGTTTGTGACTCTAAATCGTACATTTAATTTTAAGAACAGTAAATATCATGTTTATATATGGATGCTGAGGTTTATTTAACTAAGTGTTTATATGCGAAGACACGCGGCGGTTTCCAACACCTACGGTCATTATTTGAACTCACTTAATTTATTATAATATTATTAATTTAGCAGTATTAACAGGTATTCAATCTGGTCTGGAGTAAATTTATCAACTCTCTCTGTGTAAATTTAACTTGAGTCTGTTTAATCTTTTAAACTGGTAAACTGTTTATTTTGGAAGATGAGACATCAAGCAAGCTTGAGTTTACGGTTCTCATATCACTTTGAATCTTCTTCTTCGCTTACTAATGATAATGATAACAGTTTTAAAATTCCATATACATGTTAATATGAGACTGAAAGGGTAATGTTTAATGCATGAACGTTCCATTTTAAGAAGAGGGACGTATCAGAAGAATTGCAAGAAGAATTGGGATGTATCAGTAGAATATGAAAGGTGGATGATTTACAATTGACAGGCATTGTTATAAGCACAACCTTTTTGGATTAAAGAAACTGTTCTTCTAAACCATCTGTAAGTCCTGATATTTTTTAAATTTTAATTTTACGATAAATCTATAAAAAATATCATGATCTCCCTGAATGGCGTCTACGCTAAACCTTATTCGAATTATAAAATTTAAATTAATATGATATATTAAAAGTATATTTATTTACCTAAATTGTTCAAATTATGATATATTTATATATTAACCTTATATTTCGTCAAATGTTCGTTTCCTTGAATTTAATAGCGATGGAAAAATTATTAAATAAATTCCGCTATCGGCTGACCAGATTTCTACGAAATATTTTGCAAGATAACCTGTTTAATGGAGAGTAGGCCCTGTTAATTGATGTTTAAAATACTGCGAAATTAATAACGTTTTTTTCATTAAATTTCCTTTACGTAACACGTTTTTTAATTGGACTCACACTTTCTTTAATCAAATTATATTTTTCGCAGGATTTGATACAAACATGTTTATCCGACTTCTACAAAATGTAGAAACAACTGCAGTTTATAATACTTATAATTATTATATTACATACATTTTATATAATATTCCCTCTATAATAATATATTCGGGATGTAAAAAAGACGTCTTACAACACTTAAAAATATATTTACACATATACTGTATTCACATAACAGACGGTAGCTTCATTGGCCTGATGATGACCGGTGTGACTGGTCGAAATCGAGAGCCTTGTACCATCTGTTATATATGTTTACCGTCTATTGTGTGAATACAGTATAAGTGTAAATATATTTTTAAGTGATGTGAGACATCATTTATTACATCCCGTAAGTAATAACAACATGTAATATGCTAACCAAAAAGTTGTAAAATAATACATATAATAATAACAGTGTAATTGATTGAGTTGGTTTTGTATCACGTTGAATGTATAAATAGCTAAGGGAACACTAAATCCTAAAGTACGGTTTTTTGTAGGGCAGGATAGTGTTACTTTAGCATCCGTATTTTAATGTTACACAATTCAGTCTTTAATTGATCAAAAACCTACATCTGATGTTCTAATATTTATTAGTGAAACACAATGACGAAGAGGCGGCATTGAAGCTCCGTTCAAATAACACCCGTTGTAACTGTTCAACAAGTTGAATATGTATTGGAAACAACGACAGTGTTTTGCTTTTAGCGAATTTCCCCTATAGGGAAGAAGCTATTACCGTAGTCGGCATGGTAAGACCTAGGCCCGGGACCATGATAACTTTTCGTTTTGAGGTCCCCAGACCCCAAAAACACCATTCGTTCGAAACTGTATATATATATATATATATATATCTATATATATATATATATATATATATATATATATATATATGTGTCCGTGAGCACGATAACTCTCGTAAAAATTATCCGATTTTGATGAAATTTGGTATAAACGTGTAAAGTACCATTTATGACTTTAAGTTCGAAAACCAGCCAGATCGCTCTATCCGAAGGGGTATTTTGGGGGGGTTTTGTACCCCAAAAATGGGTTTTTCGAATTTTTTACATATAATTTTGGAAATAGTCAAATTTTAGTTTTTTCCATTGGATTCAGTTTAAAAAAACACACAATTTGGTATTTTGATCATTTCTCTACGTCAATTGGTTACCGAGATATTGAAAGTGCTAAACACAGTACGTTGTCTAATGTTATTCTTATGGAGGAAAATAAAAATTTTATATATCGCTTATTTATGAACGTATACTGATGAAACTTGGTATACGGCTTCATCTGGTTGTGAACCATTGATATTTGCTCAAAAAAACAATTTTTACCAAAGGCTCCCGTAGCAGCAAACCTGCGTACTCAGCCCCACGTTATTCTTATGGAGAATAAGTAACGTGTTATCTCCCTTCATTATGAAAATAAATTAATGAAATTTGGTATGTGGCTTTACCTACATGAGTTATATTGATATTTGTATGAAACCCCATTTTTTGTGTTCCTTGCTTCAGCAAACCTGCATACTCAGCCGCCATGTTATTCTTATGGAGAATAATTAAAATGTCATAAATAGTTTATTTATGAATGTATATTGATGAAACTTGGTATGTGGCTTTATGTGGTATTAAGATACATATATATGCATTGGAAATTCGCTGAGTACGCAGGTTTGCTGCTACGGGGGTATTATTGTTTAATGAGAATGTCATTTAACAAATTTAATTTAATAAGGGAGTGCTTCTACGCATCCCTTTTGCTATAGCACCGTCCTCTGGTTTATCTATAGGTAATGAACCCCAACCAGATAAGGGTAATGTCGCAAGGGCTATTGGAACAGCCAAAGCGTTATGGGATTTGATTTATATTGATTATTCGTATTTTTGTCGATCATGTCTGTGTGTCAAGTAAAAAAATATTAATTTGAATTTGAGTATTCCATTACTACAGTTTTAGATGCTCTATAAGGTGTTTGCCAATTTTAATTAATTTCGTTTTGTAAATTTATTAATTTTTTTTATTTTTTGGTTTGTATTATATAAGAAATTATATTTTGATTGAAAGCACTTAGTAGTCGCATTGCCATAAACATTATTATGTAAGAAATAAAACTTGCCATACCTGGTTTTACAATTAATTAGATAGGTTTTTAAATTACGAGCATATTAAATACCCCCGTCACAGCAAACCTGCGTCCCCAGCGAATTTCCAGTGCATATATATGGGTATCACTACTAGCTAGAGCCACTTACCAAGTTTCACAAAAATACATTAATAAATAAGTGATACATAGCATTTTATTTATTCACTATAAGAGTAACATTAGGGCTGAGTACGCAGGTTTGCTGCAACAAGGAAGATAATATATGTGTTTTTTTGCAATTTTCAATTTAACTCAACCTGGTGAAGCTACATACCAAGATTTATTAATTTAGGTTCATAACTAAGGGAGAGGGAGATATAAAACTTTACTTATTATCCATATGAATAACATGGGGGCCGAGTATGCAGGTTCGCTGCTACCGGAAAAAATAAACAAAAAACTTTTTTTGCGCTAATATCAATATACCACAACTATTTGAAGCCACATAGCAAGTTTCATCAATATACATACATAAATAATCAAAATATAACATTTTATTTATTCTCCATAAGGATAACATTGGACAACGTACTGTGTTTAGCACTTTGAATATCACTGCAACGGTTGGACGTAAAACAACAATTAAAACGCCAAAATGATTGTTTTGTATAGCTAAACTGATTGGTAGAAAGAAATGTGGAGTTTTTAGTGAAATTATCAGAGGAAAACCTAAAAACCGTATTCCCATAAGATTAACATGGGAAATTTTATGGACACATTTTTTGACTTTTCTCCAGAACCACTAAACCTAGCTTAATGATTCAAAATACATTGTTTGTTTTTTAAGCTCTATGAAATGGTTGGAAAAAATCTAGTGTTTTTAAAATTTTAGGGTAAAAAGTAAAAAAAAAACTGATTTTTGGAAAATTTTAAACCCCCATAAAACCCCCTTACCATAGACCGATCGATCTGGTTTTCGAACTTAAAGTCATAAATGTTACTCTCCACATTTGTGCCAAATTTCATCAAAATCGGGCGCTACTTTCAAAAGTTATCGTGGTAACGGACATATATATAGATTTATACATATATATAAATTTGAACAAATAGTGTTTTTGGCATCTGGGGACCTCAAAACAAAAAGTTATCATGGTCTCGGCCTTAAGTCTTACCATGCCACCTACGGTAATAGCTTCTTCCCTATAGGGGAAATTCGCTAAAAAAACTGAAAGTTTGTTAAACATTTATCAAGTTAAACATGTAGATTGTTATCCAGTAAAGTATTGTATACAGTTCCAAAGATAACTTAACTAATTGTTGCGGAACTTATTAAACTCACTAACAATTTGTATCAGTAAAATCGTGCAAATTCTATTAATTGCCATAAATTATAAATATTTTACGTATACAAATTTAAATTGCTCACGTACTAGTTAGGTGATCCTTACAATCGCTATACCTTAATTTTAAGATTAAACGTTCACATTTTTTTATTGTTTAGATCAATCACTCAAAAGTTTACTATATCAAGATATTATCATAGATTAAGCTTATGTTAATATGCTTAATCTATGATATTATGCTCTGAGAGATTGTAATGGTCACCATTTTGAAACAGTTAAGTATATGAACGTCAAATATAATAAAAATCACCCCTAATTTAGTATAATACACTTGCCAAGTTTTGGCTCACTACATCAAGCGGTTACTAAGGTATGATGTTTTAACTAAAGAGCACAAACAGACATGCAGATGGGTAACATAGCAAGATAGTCCCTATGATTAGATGACATCTTTTGTTTGTGTTGACCCCAGGAACAAGACACTGAAGCTTTGGTAGAGAATTCTGAAACACCCTGTATATGCATTGGAAATTCGATGAGTACACCAGGTATCTGCAAAGTGAATATTTTGATGCCAAAAACACCATTCGTTCAAATTTTGAATGTATGTATACATATTTATATATTTTTATATATTTATATATTTATATTTTTATATATTTATTTATTTATTTATGTGTCTGTAAGCACGATAACTCTCTTAATAAACGGTATCAGGAAACTGACACATACTTTCTCCCTTTTAGCCCAACTTTAATGAATGAATTACTTTTTATTTACTAAATATAGAATACAAAGCACGGTCGAATGTACAGAAAATCTTGTAAACAAGTTGTTTTAAAAAACATCCACCCAAATCCCTGCTTTGGAGGCACTACAGAATCCATTGCTACACTCGTGGTTTTAAGAGGGGAAATGCACCCTATTTCCCCCCCAGGGTTATTAAGGGGCAACATATTTCGGATTAACTCTGTTGGTCAATGCTAAATTGACAAGCATATCAAGTTTGAATGAAACTGATCAGTAAATAAGAGAGAAATAGTAATTTTTGTATTACCCATAAGAATAACATTGGACAACGTACTTCGTTTACCGCTAAATGAAAATTTCAATTTTCTCCGCAACTAGCAATCGTAGAATATTAATTTAAAATACTGATTTATTTAGTTTTTTGAGCTTTTTTAATGGTGAATAGTAATCTTTTTTAACATTTATGATTTTTTATGAAAAATCCAAAAAACTGAATTTTGGATGTTTTAAGTCCTGTAATTTCTGAACCCGAATTTTTCCAGGAATGCGGGTGGTGTAATTTTGTTGGAAACCTAAAGTTCTACAAACCACTAAAGTTTAATCAAAATCCTTAGAGCCGTTTTTAAGAAATTTGGATTTTACATGTTTTTTGGCGATTTTTGGGGGATAATTACCCTTAAAAACCAAAAATTCAAAAAAATTAAAAATACACCTGGAGATATTGAGGATTAGTACCTACATACCAAATTTCATAAAAATCGGTCCATGGGTTAGGGCTCTAGCTCTGTACACATCCACACACACATACACACACACACACACACACACACACACACACACACACACACACACACACACACACACACACACACACACACAAACACACACACACACACACACACACACACACACAGACAGACATCACGTAAAAACCACTTTTTTGGGTTCAGGGAGCACCAAAACGAATATTTCCACTAACAACTCAAATTCGAAAATTTTTACGATAACAATACTTTCTCCATATACTATGTATTGGGGGAGAAAGTTAAAAAGACCCGATCTTAATGAAACTTGGTACAAATGTGTAAAGTAGCATTTATTTGAACGAGTTCGAAAACACGACGAATTGCACCATCCGAAGGGAGGTTTTGGGGGGTTTTGTACCCCAAATATGGGGTTTTGGGGGTTTCACATGTAATTTATTTTAATCAAATATTTAGTTATACCATTGAATTTAGCTTAAAAAACAAACAATTTGGTATTTTGATCAATGCTCTACGTAAATTGGTTACTGAGATATTGCAAGTGCTAAACGTACGTTGTCTAATATTATTCTTATGGAGAAAAATAAATTTTACATCTCGCTTATTTATGAATATAAACTGACGAAACTTGGTATATGGCTTCATCTGGTTGTGGTTTGTTGTTGTTTGCACAACAAACAAAATTTTCACTTAAAGTTCGCGTAGCAGCAAACCTAGGTACTCGGTCCCGATGTTATTGTTAAGGAGAATAATTAAAATGTTATATATCACTTATTTATAACTGTATATGAATAAAAATTGGTATACGACTTTACTTATATGAGTTATATTGATATTTGCATGAAACCCCTTATTTTGCGTACCTTGTTGTAGCAAACCTGCATACTCATCCCTAATATTATTCTTATGGAGAATAATTAAAATTGTATTTATCGCTTATGTGTGAATATATTTTTATGAAACTTGGTATGCGGCTTTATGTGGTATTAAGACATTGGAAATTCGCTGAGTGTGCATGTTTGCTGCGACGGGGGTATTATATATTAATTTTCTTCGTTGATTGTTTAGGTAATTACCTAATCAAATACCAATACGGTTTTTTCAAATTTTCTGAGAAGAGTGGACTGTTTTGTACAGTTGGTTGGGGTGGCCTGTTCGAGAACCCAATCTAAAATATAATATTTTTAAATTATGAAGGTATAAGAATTAGTTATAGTAAGTGCTCAAACCTTTAAACCTATGTTAGTTATGTAGAATATTTGTAGTTTTTACCATCAAATACTGGGGATATTAAAAAAACTAAACAAAACAAAAACAAATCGCCTTGTTTAATATGTATGTCAATATTAATAAGTTTTCTCGTTACTAATGTTTTTATATTAACATAAAATAATATCAGTAAATGCTTATTACCCCAATCACAATTGTTAATTGCCCCATTGGAATTGCTAATTGGGTTCAAGTCGTGAAGAGAACATTGTTATAGAGAATGAAACAACGTCTCAGTTGCTAAATGTAGGTCATCAAGTTATTTAGTATAAAATACAACACGACACAAAGAGGTGTAGTTTTTATTCTGGTGGTGGTTTTCTTATTGTTCATCGGAATATTTATCGCAATTAAAAATTATTCTTGTACAACATATTGTATTTAAATATTAAACATACGGATTTTAAGAAATTATATTTATATAAATTAGTTGAACTTTGGACTAATCAAACTCATATCGATACAACATTTAATTTTAATAACCAATGCAATTTAGCACTGACCATTCATATACTTGAATGGAATTGAATATTTTCGAAGTGTGCAATCACAGTTTTACACCTCTTTAATTGCCTGATTGCATACAACCATTTACCATTTCCTAACCATGTTTATACACGAAAAAGAGGTATTACTCAATTATTCCACGTGTTAAGGTAATACACAACATTTCCTAAATACCCCCGTCGCAGAAAACCTGCGTACTCAGCGAATTTCCAATGCATAATATATGTCTTAATGCCATATAAAGCCACATACCAAGTTTCATAAAAATATATTCATATATAAGCGATATATACAATTTTAATTATTCTCCATAAGAATAGCACTGGTGATGAGTACATAGGATTGCTGAAACAAGGAACACAAACAATTGGTTTTTATGCAAATATAAATATAATTTAACTAGGTGAAGCCACATACCAAGTTTAACCAATATTCAATCATAAGTAAGCACTATATAACATTTTAATTATTCTCCATAAGAATAACATGGGAGATGAGTAAGTAGGTTTGCTGCAACAAGGAACTAAAAAAATGGGTTTTTATGCAAATATCAATATAACTCAACAAGGTGAAGCCACATACCAAGTTGTATTAATTTATGTTCATAATTAAGGGAGTCATTACATTTTACTTATTCTCCATAAGAATAACATGGGGGCTGAGTACGCAGGTTCGCTGCTACGGGGATAATAAAAAAAAATCAATTTTTTGTGAAAATATCAATATACCAGTACTACGTGACCCCACGTGCTAAGTTTCATCAATATACATTCGTTAATAATGGAGATATGCAATTTTATTTATTCTCCATAAGGATAACATTGGACAACGTACTGTGTTTAGCACTTTGAATATCTCTGCAACGGTTGGACGTAGAATCACAGTTTAAACACCAAAATGATTGTTTTGTGGAGCTGAATTGATTGGTAAAAGCAAATGTGAAGTTTACATCAAAATTAACTTAGGAAAAGCCAAAAACCTTTTTCCCATAAGATTAACATAGGAGATTTTTTGAGCAGGTTTTTTGGATTTTTTCCGCAACCACTTAACCTAGGTTAATAATTCAAAATACCATATTATTTGTTTTTTTAAGCTCTATAACATGGTCTAAACCAAAATTAAGTGTTTTAAAAATTTTAGGGTAAAAAATGCAAAAAACTGATTTTTGGAAAATTTAAAACCCCCATAAACCCCCCTTCCCATGGTCCGATTTTTCTGGTTTTCGAACTTAAAGTCATGAATGTCACTTTACACATTTGAGCCAAATTTCATCGAAATCGGACGTTTTTTACTCAAGTTATCGCATTCACGGACACACACACACACATATATATATATATATATATATATATATATATATATATATAGATATATATATACATATATATAAATTTGAACGAATAGTGTTTTAGTCATCTGGGGACCTAAAAAAAAAAATTTGTCATGGTCTCGGGCTTAAATCTTACCATGAGACCTACGGTAATAGCTTCTTCCCTATAGGGGAAATTCGCTAAAAGAAGTTCACCGTTTATGAACCAATTTAATACTCTGATTATTATACAAAAGTAAATTTGTATTTAAAACAACTGAAATGTCTATAGAAATGTTAAAATAATCGTAGTCTGGGTTATAATGAATGATAAACCAATTCCTGAAATAAATAAAAGTCCCTTTTATAGCTATTTTCGTGGTGACTATAATATTTTTGCGTGTGGATAGTTGCATTGTAATAACAACTTTTTTTATTTACTTAAATATACTATAACTTATTGGGTTAGGTTAAGGTTATTCTTAGGTGGAGCTCATTTCAATTTAGGTTATGATTATGACGTTCAGTGAAAAGTATGTAAGTTTAAGTGAAAGTTATAAGGTTAAGTGAAAGTTAGATAATATTAAGTTTACTATGTTTCTTGTTGTTTTAAATATTAACTGGTATAAACCAAAATCAGTAGAAACATTTTAATAATGCCAGTAAAAAGTTCATAAAATATAAATGCTAAGAGGGAAAATAAATAGGAAATATTCAACGGTAATTATTAGTATTGCATATAAATGTCTGATGTATTTGCACACGGAAGTATTACAGCGTGTATGAAGTGCTACACAAATATGAACCTGCGCTGCTAGTTACGGGTGACGGAGCTGTAACATATAGTGTGTAGAAATAGAGCCCTTCGCTTTGTAATACAGACCAGTGGCTGTATTAGCTTCACTGTGGTGCACAAACATACAACGTTGAATGTGTAATGTTGTTTTGAAATACATAAATAAATGTGTGACTTTGGTTATGAAATGAGCAAACATTTTTTTAAATCACAACAAAACAAAGTATTAATTAGCATTTACTTATACAAATCACTTGTAAATTCGTTGCATTTATGCACAGTCTAGTTTATTTTATCATCTTGATTTTTAAAGCAAATGCATTTAGTAAGAAATGTGTATCAAATGACGATATTGAACTTTCTATGTAATGGCTCCTAAATGTGTTTGAATCTCGCAATGTTCTATGTCTAGTAAAATATAATTTACCTTGCATTATTTATACTGTAATATAATTTTTGTTATAATTTATTTGTCCTTTGGTTGTTAATTTTTATCAAAATCTCATTATCACGGATATATAATAAGTTATAATAAGGTTTATAATAAAGATATTAAGTTAGAACATTGTTACGGGAGTTGCACCAAGTAAAATTATGAATTTACCCTGATCAAAAACCAACAGAGAAAATTTATTGGAGTTCTGGTTTATTATTGTAGTTATGAAATACTAGACTAAAGGAATATTTTTTTAGTTGAGATAGTTTTGCATTAAGTTTTCAAACATGGAAAGGAATTGATGTTGCTTTTTTATGTTTTATAGATTTAAACTTTTTATCCATTTACGCTTTAATCTCTTAGTGTCTATTATGCAACACAAAACCTAATCACCATGTGTTGCTAGTTTTTAATCAATTACTAAAGAAAGGGTGTTTTGTAACTGGTGATTTAGTTCAAGTAGTTTATCACAAAAAATATATTTTGATCTATTAAATTTTATATTGAAAAAAAAACTTGGATTATATTAATTTTATTAGATTAATGTCCAATAGCAATGGACATTAATGTTTGTGTTTTATTAGTTTTAGTAGTCCAATAAATTATGTTAATTACATTGCTTATATACCGTAACAAAGTAAAAATATGATTTTAAATTAATATTACGTTGCTTTAAAAAACATAATATTGCATTAAAGAGGATTACGTGATAAACGAACACTTAATAATGTCAATTCGTTGAATTGTATACTGGCTTTAGATTTGTAATAAAATAAAATATTTTAGTACTTTAATGATTTAGATTGCTGATGAAACTCATTTAATTACAAAAGGTTAAACTTAAACGTCAGTCCATAGTTTTAAACTTTGATACTAGTTGATCTTAGGTATTTCCTAAAGAATAAGAAAACACATTTATCTGGTACATAAAAATAACATAAATCCCGCAATCAATTGAGGTTGCAAAGTAAACCACTGTTTCAAATTTAATTATTTCTGTTATTTAAATCAATTTTTAAAAGTTTTATATTAATTTTGTATAACAATACAATGAAGTATATAGTTTAGGTTAATGATAGAAAATATAATAAACGTATTAAAATTTTACTTCTATACTTATTTTATTTGAATAAGTCCTAAGTAAGTTATTTCACCAAGGGAAAACATGTTTTATAAATATTGTCCACTACAGAACTAAGTCTCGATCATCCGTTCCTCCCGGTGTGCCCCTCCCATAACCTGTCCCTCCCACGGCGAGCTCCCATCCTCATCCTCTGGCAGGGGTGTCTGATGCGTCACGTGCGGACGAGCGGATCGAAAGAGGATACACCCATTGTAAATTATAGAGGTTAAGATAAAGCAAAATAAATAAGGTTAGGATAGGTTAGGTTAAGTTATTTTACATTAGGTTAGGATAGACTACGTTAGGTTAGATAAGGTTAGATTATGATAAATGTAGGTTGGGCTAGATTCGAGTTAGGTTAAGCTCTGGATAGGTAAGCTTACCAAAGTTTAATTGAGGCTCACAGTAGATTTTTGTAAACAAAGTTAAATTTAATGTTACCAAACTACCGAGAGTTCAAAATAGGTTTAATTCAATTGAAGCCCTATTATCTATCGAACAATAAAAGCCGCCTGCTAGTATGATTTTGTTGGTTAAAGCTTTTAGTTGAAATATTCGTTTTGGTTGCGGATGGGGATGGATGTGTATATAGTACACATTGAGTGCTATAGCGATATGAGGCAATTAGATTAAATATATCGCTCTTCCATTATACAGCCTTTGACTGCCCTCACTTTGGTCACAAACATGGTTTGGTAGTTTAACATTCGCTACGAGTATTATCCTAGAACAAACTATAAATAAAATCACTCGTTTACTTAAAAATGTGGAATAATGTAATATAATTATAACATATTGCAGTGACAAGTAATGTCTAGCATCAAAGGATATACTGCATGTTCTGTATACAATAAATGAACTTATAGTAATTTATGTCCTTTACACATCTACAGAGCTATATAATAAAAAAATCAGTTGAATTAAAACGTATTTATTTGTAATCAAACATAAAATCCATGATCTACTAATCATAAAATGATTACTCATGATGCAAAAGTGGAATTGTCATTATCTTGAATTGGCATGAAAAAATAAATCCGGATACTCGTTCAGAAGGTTATTCAAACGCTTTTCCCTTCTGCTTTATCAAGAAATTATAATAATTTGTGAACACAATTAAAGTTTATTTTCCAAGCACTTATGCTAATATTTGGACATATTATTTGGTTATATCATGACGAAACACATACGTTTCGTAAGAGTGACTATAATAACAAATTTAATCTTATTCTCTAAAACCAAAATTTTATTCTTTCAAAAATAACATCCGCTAAAACAAACATGAAAAGTGACAATACTTCAGCAAAATAGCAGTAACAGTTGAATTTGCCAGGTAATACCTACACACATCGAACGCAGCGCGGAAAACTTCCAGGCTGGAATGTGTTTTCACAGAAGCCAGCAGGGTGTGTGGAATTCTGTCCCTTTCTTACATTTCTGTAATGTAGAAACTCGATTTCAAGAATGTTTCTCAGGTGAAATAATTCTGCTTCTTTGTGTGATGAAAGCGTGCTCAAATATTTCACGTTTGTCGAGGGATTAAATCAAACTTTAAACGTATTCAAAACGTTGTGAGTAAATTATTTTTCTGTCAAAAGTCGCGTTAACATATGTTGACTTAATTTCACATTACAGTAATATATTGTTAAAATATATCGTGTTTGCTTGCAACATTGAAAAAATCAATGCACACGTTTATAATGTCTTATTTACAATACAAATAAAACATGTAACTTATTTACAATTTGTAAGGAAACATTGGATGGCATTACTATAACTGGACAAATCTTCTAGCAGCACAAGCTATTTATTTAACATATTTTTCCTTCTGTACCATATTAAATGCCTGCGCATTAAATAAATGCCTAAATAGAGGAAAATACTTATGTGTTGAGTTAAAGATTACTAGATTTGTGTTTTTAACATTACTTTATCATTTCCATTAATTTTTAAATCAATTCACTGCTAATCAATATTTATTAAATTTATGAATTTCACTAAGCACTGATGAAAATTCATCAGTAAAAAAATGATGTGAAATTCATACCTGATGAAAATGTAAATAGTCTAAGTTATAAAACTTAATTACAGTTAAACATTTTGTACTTTATTATTGACTAATCATGTATGTGTTTGCTGAAATCTAAAATTATAAAAAAATGTTAGTTCATTATAGATTTAAAACTAATAAAGCAATATATTTTAGTTGAAATCTCACATTCCATAAACAAATCAAAAATAGTCTTTGGTGAAGCAAACGTTCAACTAACAGTCTTTTTTTAAGGACCCGTAGTTACTATAAACATTTTTAATGTTTCATAAAATGCTAGTAATTGAATAAAAAGTTATACTTTTACTTCACAATAAACCAGTAACACAGTTTTTAACATGGAGTTCTTTTGTTTGAACATCAAATTACAACGGTAGTCGTGGTTCTACCTGGTTTTAATTAAAAGTCGCACACATCAAAGAGGCATTTATTTAAGAACATTCTTCAACAAAAGTGTCAAGACTATTGGGTTGGTTCCAGTTTTAATGAAACTTTTCCGTTCAGACTTTCTCATTTGTTTTAATCAGAGGCTTAAGTTAAAATTACAAGAACTCTTTACTGGTTTTGGTCAAAGTTCTGTACACACGACGCATCTGGCCTGCTAAAAATTACCTTCTTCTTAACCGGCGTCGTGTAAACGCATCTTATGTTTATAGAGTCTTTATAATTTTGTAGACTGTTTCACATAAGAAAACAACATTTATTTACATATCGTTTTATTTAAATTAGGCCCATTTAATCGTTACCGAAAGCCATAGAAAATTGGCAGAGCCTAGTTTTTCAGTTGTACTTACTATGCACAAGTAAATAAATGTTATAATATATAATTACATAATGTTATAATTATATAAATAAATAATAAATGTTTCCTCCACTACTCATTTGTAATCGTAAAGAAGTCCCGTTCCAAAGGACCCTATATAGTTCTATTCTGTGAAAAATGTTTGGAATTAACAGAGTGGCAAGTTTTCTATAATTAAAAACCTTCAAGTAATACACACTATTCTATACTCAAGGAGGATCTATATTAGCTAACATCACGCCTTTTACATTTAAATCAAATCAAATTATGTAAGGCTGTGTGTGATATTTTGTCTGATTGTCAGTTGGTTAGGGGTTAAAGCTATACAACAATTTGGGATCAAATATTTATTGTTAATAATATATTACAAAAAGCCTGATATTATAAAAATAACAAGTTGGGACAACGTTATTTTAGATTTAATTCAGTTAGTGTATTTTTGACAACGATATGCTTAAGCCAAAGACAACGGTTTAACATATGCATTTGTTTTATGGCTATTGTTGTTCGTTATATATAGATTATAAATACAAATATATCTATTTCCAACAAACAATATTTACATTATGGGTACAAGGTAAATCGTAAGTATACTCCCCACATTGGTTATCGTTATTATTCATTTCAAGGGGTGTAAAAGACTTAAGAGGTATAAAAAAAGTATTTTTTTGAATTTAAAGAATACATCGGTGTGCGTAACAGAGAAAAATCTGTGTTTTGTTTACTTATTTGTTTTATTATATTCTACTACTTTATAAAAAGTTATAGTTTAATTTTTAATATTTAAAACCTTCTTTCAGCACCACATGATACTGAATTTCTTTTCCATTAAATGTATCGTCAATTTAGAGTATTTTGTATAAACGTAAACAAGATTTAAAACAAATTTTATTATATAATTGTCAGACTCATAACATTATTTTAATGTATCTTATAAACCTACTTATTATGGTGTTAAATATGGGCAGTGGCTACGTACACGTCCGACGTGAGCCTCTACTGTTCACGTCCGTTCCAAATTATGCACCGTACGTTACTTTTCCTGTGATTTTTAAAACAAATTGAGAGCCAGAAAACCTCCTAACATAACCTAACGTAACCTAACCTATCCTAACCTAACATAACGTAACCCAACCTAACCTAAGCGGTAGCGAAGTGAATTTGCCCTTACATTGGACGTGTACGCAGTCACTTCGTTAAATATGCTTGAAACTGATTAATCTAAGTTGAATAAAGAGGCCTGAGGTACACGTTTAGTGATTATACTTTATATTGACAATCAACTTGTCGTATTTAATCAGCGCTTTTCACTGTTCTCCTGTTTCCTTGTTGTGCCGGATAAAACATCCACTTATACTATCTCAGTCCCACTCTTCATTGTTATTTTGGTTGAATGGCTAAAATAATTAAACGGAATCGACTTCTGATTGCAAACAAAGCGGGTTATCAGTTTAAATATTATAATAATCACAAATGTATAAAAAGTAACAAACATTACACCGTAAACGTTGCCCTAACCTCTTGATTTTGGTGCATATATTATCTTTAACTATCGGTGAATACTCAACCTTTATAATTGCCTCCTAACAATACACCGTCCCTTTTGGAGTGTAACAAGTTAATGTTAATACTTCAACACAAAATAAAATGGTTAAAATGTATTTACTTTCCTTTGTTATTGCATACAAATTTGCTTAATTTCAAATAAAGTATATACACTATTGAAGTATTGTGTTTGTTGAATAGTTGAACAAGGCAAAACAATTGTTGATCGTTATATGGCAAAATATCAAATATATTATTATTTTGGATAAGAAAAATTATTATTAATTTACTTGAAATTATTTGAACAATTTATTACAATTTAACGATGAAGTTTAATTTACGGAAGTTTTTTGTAAAGATGCCGTGTAAAACTTCTTTGCGAAGGATTTGCGTGTCATTTTACCATCATACTCTATTATAAATAAGGTTTTGTTAAGGCTAATTTGTAATCCCAGGGTAATAAATGGGTACCGGTACGCATGTCAGTATTATTAATTCAGTCAGAGACATTTCTTAATTAAATTGTGGTGCGGGTAAACCACAGAATGATAGAAGATAAAATTAAAGGAAGGGTCCAAAATAATCGGAAAAACAGCAGTTAGTCAAATATGTTTAAGTAAAATAGTAGATTTATTTCCCTTGTGAGTGTGCCATCTTTCCAGAGATTTTGTAATGGACCATTCATTGCATATGCAAAGCCTCAGCCAGATCTGATCGTTTGTAACAGTTAGTTTCAATTACACGAGTGAATCTCCATATGAGAGTAGAAACAGGAACCGGGTTTATTGTTACATTAGAAACAGTAGTTGTTATAAAAACTATTTTATTTGTTTAGTTAACAACAGAAGTTTATTTCTGAACATAATGCTTTCAACGTGAGTTATTTATTTGTATATTAGTTGATCAACACACAAACTGTACAAATGTATTGGGAATAAAATTAGTAACATTTTAAAAAGTAAGGAATAATCAGTACCCTGCCCTTTCATTTGGTTGATAAATAAAGCCTATAGTTAGCTAAATGCTGTTGGTTAATGTACAATATTATAATATAATAAAAAACTAATCATAATAAAACTTTAACTATGCATAGGATGACAGTAATTATCAACATATTTTTGCCCTAACCTCTTGATTTTGGTGCATATATTATCTTTAACTATCGGTGAATACTCAACCTTTATAATTGCCTCCTAACAATACACCGTCCCTTTTGGAGTGTAACAAGTTAATGTTAATACTTCAACACAAAATAAAATGGTTAAAATGTATTTACTTTCCTTTGTTATTGCATACAAATTTGCTTAATTTCAAATAAAGTATATACACTATTGAAGTATTGTGTTTGTTGAATAGTTGAACAAGGCAAAACAATTGTTGATCGTTATATGGCAAAATATCAAATATATTATTATTTTGGATAAGAAAAATTATTATTAATTTACTTGAAATTATTTGAACAATTTATTACAATTTAACGATGAAGTTTAATTTACGGAAGTTTTTTGTAAAGATGCCGTGTAAAACTTCTTTGCGAAGGATTTGCGTGTCATTTTACCATCATACTCTATTATAAATAAGGTTTTGTTAAGGCTAATTTGTAATCCCAGGGTAATAAATGGGTACCGGTACGCATGTCAGTATTATTAATTCAGTCAGAGACATTTCTTAATTAAATTGTGGTGCGGGTAAACCACAGAATGATAGAAGATAAAATTAAAGGAAGGGTCCAAAATAATCGGAAAAACAGCAGTTAGTCAAATATGTTTAAGTAAAATAGTAGATTTATTTCCCTTGTGAGTGTGCCATCTTTCCAGAGATTTTGTAATGGACCATTCATTGCATATGCAAAGCCTCAGCCAGATCTGATCGTTTGTAACAGTTAGTTTCAATTACACGAGTGAATCTCCATATGAGAGTAGAAACAGGAACCGGGTTTATTGTTACATTAGAAACAGTAGTTGTTATAAAAACTATTTTATTTGTTTAGTTAACAACAGAAGTTTATTTCTGAACATAATGCTTTCAACGTGAGTTATTTATTTGTATATTAGTTGATCAACACACAAACTGTACAAATGTATTGGGAATAAAATTAGTAACATTTTAAAAAGTAAGGAATAATCAGTACCCTGCCCTTTCATTTGGTTGATAAATAAAGCCTATAGTTAGCTAAATGCTGTTGGTTAATGTACAATATTATAATATAATAAAAAACTAATCATAATAAAACTTTAACTATGCATAGGATGACAGTAATTATCAACATATTTTTATAGAAAATATCCCAAATTAAATTTGTTTTCATTTGCCCATGGACCAAAGACTTTAACGTCAACTTAAAATATCTGTAAGCTATAGATCGTTTTTACAATTTGCACTGACTAACGTATTAATTGAAGCCAACTCATTTGAGCTCTAAATCCGGATTTCCTACTGTAATTAAATAAGAGTTTTAGAGGTGAATTGCTAACTTTTGTTTCACCTACACCAAATCCAATATTTAAACATATTGCAAACGTCCTAAATTTGGAACTTTTCTAAGGGATTTATGCAGTGTTGATGTTGGTGGCCAAATAGCTACAAATATACACGTCAAGATGAAGATTCACTTCCTAGTTCCTCATAACAAATATAAAAACAACTTATATTCAGCTAGGTTGTTATACTAAATTCCCATGTTTCTTATTTTGTCAACACGACTTTTGTTACAGCCGAATAAGTGGTCTATAAATAACTTCCGATATTAAACATGATTCATAGTTTTGGTATTCGATTCAATATCAAACTAACAATTATTCATCGCCGATTGTTATACCTTGACATATAACAACGAATAAGCATTCGAAAGACTCACTTTTTACTTAATAAAGCGTAATAAAAGATCAAATTGAGCACTCAGGCAAATTAGAAGATCAAGCGTAAAAGTCTGAGAAAAGAATCTGAGAGAAAATAAATCCTTAATATATCCTCGTTGTTGATTGTTGATCAGCTGCGTTTCATCACGCTTCTGAAGGTATACTATATATATGTTGAAACATGAGGAAAGAAGTGTTTCGATTTGTTTTTTATTTTGACAGAAACGTGTAATTCCACTGAAGTTCGAAACAAATTTAGGACTTACAACGGGCACAGGCCAGGTTTTGCATTGCTCCCTTTTATTATTAAATGGTGTTAAACTCTTTTGTTTATAAAGAGTTTTTGGATAGTAATTTGTAAATAATAAAAACTAACTTGTTTTACTGAACGCTTTGATTTAATCTCTTTAGGCATTCTGAACAAGAATGAGCTATTGTAAAACACTCATACTCACAGATGATTGGCACCATAGATTAAAGTACAGATTAAACACAGCTTTTGCAGCAGCAACAAAGCATCCTGATAACAAATACCGCTTCCAATCAGCTGATTATAGCCGGATATGATCAGCTGATCGGCGATGGTGACATCATCAACATCTGTTTGCTACGGGTATTGAGGGCTTTAATCATGGAGAAGTGGATTGATTACAATGCGAATGTCGTTTATCAGTAATATGTGGAGAATTATGATAATAGATAACACTAATTGATTTGGGATTTATTGCCTATTAAACGAATTACTTGAGCATCAAAATAGCTAGAACTAATATTTCACAGCTTTTTGTTATTGTTGTTATGGGTTTACAAGCCTAAAGATTTTAAACTAGGGTTAATACAATGAGATACTTAACGGTTTGTTAGTTATATTTTCAAATATTAAATAACTTTGTCCCTTGTAATTTTTGTTTTAGTTTTAGTCTTGACTCCAATTTTTAATTTAAATAATGCATTCAAATCTGTTGAAAATACAGTATAATTAGGCGGGTGCGACGAATCGCTGTTAAAACAGTTCATTAATTGGTACGTTGCATGGATTTGCACAAAGTCATCACTGAACAAGATTTTTGACGTTTGAGGAGACAAAGTAAAGGCTTCATTAGTTAAACGAGTAATCAAAATGTTTGACTTAAGAGTTTAGTAAGCGCCATTATTAATAGCATGTAACATTATTGTACTAATTTAAGTAAATACCGCAATAATAACTGCTTTAAATTACAATGAAGACTAGATAAAATATAGGAATTGATGAACTTTATTACCGTCATTCCTATTTTCTCTATTTAACTAAACTGTGCAAATTGTAAAGCAATAGAAACAAAGTAAACAATACAAAAAAGTATAAAACAGAACTATGACGGGTAAAAGTTGCTGCCTTTTGAAGAGAATCTCTGTTGGTTTAGTCTCAATTTATCAAACGGCGAAGTCTATGTTTGCCTGTCAAGCTGGAAGTATTGGAATTACTCTTCCAATATACTGCGACGTCATACAACAATGAAATGAACGTTTAATGATTTGTTACCGTTAGTATTGGAATCGGGTATTATATATTTTGAAATTACAGATAAATCAAAGATAATTGGCCTACCAGTGTTGTCATAAAAAAACACTCTTTAGATTAACTGGCGATTTCCTATAACTCCGAGATACGATCCACAAGCTGATGGAAGAAATATCGTTTATGTTTTATATGACAGGATTAAATACAAAATTATTATTTTAGAACTATAAATTATTGTTTAAATACTTGAAATTAATGTTTACAATTTATTAAAATTGAAGAATAACCATACAATTTATTTGGCATGTAAAATTTTAATGTAGTGTGGTCGTCTGTATTATTTTTTTGCAAAGGATTTGTGTTCAATGTTATATAATTAACGTTTTGTGACCTAAAATTAAAGGTATTGGCCCAAATGACTTGGTAAAAATAGTAGTAAGTAAAATATGAATAAGTAAAATAGAATAGGTTGCTCTTTTGTTCATGTTATCTATCCACTGTTCTTTACAAGGCATTGTTGTGTAAACAAAACCTTACAATGCATTTTTGTGTAGACAGCTCAGATCGTTTCTAACAGTTAGGTTCAGTTATACGAGTGAATATCAGAGAACATAGTAACATAGCTCATTGTTACACTAGAAAACAGGAGCCATTATATTACATTTATTGCTTTAAAAAAAAATGGTAAAGATTTTAACAAAAAACGGAAACGATGCGCAAGGAGGTAGACAAACAAATTTTAAACAAAAAACCCCGGACATATTATCGGTAAATTTGAATGCTTTTTAGCATAACACGATGAAAAAATCCGACCTGAATCATCCACCCATTTATGGAATAATAACTGGTAAAAATGTAATTAAATTTAAACCATCTAATCTTTATATTATTATTATTACCTACATATTTGACATTTTAACGTTGGGTTTATGCATTACTAGCTCTTACTCGCAGGCTTCGCCCCACGAATTATTAAAAAAAACTATGATAGTTTTGTGTGCTGCATTCTGTGGTTAGCCTGTGGAACTACTACGAATCAAGATCACCTGTTGTATTTTCATCAGCTCAAACAAACATGAATGTCCGTAAGAAATACATGGGAACTTTGAACCCCCGTAGGGCATAGCACTACAGGATTTTCACAATTTTAATATGCCTATATGTTACTCAGGACTATCAAGTACCTCTCTGCAAAATTTCAGCTCAATCGGTCCAGTAGTTTTCACGTGATGGACCTTCAGAGTTACGCACAAACCTGTGTATACCTTCACATTTATAATTTTAGTATCATAAAATATATGTGAAGTCAAATCTTTCTAAATATCTGTTACGATTGTTTCGTGTGGGTAACTTTTTTATTTTAAAACCAAAGAACCCAATATTTAAATCCAACATCATGTATTGGCCAGTCAACTACTAAATATGACATTTAGATAAACACAAACTTTCTGAAACTTTAACAATGAAACTAAACTTTGTTTGTCTTTCCTTTAACGTGGTCAAGTTAAATCCCATAGCCTCGAAACTTGTTTTGTTTCTGTAGGCTTAACAGTCTTAAATCAACTCTTATAGCCGGAAATTGTGTGCGAACAAAACAGTCCACTACAAAATATTAATGTAGAATCTGAGATATGAAATACATTTTGTTTATTATGTAAAACTTATTATTCAATTATTAACTAAAGTTTTTATATAACCTTTAAATCTATAAAATGCAATTCAATTTATAATATAATAATTGTAACCTAGGGTAAACCTAGCTTAAACCTAGCCTTAACAAAGCCTGACAAATCATAAGGGACATCTTGCTAGCATAACGGTTAGCTTATTAGGCTGGTTCAAGGTGTCACGGGTTCAAATCCCGGGGTGTCCACCAAAATCTTAGGGGATGGACCGCTTTCTACGAATGAGTTTGTGTATTCTGTTAACACAAATTCCGTTGAGGTTTAGTTACAAAAAAATCCACTACGGCTTGTCTGGATGCAGAAAAATAAAGGGGTTTTTGCAGAACAATTTTCCAATTTTATTACTGTTTGAACTATTGTTTGAATACAATGCTGTAAATAATAACCTTACAAGATGTAGAGGTTGAAAAATTCTAAACACACACAGCCAACTATTTACATAATTAACAATTATTCAAATTTTATTTAATATTTATAAATATATGTTTATGTTTATGTTTATGTGTTGTTAAAGGGACGGATTCAGAGATCCAAAGATTCAAAGATCCTCACACGTCAACCGAAGCTTATTGTGTGTCCCTAGCACGCTCTAGCACGGTCTAGTACGGTTTAGCACGCTCTAGCACGGTCTAGGACGGTCTAGCACGCTCTAGCATGGTCTAGCACGCTCTAGCACGATCTACCACGCTCTAGCACGCTCTAGCACGCTCTAGCACGCTCTAGAACGCTCAAGCACGCTCTAGCACGCTCTAGCACGCTCTAGCACGCTCTAGCACGGTCTAGCACGCTCTAGCACGGTCTAGCACGCTCTAGCACGGTCTAGCACGCTCTAGCACGCTCTAGCACGCTCTAGCACGCTCTAGCACGCTCTAGCACGCTCTAGCACGGTCTAGCACGGTATAGCACGCTCTAGCACGCTCTAGCACGCACTAGCACGCTCTAGCACGCTTTAGCACGGTCTAGCACGGTCTAGCACGCTCTAGCACGGTCTAGCTTGCTCCAGCTCTAACAATTTTACAATTTTATTACTGTCTGAACTATTGTTTGAATACAATGCTGTAAATAATAACCTTACAAGATGTATTACTTTATGTAGAGGTTGAAAAATTCTAAACACACACAGCCAACTATTTACATAATTAACAATTATTCAAATTTTATTTAATATTTATAAATATATATCTAAAAGGGAAAGATAAAACAGTGAAGGGTAGACATAAAAATGAAGAAAATAAAACAGGAAAGAATATGATGTTTAAATAATGGCTATCGCCACTTTAATATAACATTTATTTCAGAGGGAAACCAACAGTTGAATGTGGAGCATCCTTTATGATTGAAAATACTGAAAATGAAGAAATTGGCAATATGGAATTCCTTGTGTTATTTTTGGGTAAGGAATTCACGTGGAGTATTCATTTCAATATTATTTGTTCACAAATATCGTTCAATATGCATGTGTTGAGACAGTTAAAGGAAAACTGCCCTAAAAACTAGTTCTTCTAGTTTCAGCCATTACAATATTTTTCTCATAGAATAATAGTTTGGGCCTTACGTTTAGAAACGTCAGTAGATGTGAACTAGCAAAGAGGCATACTATTCGGCGCTTTTTCCCCATGTTATTCTTATGGGGATCAGTTTTTGGACCGACACCCGATCCCGCCTATACTAATAAGCCACAAGTTTCCTTGTTGGCCTATATTAATACCCAACCCTTGCCTATATTAAATATATTGTCCCCATCCCTCCTCTATATTTTTTAAAATTAATTTTCAAATTCTAAAAAACTATCTTTAGTGTTTATGGTGTGATTTGTTTAAAACTTGGATATGTTATTGTCGTAGGCAAGTGTTTTAATAAATTACACTTACATTTCCCAAATTCACTATTACGGTCAAATTAAAAAATACTTTTGAAAAATACTGCCAATTGCCACCTTCTTTATTAACTGTCTGATTTGTCTTCAATTTGGATATGTTATTGTTCTAGGCAAGTGTTTTAATAAATTCCACTTACATATCCCAAATTCACTATTACGGTCAAATAAAAAAATATTTTTGAAAAATACTGCCAATTGCCAACTTCTTTATTAAATGTCCGATTTGTTTAAAATTTGGATATGCTATTGACCTAGGCAAGTGTTTTAATAAATTCCACTTACATATCCCAAATTCACCATTACGGTCAAATTAAAAAAAATTTTTGAAAAATACTGCCAATTGCCAACTTCTTTATTTACTGTCCGATTTATTTAAAATTTGGATATGTTATTGTCCTAGGCAAGTGTTTTAATAAATTCCACTTACATATCCCAAATTCACTATTACGGTCAAATTAAAAAATATTTTTGAAAAATACTGCCAATTGCCAACTTCTTTATTTACTGTCCGATTTGTTTAAAACTTGGATATGTTATTGTCGTAGGCAAGTGTTTTAATAAATTACACTTACATTTCCCAAATTCACTATTACAGTCAAATTAAAAATTATTTTTGAAAAATACTGCCAATTGCCAACTTCTTTATTTACTGTCCGATTTGTTTAAAATTTGGATATGTTATTGTTGTAGGCTAGTGTATATGCACCATCCACATTTTACAAATATTGCGGTTAAATTTTAAAAAAATTTGGGAAAATACTGCCAATTGGCAACTTCTTTATGGTCTGATTTGTTTAAAATTTATATATGTCATTATTCTAGGCTAGTGTATATGTACCATCCACATTTGACAAATTAACTATAATGGTCAAATTAAAAAAATATTTTGAAAAATATACTAACAATTTCAAACTTCTTTATTTACGGATATGTTATAGCTCTTATATAGGTAACAAGACCACACTACCACACGTTCCATTACCCATTTGTCTTTTTTTGTTTGTTTATTTTGCTGTAATCCCAAAACTGACTTTGCTGTTTATTGTCCGATTTGCCTACACTTTGGATATTGTCCTAAGCATTTATTGTCTGATTTATTTTTGGATATGTTATAGCCCCCAACTATTATATCTAAAATTACAATATTATTTCCACCTATAATACAGTTGATGTGTTGTTTGTTTTGCCGCAACCTAAAAAGTAACATTGGTATTTGTGTTTTTACAAAACTATATTTTGTAAATTACTACCAATAACTCCTTTATTTACTTTTCGACTTGTTATATCCCCTTATATCTAAATTTACCGTATATTTTTTCCCTTTTAGTGCTGTTTTGTCGTAACCAAACTTTGGATATGACTGCAATATATTACTGGCCATTGCATAAGTAAATACCCCATTTCCAAATTCACTATTACGGTTGGATTAAAAAAAATAAATACAAGCTTATTATATACATCCAGCTGATAAGTAATATATATCTACAAAATATTTATGGAACTGCCTAAATTTTGGATATTTTTTAAGCCAATGCGATAGCAAAAAATAAATTTTTAAAACCCAAAACAACTAAACACAAAACACTAATCTTTCTTTGTGCTTGTTTGGAGTAGTCTTTATTTTATCCAACTTAATTTTAATTTTGTAGTTAAAATCAAACTTCCCACATTCTAGCTCCCTTTCCAGCCAGTGGTTGGAGACATAAAGGTTACGAATATTTTCAAACTGTACAATATATCTTTTTCTACCCCTATGTTGGACTTGTTTAATAGCGCACCATATTCCAAATCCTCCAGTCTACTACATTCTTTAAATTTAACATTGCCTTTAATATCTTGCATCTCTATGTCTTCTTGTCCAACATCCCACTCATTGTTACGGAAACTTAGGTTTTCTATTTTTGGAAAGGAATTGCCATAAAATGTTGCGGTTCCGTTAGTGTTAAAGCTTGCAAGTGGCTCGTTGGTAGGTAGATAAATAATGTCCAAATCACCACTGTATGGCAACACGCTATAACCTTGCCTATTCTTATTTATCTCTATAAATACAGTTTTACAAACACCTTTAACATAGTATACACCCCTCCGTCCATTCTTTTCTGCCAACACTCCCACAAACTTGTTGTTTACTACAAACGCATACACTATATAATGTCCATAATGCTCTAGATCCTCCCAACGTCGCAGGAAGTAATCTTTTAATTTATCCTCTCTTTCCCTTCTTTCTTTAGCCAACTGTGCTTTGTATTCCTCTGCAACAGTATTTTCCACATATTCCAATTTACGCTTATTACTGTCAATGTCTTCTAATTCCAATTTCCTCTTTTTGGAACAACTCTCTAAGAAAGGCTTGGAAAGTGGCTCTATTTCTTTAATAGTGTATGGGTACAGTTTATTGGTCCGGCTTCTTAAAACGTAGGGAGTAAGGTTAGGACTTTCCACTAAGCCTAATTCTTCTAAATTGATGTGTTTAGGTATAGTGGAGAAAGGTGTATTTGATTTTGTAAAACATGTGCCCCCAGATTTGATGTAACACTTATGCTTTACACTTATGGCATCCTCCTCTATTACCTCTACATAGTTAGTTGGTAAACAGTTAAAGCTAAATGCAGATAGAGCATACTTTATTAACTTTTCCCTTTGTGTGTTTTTTTTGGCAGTTTTAGTTGTACTCCAGTTATCTTTTTCGTATTACTATTACCCCAATATGCATCGTTAAACACTAAACAACAACTGTTTTGTAATTGATTGGCAACTTTCACCCACATCTTATGCAGAGGTACAGCATAGAATGGAGCATTTTGAAAGTACCGTTTGTTGTCTTGTATTAGACTTAAACAATCTCTTAAAGGTTCAAACCCTTTACCAAAACCTCTACAATAGTTATAGATTGTTGCCTCTAACCTTGTTATTCCATTCTCTCTAGCTAGTTTAGACGAGAACGTTTCTTTTAGTCTCGCATCTGGACAGTTTACAAAGTTTATTATATGGTTTCCTATACTTTTAATTACTCCAGGGCTTGTAATCTGGCATATAAATTTATTATATATTTTTACCCTGCTATTTACATTAAACCATGTTAAACAGTCTTTACTAACATTATCTACAATAACATTATATCCATTCGCCCCTTGGTAGCAAAAGTTAAAGTTTTCTGTAAGATATTGGCACATTTCCTCTTTATTAAATATTCCAGCCAAATCTAGTGTTATATCGAAATCCATAAGATAGTACATTTCTTTTTCCAGATCTTGCAGTATCTTTGGAAGATCTTCCAACAAATCCTTAATTTTAACATTTGCAAGCTCTATTTTATAGGGAATTGCTATAGGATCATCATACTTTTGTTTAATTTGGTCAATATCTTTCTTTATTATTTGTAACACACCCTCGCTTTGGGAGAATGGTAGTTTGGCCACAACACCATGTCGAGCTAAAGAGAACTTTTTAAATATTCCTCGTAAGTAGCTATTAAACGAGCCACATATTTCCTTCTTAACTTTAAATTTATTCCGAACGTCACCATCACAATCCGTAACATTGGTTATCTTAACTAACATTATGTTATCACAAAACGCATCCGTTATAGATGTTAAGTTATTTAATTTTGGTTCGCCCTCGCAATAGTTTATATTACCTATGTCTGTAAGAAGGTTATTATTACGTAGATTTTCTAATAAAAACCATATACCGAATCTTTCGTTAGTAGGTTTAATACAATTCCCCAATAAATGGCTAACAGAGTACATTTCTTTTATACAAAAAAGTAGCGGAAACATGTAAACAGGACAGATTACACTATAGGTATATATGTGTTGTAAATGGATATTGTATATAAACACAGGCGAGCGGTAAGTGTAACATGTAAGTGGACACCCATATGCAAATATGGAATACCCACAAATTCGACTAAATAAGTTTATAGTCTCAATATAATTAACATATTAACATTAGTACACAAATTGTCGAAATTCTATAATTCTATTCTTAGTCCTTGTATTAGGTTTTGTACTATTAAACCCTACATCCTGTGCAGTAGAGTAATATATGTATTTAATACGCACATTCTACAAGACCTGTACATCTGTTGTATAAGCAGCAGAATAGACGTCTCATTGTGTTGTTGTAAAGTAAAACATAAATGTAAATTGTGCTGGATACAACCGGCCAGATATTAGACAGGAAATGTGTTGGAAGTGTATTGCCAAAGACAAACACCACATAGTGCAGCATGTAATCAATCCATTACTATTTAGACAAAGGTCAGTATTGGTACAACATCCGATATATTAGCCAAACCCAGTCCAAACATTGTGTCCTCAAAATGTTATGATTGTGTTAAATTTGTTTATATTACATATATTTCTTACACAATTTACAAACTATTTTTGTGTCAGTTGACAGAACCTGTAAAGTTGTGTAAAATGGCTGTAAACCAGTATCTGTGCCTGTGTCGTAATGTGTTGGAGTGTGTCATTTATTGTGTCATTTGTGTTGTTTTATAAACTTTAAATATTACTATGTCCTTATACTCTTACTATTTCTGTTACTATAATATTATTTTTTTACTGTTTGTTTTCCAAGTTTGATTGTGGGTTTGGCTAATATATCGGATGTTGTACCAATACTGACCTTTGTCTAAATAGTAATGGATTGATTACATGCTGCACTATGTGGTGTTTGTCTTTGGCAATACACTTCCAACACATTTCCTGTCTAATATCTGGCCGGTTGTATCCAGCACAATTTACATTTATGTTTTACTTTACAACAACACAATGAGACGTCTATTCTGCTGCTTATACAACAGATGTACAGGTCTTGTAGAATGTGCGTATTAAATACATATATTACTCTACTGCACAGGATGTAGGGTTTAATAGTACAAAACCTAATACAAGGACTAAGAATAGAATTATAGAATTTCGACAATTTGGGTACTAATGTTAATATGTTAATTATATTGAGACTATAAACTTATTTAGTCGAATTTGTGGGTATTCCATATTTGCATATGGGTGTCCACTTACATGTTACACTTACCGCTCGCCTATGTTTATATACAATATCCATTTACAACACATATATACCTATAGTGTAATCTGTCCTGTTTACATGTTTCCGCTACTTTTTTGTATAAAAGAAATGTACTCTGTTAGCCATTTATTGGGGAATTGTATTAAACCTACTAACGAAAGATTCGGTATATGGTTTTTATTAGAAAATCTACGTAATAATAACCTTCTTACAGACATAGGTAATATAAACTATTGCGAGGGCGAACCAAAATTAAATAACTTAACATCTATAACGGATGCGTTTTGTGATAACATAATGTTAGTTAAGATAACCAATGTTACGGATTGTGATGGTGACGTTCGGAATAAATTTAAAGTTAAGAAGGAAATATGTGGCTCGTTTAATAGCTACTTACGAGGAATATTTAAAAAGTTCTCTTTAGCTCGACATGGTGTTGTGGCCAAACTACCATTCTCCCAAAGCGAGGGTGTGTTACAAATAATAAAGAAAGATATTGACCAAATTAAACAAAAGTATGATGATCCTATAGCAATTCCCTATAAAATAGAGCTTGCAAATGTTAAAATTAAGGATTTGTTGGAAGATCTTCCAAAGATACTGCAAGATCTGGAAAAAGAAATGTACTATCTTATGGATTTCGATATAACACTAGATTTGGCTGGAATATTTAATAAAGAGGAAATGTGCCAATATCTTACAGAAAACTTTAACTTTTGCTACCAAGGGGCGAATGGATATAATGTTATTGTAGATAATGTTAGTAAAGACTGTTTAACATGGTTTAATGTAAATAGCAGGGTAAAAATATATAATAAATTTATATGCCAGATTACAAGCCCTGGAGTAATTAAAAGTATAGGAAACCATATAATAAACTTTGTAAACTGTCCAGATGCGAGACTAAAAGAAACGTTCTCGTCTAAACTAGCTAGAGAGAATGGAATAACAAGGTTAGAGGCAACAATCTATAACTATTGTAGAGGTTTTGGTAAAGGGTTTGAACCTTTAAGAGATTGTTTAAGTCTAATAGAAGACAACAAACGGTACTTTCAAAATGCTCCATTCTATGCTGTACCTCTGCATAAGATGTGGGTGAAAGTTGCCAATCAATTACAAAACAGTTGTTGTTTAGTGTTTAACGATGCATATTGGGGTAATAGTAATACGAAAAAGATAACTGGAGTACAACTAAAACTGCCAAAAAAAAACACACAAAGGGAAAAGTTAATAAAGTATGCTCTATCTGCATTTAGCTTTAACTGTTTACCAACTAACTATGTAGAGGTAATAGAGGAGGATGCCATAAGTGTAAAGCATAAGTGTTACATCAAATCTGGGGGCACATGTTTTACAAAATCAAATACACCTTTCTCCACTATACCTAAACACATCAATTTAGAAGAATTAGGCTTAGTGGAAAGTCCTAACCTTACTCCCTACGTTTTAAGAAGCCGGACCAATAAACTGTACCCATACACTATTAAAGAAATAGAGCCACTTTCCAAGCCTTTCTTAGAGAGTTGTTCCAAAAAGAGGAAATTGGAATTAGAAGACATTGACAGTAATAAGCGTAAATTGGAATATGTGGAAAATACTGTTGCAGAGGAATACAAAGCACAGTTGGCTAAAGAAAGAAGGGAAAGAGAGGATAAATTAAAAGATTACTTCCTGCGACGTTGGGAGGATCTAGAGCATTATGGACATTATATAGTGTATGCGTTTGTAGTAAACAACAAGTTTGTGGGAGTGTTGGCAGAAAAGAATGGACGGAGGGGTGTATACTATGTTAAAGGTGTTTGTAAAACTGTATTTATAGAGATAAATAAGAATAGGCAAGGTTATAGCGTGTTGCCATACAGTGGTGATTTGGACATTATTTATCTACCTACCAACGAGCCACTTGCAAGCTTTAACACTAACGGAACCGCAACATTTTATGGCAATTCCTTTCCAAAAATAGAAAACCTAAGTTTCCGTAACAATGAGTGGGATGTTGGACAAGAAGACATAGAGATGCAAGATATTAAAGGCAATGTTAAATTTAAAGAATGTAGTAGACTGGAGGATTTGGAATATGGTGCGCTATTAAACAAGTCCAACATAGGGGTAGAAAAAGATATATTGTACAGTTTGAAAATATTCGTAACCTTTATGTCTCCAACCACTGGCTGGAAAGGGAGCTAGAATGTGGGAAGTTTGATTTTAACTACAAAATTAAAATTAAGTTGGATAAAATAAAGACTACTCCAAACAAGCACAAAGAAAGATTAGTGTTTTGTGTTTAGTTGTTTTGGGTTTTAAAAATTTATTTTTTGCTATCGCATTGGCTTAAAAAATATCCAAAATTTAGGCAGTTCCATAAATATTTTGTAGATATATATTACTTATCAGCTGGATGTATATAATAAGCTTGTATTTATTTTTTTTAATCCAACCGTAATAGTGAATTTGGAAATGGGGTATTTACTTATGCAATGGCCAGTAATATATTGCAGTCATATCCAAAGTTTGGTTACGACAAAACAGCACTAAAAGGGAAAAAATATACGGTAAATTTAGATATAAGGGGATATAACAAGTCGAAAAGTAAATAAAGGAGTTATTGGTAGTAATTTACAAAATATAGTTTTGTAAAAACACAAATACCAATGTTACTTTTTAGGTTGCGGCAAAACAAACAACACATCAACTGTATTATAGGTGGAAATAATATTGTAATTTTAGATATAATAGTTGGGGGCTATAACATATCCAAAAATAAATCAGACAATAAATGCTTAGGACAATATCCAAAGTGTAGGCAAATCGGACAATAAACAGCAAAGTCAGTTTTGGGATTACAGCAAAATAAACAAACAAAAAAGACAAATGGGTAATGGAACGTGTGGTAGTGTGGTCTTGTTACCTATATAAGAGCTATAACATATCCGAAAATAAATCAAATCAGACAGTAAATAAAGAAGTTTGAAATTGTTAGTATATTTTTCAAAATATTTTTTTAATTTGACCATTATAGTTAATTTGTCAAATGTGGATGGTGTGTACATATACACTAGCCTAGAATAATGACATATATAAATTTTAAACAAATCAGACCATAAAGAAGTTGCCAATTGGCAGTATTTTTCCAAATTTTTAAAAATTTAACCGCAATATTTGTAAAATGTGGATGGTGCATATACACTAGCCTACAACAATAACATATCCAAATTTTAAACAAATCGGACAGTAAATAAAGAAGTTGGCAATTGGCAGTATTTTTCAAAAATATTTTTTAATTTGACCGTAATAGTGAATTTGGGATATGTAAGTGGAATTTATTAAAACACTTGCCTAGGACAACCACATATCCAAATTTTAAACAAATCGGACAGTAAATAAAGAAGTTGGCAATTGGCAGTATTTTTCAAAAATATTATTTAATTTGACCGTAATGGTGAATTTGGGATATGTAAGTGAAATTTATTAAAACATTTGCCTAGGACAATAACATATCCAAATTGCAGACAAATCGGACATTTAATAAAGAAGTTGGCAATTGGCAGTATTTTTCAAAAATAATTTTTAATTTGACCGTAATAGTGAATTTGGGAAATGTAAGTGTAATTTATTAAAACACTTGCCTACGACAATAACATATCCAAATTGCAGACAAATCGGACAGTTAATAAAGAAGGTGGCAATTGGCAGTATTTTTCAAAAAATATTTTTTAATTTGACTGTAATAGTGAATTTGGGAAATGTAAGTGTAATTTATTAAAAAACTTGCCTAGGACAATAACATATCCAAATTGCAGACAAATCGGACAGTTAATAAAGAAGGTGGCAATTGGCAGTATTTTTCAAAAAATATTTTTTAATTTGACTGTAATAGTGAATTTGGGAAATGTAAGTGTAATTTATTAAAACACTTGCCTAGGACAATAACATATCCAAATTGCAGACAAATCGGACAGTAAATAAAGAAGTTGGCAATTGGCTGTATTTTTCAAAAATATTTTTTAATTTGACCGTAATGGTGAATTTGGGATATGTAAGTGGAATTTATTAAAACACTTGCCTAGGTCAATAGCATATCCAAATTTTAAACAAATCGGACATTTAATAAAGAAGTTGGCAATTGGCAGTATTTTTCAAAAATATTTTTTTATTTGACCGTAATAGTGAATTTGGGATATGTAAGTGGAATTTATTAAAACACTTGCCTAGAACAATAACATATCCAAATTGAAGACAAATCAGACAGTTAATAAAGAAGGTGGCAATTGGCAGTATTTTTCAAAAATATTTTTTAATTTGACCGTAATAGTGAATTTGGGAAATGTAAGTGTAATTTATTAAAACACTTGCCTACGACAATAACATATCCAAGTTTTAAACAAATCACACCATAAACACTAAAGATAGTTTTTTAGAATTTGAAAATTAATTTTAAAAAATATAGAGGAGGGATGGGGACAATATATTTAATATAGGCAAGGGTTGGGTATTAATATAGGCCAACAAGGAAACTTGTGGCTTATTAGTATAGGCGGGATCGGGTGTCGGTCCAAAAACTGATCCCCATAAGAATAACATGGGGAAAAAGCGCCGAATAGTATGCCTCTTTGCTAGTTCACATCTACTAACGTCGTTCAAAAAATTATTCCTTTTACAGAAAAAAGCCATAAGAAACATATGCAAACTAAATATAATAGAACCCTAAACAAAATAGTTTAAGCGTTGGTATTTACTCTCCGTCCCACGCATTTAAATGTTGGAATGATGGTACAATGTCTTACAAAATGCAAATTATCATGTGGAGAGGATACTCATTAATACCTGTAATACAAAATTCAGTTGGTAAGTTCCACATTCAGTAACATTTTAAAATTTAATTCCTTTAATATTTATTGAAACCTACTATTCAAATCATAAGTTGGATCCATTAACAACTTATCAAGGTAATAATTAAAAATCAAATTTATTATCCTTCGAAACCAAAATTTAAAAAAATATTCAACCAAATATATATTGTATCGAGTCGACACATTTACAGATCATACTTAAAAGTTTAAACCTAAACAGGATGCATTTGAATTCAAATAATTGTCAATATTTAAAATTATTGTTCTTTTACTTTAAAGTGTATATATCGTTTAAATTATGTATAATTATGAATCCAAAATTATTTATCTAATTTTTTTACTTTTTTGTTGACAAATATTTTCTTATAATGGCAATAACATTATATTATTATTATTACTGTTATTACAAAAATAAATTTTTAACTTGTCATTGTTCGTTACACAAAACAAGTATTTAGGCTAAAACTATTTAACCTAAAAAAAAAACTATTACTTTAAATAACATGTTTACTTGTGAGTTATAATTGTAAACGGGGCACAGATGATAATTTTATTAAACGTCTAAATAAATGTTGCAATAATCAGTGTATTCAATGAATCCATGCAATTCCTGGCACGTTTTAATTTTAAAACCATATCAATAAATTGCATTTGTAATGTATAGGATCTAGGAGAACAGTTTTGACTGGAGGCACTTAACCATGAAATTTAATCCCGCTTCAATTTACATTTCCATCAATCCCAATTACTTTGAAAATATCGGTTTTTATACTTAAATAGAGTTTTAAATAGTATTTGTATAAAACTCGATAGTTTATACTTTTTCTAATTTATAGCACAAGTTCCCTTGCTTATTTTTTGCCATGTAGATTTTATACATTTATCACCTCGTCTAATACCTTTTTTATGAAAACAACTATTTATGTAGTTTTGTATAATTTGATCATCAGATCTCAAAGGTAAAAAGTAAAATGGGTTAAAATAGTAAAAAAATATTCTTATACACTCTCGAATATTTTCACTAGAATCAACTCCATAACTGAAGAATATAAATTAACTTATTTTGGTCAACTTAAAAATGTTGTGTAAGTTTTATTGTTACGGATGGGAAACCAGTAAATTAAACTTAAGAAAGATAATTAATCGTGTACGTTACTTAAAGCAATGTACCTTGTTTAAGTCTTACAGTATCATAGTTGACTGAAATAATAGAAAAGGCAGTCCATTACTAAAGAACATTGAACATGTTCATCTTTAACCTGAACATGCTGTCAGACAAGTGATGAATGAAAACATGAAAAACCTGTGCTGCAATATAGACTGAATGTGTACATCTGCTGCTGTTTCTGCACCTCCCCCGTATTTTGTCGAGTATGGGTGTTATTTATTTTGTTTCACTGTTTTTTAAACGAAGCTTCATTAAGATATTGATTTGAAGATATCTTAATTAATAAATTAATGTTATAGAGGAGGCAATAAACCTAATACCTGCTGAGCAACCACTTAGGAATTTAAAAAAGTAAGAGAAGTGGCGAAAAATAGTCAGTGAAATTTTGAATGGGTAATAAATCGAAATGTTAAGCAATGTTTATTGTAAAACCAATTACAATGGGATTCAAAAAATAGTACAAAACATGTTCCAATACCCCCTTAGCAGCAAACCTGCATACTCAGTGAATTTCCAATGCATATTAATTTATCTGAATACCACATAAAGCCACATACCAAGTTTCATCAATATACATTCATAAATAAACGATTTATGGCATTTTAATTATTCTCCATAAGAATAACATGGCGGCTGAGTATGCAGGTTGGCTGGAATAAGGAACACTAAAAATGGGTTTTTACACAAATATCAATATAACTCAACTAGGTAAAGCCACATACCAAGTTCTATTAATTTATGTTCATAATTCAAGGAGATAACAGGTTACTTATTCTTCATAAGAATAACATGGGGCTGAGTATGCAGGTTTGCTGCTACGGGAACTATCGGCCAAAAAATGTGTTTTTTTTGCAAATATCACAGTGAAATGAAGTGATACCAAGTTTCGTCAGGATAAGTTGATAAATAAGCGAGATATAAAATTTTTCTTATCCTCCATAAGAATAACATTCGACAACGTACTGTGTTTAGCACTTTCAATATCTCAGTAACCAATTGACGTAGAGCAATGATTAAAACACCAAATTGTGCGTCTTCTTAAGCTGATTCCAATGGAAAAAATAAAATTTTACTTTTTCAAAAATTGTATGTAAAAAACTTAAAACCCCCATTTTTGGGGTACAAAGCCACCCCAAAATACCCCTTCGGATAGGTCGACCTGTCTGGTTTTCGAACTTTCGAAAGTCATAAATGCTGCTTACACGTTTGTACCAAATTTTATCAAAATCGGACCTTTTTTAGCGAGAGTTATTGCACCCACGGACACACACACACACACACACACACACACACACACACATATATATATATATATATATATATATATATATATTTACAGTTTCGAACGAATGGTGTATTTGGGGTCTGGGGACCTCAAAACGAAAAGTTATCATGGTCCCGGGCCTAGGTCTTACCATGCCGACTACGGTAATAGCTTCTTCCCTATAGGGGAAATTCGCCAAAACGAACAAACAAATTAAATATATGTTTGAATATTTTGTTACAAAATGCAGATGGTGAAAATGTTAAACCAAACGTAAAATTATAATCGCAATTAATAAAATATGGCCGTGATGTCGTTGAGATTAACAATGATATCAAACAACTGTGAGGTTGTCAAATAATGATGAAATATTTAAATAGGTAATTGGAAGAAAGGCTTGCACTGGTTTCTGAAACGTTGCTATGTATATCGCGTAAGTTTTAAGTTAAGTAAGGAATGTGTTAATGTGTAAGTCTATTATGTCACTAATGACTGTTGCCTGAAGTAGGTTTTCATTCGGATTCAATATTTTACTTAAATCCCCAATAAATTATCACTGTCCTTGAAAATAGCTTGACGCATTCTAACCAACTTATATTTTTCCCTTCAGTTGTTTTCACGTTTAGTTCACTGCTTCAGTCGTCAAGTATTTAACCGACAATTTAAGTTCTACCCGAAACCTGCGGCTGATCAAATGTTATAAAGTTGTGGAAAACTAAAAAAAATTGTTTTTTGGCTATAAAATATTATAAAATTGTATCAGAGAGTCCAAAGAAGCATAGTTTAAACGGTTAATACTAATTTAAGCATGTAGAGCATTCATAATATTATTGTCTGCGCTTTCTTGTGCATAGACTTTATTACGGTTTGTCCAAACATTCATACATTACAGGAATTTAACGCCTCCGATGTTAATTGATTTAGTTCAATGTCAATTTCGTTTCACACTGCAAAATGCAGACAGGTTACTAAATGACTTTCCACATTTGAAATTATCTTTTGACGATCAACTACTGTCAAAGTCAATCACGGAACAAAGCTAACTATGATGAAAGAGTAGATATTAAATGATATAAGAGGTGTTATAAAGAGATCAAAGAGGGGCTATAAAGTGATAAAAGAGGGAAATGCCTTTGTAACATCCACGAAAAAAGTTACCATACATTTAATAAATAAAAGTTCATCGGTAAAAGCCCACTTTGCTAAATTGGCTTTGAGGGTACGAAATTGAGTTCAAAAAAATTTAGTTTTGTTACATAATTGAGTTGAATTTCTACTGGAAGACCTTTGTGACATCCTAATGGAGTTGTGTGGCGGTTATAAAATAAAATATAATCTAATATTCTAATAATAATACTTCAAATAATGATTTTAATAAAGTTTACTAACACCAACACGCTTGTACTATAAAATAATTTTTTTTTAATAAAAGAAAACAATTCTTTTTTTTTGTTTAGTCATTTAATGGTCAAAAAATATCAAGTAAAAAAATAAGAAAATAAAAAAATGTAGGTTAGTTAGGTGTAAGGACCTGATATTTAGATGTAAGTAGTGTTCACTTGATAACGGGAGGAGTTTCCTTACCTCCCGAAACGTAGTGTAGTTTTTAAACACTAGAAGCGATCGGTAAAGTCCAAATAAATCAAGAAATACATTTAATGGTGTTGTTTATTCATTAACCGTTTTTCATGAATCGTCCAATATTTATCTATAAAACCGTTAAAATCTGACCTTTGTTATTGGTTTTATTCAGTAAATTAGTAACGCACTTTCAACTATTTGTAATACGTTGCATAACAAATAATCATCACAAAACAAAATTAACTGGCCAATTATTGACCTCTAAACGGAGAATAAAAAAATATATAATAAAATGATGTTATTTCATAGCATTAGGTAAATTATAATTGAACTGTGGGATTAAAATCAGGTTGATTATTAGAAGTGTTTGTACTAAAAATAGTATTCTCACTGTCAGATAAATTAACACAAATAATTAGCTATTGGCTTATAAATACCTATTGTTATAAATACCATACCTATTATTATAAATATAAATATCTTATTGTATAAATACCTATTGTACCTCCTATTGTTCTCTAACAACCATATTTTTATTTTTACATTAGGTACATTGGGGAGTTATTTAGAAGAGCACATACAGGAACACAACATACTACATACTAGATACTTAACAAAAGAAAATATACAAACCCATCAACACGTTGCTTAGTATATATTATTTGTATTTTTATATGTTTTTTTTTGTTTTTTGCGGGATTGTTTAAGTGTAATAATACTGTAAGTGTAACTAGCACAGGAATTGCAGACCATTCGACATCTGCGTCTCTTGTAGACGTTTGTCAGTGTAACTGTTGTCGTCAGTGGCTAGACTGTTGTGTTACAATCACGAGTAGCTTGTACTTTTATAAAGTTCATTTACAAAATACTTTAAACCATTCTTATATTTATTACAAGGCATATATAGGTTTATAGGAAGGCATATTTTTTAATTTATAACGTGTTTTGTCTATTTTGATCATTTAAAAATTAAAATGATTGAAACCTATTGAAACCTGTTTTAAGACAACTTTCATGCAGTAAACAACCATAGTATTATTTATATATTTTGAAATTTAAAAACTTATAACTGTGAAAATATTAATCTTGGTTAGGATAATGCATCGTTTATTAAAATACTAGTAAAGAACATAAATAAAAAAATCCTTTAGTGAATTTTAATTTATGAATTTATAATAAATTTGCCCTGTGTTATTAAAACATGTTATTATTTGTTTATAGGAAGGCATATTTTATAATTTATAACTTGTTTAGTCTATTTTGATAATTTAAAAATTAAAATGATTGAAACCTGTTTTAATAGTAAACATATTACCAATTATTATATTAAATGTTTTAGGTGTCCTGTGATACGACATAAAACTGTTTAAAATCGTTATTTCATGAATTAAACAATATTCATAAATCCTGAGTGATACAAATGTTAACATAAGTTAAAAAATAATAATAAATAGTTTTTAAATAACTTTCACATGGAGTTTTAACCAATTTTAAATCAATTAAAAACTATAGTTAGCAATTATTAATGTATTATTTCGAAAGCATTTTAAATAATTTCTTAGCTTTTTCAAAATTGTACTTATAAGGCTTTCTTTGAATAAGTAAAATATTGGGTGTAGTTCTATTTACACACAAAACTGAAAGTTCTACTAAAACCCCAATTTACAACTTTAACTCGTTCAAATAGCCAAATGAAGAACTGTTCTCTTTTTCGGGCAAAGCTTTTTGAGTCACCCATGTGTCAGTGTACAAACTTGATTTGTTTAGCCAGTAAAAATACGCATCGCATAATAGGAGGAACACAATGCGTTGTTTCATTATATCCTTGAACTAGAGATATTTTACTTTGTTAAAAAAAACTCGAATTTTTACCGTGGGTTGTAATTTTTGAAAATACGTGCTTAAGGATGACGTTTGAACACTAGCAAAATGCATTTCATTTTACAGTTTATCAAACATATAAATTATGTATAAGCATTAAATTAAACTTTATTTATTGACACGTTAAGGCTATAAATCTCATATTTCCAAGGCTTTACGCTTTATAAATAGATGTGGAAAAGTAAGACCTGGAAACAAAACTTGGAGAATGTATATACCTTTAATAACAAAAGGTTGCACTCTACGTTCCAAGTTTTCTTTTTGAAGAAACTTTCTTTCTTATCATCCATCTTACTGAACGTATGTATGTGTGATTTGGTATCAATAGTATTGAATGAAACACCCTGAAGATCATAGATTGTGCTCTATTTTGTCTTGTTATTTTACTTACAACCCCTCCACGCAACAACTTTACATCTAAACAAATACAGAGCATTTTATAATCATATCCGCATTAGGACTAATATAGCAAGCAATTAAAACTTATTGATACTGAATAAATATAAAATGCATTTTCCTATTACTACAAATAGTCTTGAGATCTACTACAAATAATATTAAACTCCCAATAGTACTATCTCGCAGGTAAATATTTAATATATGTTTAAATGAAGATAAATTAATTCCAAAATAAAACTAATAATGAATTCATATTATTTTATGGGACACCTATAAATTGGTTGTGTCTACCTTCTTTAAATTTCCGATAACATCTTGACCTTTGAGATAGTCTTGGTAAATGGATTATCACAGACAGTTATTAGATATTAAATTTCAATTTATAATAATAATAAAAAAATAAAAAAAAAAAATAAATAAAAAAAAAAAATAATAAAAAAAAAATAAAAAATATATAAAAAAATAAAAATAATAATAAAAATAATATTAAAATATAATAAAAATAATCATTAAAATAAAAATTTTATTTATAATTGATATTTATTTTCAATTTTTTTTGTTGTTTTCCCAACAACATAACTGTGACATGCATCTCAGCCGTTGTAGATGTTACGATAACTCGTATAAACCGTGTTCAAGAAGTTATTTTCTAGCTCTCTCCCTCTCAAAATTACTGCCTAATTGAAATGTGCTACTTCAGTATTCGGAAATTATCAGATTTGCATTATTCCAGTTGTTGATACATACTAGTTTCTACTACAGTATTAATGCACTAGAGGGTCCTAAAATCTTTCTTTATTGTCTTACACCTAGTCTATCTTATATAAAACATAAATACTTTTTATAAATTGAAATATACAACGCATTGTCTAGTCATTTTTATCAGTCATTGTCTCGTCTTTTCTAGTAACAGAATGTAGTAAACATTAGTTGCTAAGCAAGTAAAGCGGGTTTTGCGCGTACAACCAATTTTCAGCTCATGTCACTCTTTAATATCCAGATTCTGTTCACCAGTGATGTATGTACTGATATCCCAGTTATATACGACATGGCACATACCCAGCGGTACGGTGTTGGATAGCTGCTATAAATGTCCATGTTTGTTATGTTTCACATTTCGAATGGTTAGTTTGAGATCAGTATGTTGGACTGGTGTCCTCATTGTAACGGTTCCTGTAAACATAACTACGCCTACAGTTTTTTATTGGTTTTTTTAAATTGTACAAAACATATTTTCATGGTTGTGGAAAAATAGTACAAAAAATCAATAAAAATAAGTGGTAAGAAAATATAAGTAAAATAAATGTTGATGAACTTAACATTAATGACATTATGAGTAGTTGCTCATCTCGCTAGCCTAACGGTTAACGTCTTTGGCTTCGGTCACGGGTTCGATTCCCGATGTGTCCAAACAAATTGTATTGATTTCACTTCCTTTGTTTATGTGGTACTTGTGAACATTCCGTTGGTGTGGGCTAACAACCAAAATCCACTAATTGATTTCAACAAAAATAATCTTCTTATACCAAAACAACCTTTTCTCATGACAATTTCTTACAACAACAATATTGCACAATTTTTTTAATATTTATCGTCTTGTATGTAAGAACCGTATAAGTATAATATATGTTGTAGTGATTGAAAGGTAGTTTATTGTTTCCTATTATAAAGAAACATACATATATAGGTTATTTTCTTTCTGGATATCATAAACAATATTTATTACATTGATTCATCCCATATTAAGAATGTTTGCCTATGTTGGGGTATTGGTTTGTGTATGTTTTCTGTAAGTTTGTATATAGAAAAAGTCTTTAAAAATATTTAGTTTAATACATATGTAAGAACATATTGTATTATAGTACATATTACTATTATAGTAATGGCTTCTTGTGATAGCTCATGAATGACAAAGTCTAAACTATATATGAAACAGTGTTTTAATAAATTAGATAGTATAAAGGTATTAAATCCACGTTGAATGACATTCTCAGTATCTCAAACCATTATTGAACTGCACGCGTGCACAAGTTATGAAAAACCCTCTGACTTTAGCAACGTATTTTACAATGTTCTTAGAAACCCTATTATAAATTTCTGGAACAAATTAAAAAGAAACATTCACTTAGTTATATCTACTGAAACAGAAACCAAACTTTGTGTTTGTCACTCTACCGAGACGTGTAAGAACAATTTGTTTTCCCACAAATTACTTGTCCTACATTACAATTTCTATTAGTATTACTTAGTTATAACTGCTCCTCCCTCAGTTTATCGTGTGTAAGGCTTGATGGTGTTCATAATCTAAAATCACTCTGCAATAATGTAATCATGAAATAAGTTTGACATTAAGTTAACAGTCTATTTATCTTAAATTCTTAAGGAGGATATTTTTAATTTGTAAACGGTTTTGTATGATTCTATTTAAGTGTATAGTTTTATTTTGAATTGTGGTAAACATTTTTGAATACTTGAAGCAGTTACTATTTATAATATTTATTGAACCACTATTGTATTTTATAATATTTTTAAGTACCACTTTGAGGTAAACTTTCCAAAACTATATGTAACTGAAAACCTATGTAAACCAAAAAAGTGGGTTGACGATGCATTGAAATCAAAACAGTCTGAAATAGTTTATTTGGAATCTCAATTCAGGAAGCTTAATGACAATAACATTAAGATGCAGATTGAAAATAGGAAAAAAGAACTTCAGAGAGATGTTATTAAAAACAAAAAAACTTACTTTGAGGAAAAGGTTAAGAACTCAAGAAATAAGGTTAAAACTACATGGAAACTGATAAATACTGAAATAGGAAAATCATTTAAATCTAATAAAAATATAAAATTATTTCA
The DNA here is from genome assembly GCA_963675035.1 of Allygus modestus. Taxonomy (NCBI): domain Eukaryota; kingdom Metazoa; phylum Arthropoda; class Insecta; order Hemiptera; family Cicadellidae; genus Allygus; species Allygus modestus. Next base: position 12,396,666 of record OY776115.1, read on the forward strand.
TCAAGGTAGTTATCTCACAGATCCAATTGATATTTGAGAAACTTTCAATACTTTCTTTGTTAATGCTGTAAAAGATCTAATAGTTCCTAAGATAACCACAGTTACCCCAGCAAATACTCACTTTACAGCTCGTTTAAATGCGGAATTTCAATTTTCAACTGTCACGGAGAGAGATATTGAAAAAACAGTATTATATTTTGAAAATAAATACTCATCAGGCAATGATGAAATCCCTATATCGATCATTAAAGCAGCGCTCTCGTTTATCTGTGCACCTTTAGCTCACATAATTAATCACTCACTGATAACAGGAATATTTTCTGAACGATTTAAAACTGCCAGAGTCATTCCAATTTTCAAAACAGGTGATTCAGAGGATATAAAATGTTACAGACCTATATCACTGCTTCCGGTATTCTCAAAAATTCTCGAGAAGGTTGTTTTCAATCAATTTTCAGACTATCTTGAATCAAACGTGTTATTGGATAGGCAACAACATGGTTTTAGGCCAAACAAGTCAACGGTAACAGCCGGTATTGAATTTGTTGACTCCATCATCGAATCTGTTGACAGGGGTGAAAAAGTGGTTGGTGTTTTCTTGGACTTCTCCCGAGCATTTGATAGTGTTGAGTACCACAAATTAATTGAAGTTCATAGCTCCCTAGGCGTAAAAAGTACAGAATTGGCTTGGTTTCGCTCGTACCTCTAACAAAGAAAGTAATTTGTTGAAATAGAACATTTTATAGATCATCCAAAGTTTATGTATAAAGAAAAATTGTTCTCTCGTCCATTACCAGTGCAATACGGTGTCCCTCAGGGATCTATTCTGGGCCCTTTACTATTTCTATGCTACCTGAAGGGTTTACCTGGAGTGTCATGGGGCAGAAATAGTAAAGTGTGTCTTTACGCGGATGATACTAATGTCATTGTCTCCGCTAACACTGAAGAGAATATTGAAATATCATCTTTCATTAGCCTATCTTTAATTAAAGAATTCTTAAATAGTAAAAACCTTCTTTTAAACTCTAGTAAATCAAGTTTTGTATCTTTTGCGACAAAAAAAGGAAGAAATATGATAAATCCAACAATATTCATTGAAGATGAAACACATTTACATAAAACCAAATTGTTGGGTTTGATTATAGATGAACACTTGTCTTGGGACGACCATGTTAAACACATACTAAATAAAACTTCAAGTGGTCTATATGCTTTAAGGAGAATGGTCCACTCGTGTAATATTGAAACCATGAAATCTATTTATTTTGCACTAGTTCATTCACATATTGCCTATGGTGTTTGTATATATGGATCAACAACCAAAAGGAACATGGATAAAATTCTGATTCAACAAAAACGTGCATTTAGAATAATGTTCTATTTAAAATCAAAAGATTCAGTCAAACGTATTTTTAAAGATTTAAAAATATTTACTGTTTTTAGTTTATACATTTAAGAAACAATCAAATTTACATTACTAAATAATAGGATTTCAATTGGCAACACAACACATTCATATAACACTAGAGCTCATCGCTTAGTCGAACAACATAATTTGGAATTTTTTTAAAAGAGAACAACCTATGTAGGAAATAAGTTTTTTGACGCCCTCCCACAAAATATGAAATCAGAGAAAGACCCTAATAAGTTTTTGAGATTACTGAAAATATCTTTAATTGAATCAGCTTTTTACTCTCTCCAAGAATTTGTCTCATAAACCAGACTCACTTGTTTGAGGTGAGCTTCTGTATTTGAATGAGCTTTGGTGGTTATTCTGGGGCATAATAAACATGCCTTTATATATTCTTTAGTTTTTCACTTTTTACTGTGTATTTTTGGAATGAAGGTACAAACAATTTTAATAAAAATTAAGAACTAACTTGTATGATGTATTATTATTTATGTATTATTTAGGCTAGTACTGACTCTATTCTTTGTAAATAATTTACATGTGACAGAATAAAGGAATTTTTGATTTGATTTGATTTGAACATGTGTTTAGTAGCGGTTTGCAAACTAATTTATTTTATTATAATATATGCAACCTCTGGATTGTTTGGGTAAACCTTTTGAATTGTTAAGGTAAGCCTAGAAATAATTTAATTTATTTTCACTCTAGTGATATGTAATTTATTTATAAGGGCTAATGTAGTATTTAATTGATAAACCTCCACAAACCGAACCGCATTGGGTAGTTATTAATAATGGATAGAATAATATGCCTAGTAACTTAAACATTCTAGTCATTAAAGCTCAAAGTATGTTGACAGTGATAAATGTTAATCAGATGGTCCCGGTGTCCAATTTCCGGTGTGGTCGAGCTCTGTGACGTCATCCCCTGTTGGTAAGCTGGCTGATTACACAGGTCATCTGTTATCGTTCAACATATCAACAATACTAATGCAGGGGTTCCACATATTATAAGTTTACAATTTGTACGGCTTATGTAAAGAAAATCCGACATAATTCTTTTACAAAACAATTTAATTAATTATGTTATAAACGAGTCAGATAGACGGGAAGTATTTCTTACATGTACACCTGAAAATAAAATTACAGTTAAAATTCTTCAAGATTATCTTATAATGAATAGAAAAAAACATATTTTTGTAAATGTTCTATACGGAGATGGATATTAGAGATAAGTTATAAACTACTTTACATCTGGCGGTAGGTAAAATATAAAGTGTATTATGTTTTGGATCACTAGCAAGAAGGGAGTAAACACTTTAAAGTCATTGCCCGGATTAACATGACTATTTCTTTGGCAGGGTAAGTTTATACTTATTTTTGAGTTATTTGGGCATCACCCACCTTAGTAACAAATGCAGCGTGAATCCTTGATCAGTATTTAAAACAACACAACACACAACATAACCCGGATCCACACACTTTAAGGTTAATATCTATTCCATTAACGGATTAACGAGATGCAATTAACAATTTGAATAATTAATGAATCTGATCTAGGTTGAAATGTTAAGAATAAAAGTTTTTTGCCAAAGCTTTGATCCATTCACTAATGATTATCTGTCCCTTACCGTTATTTTATATGTTATGCTTTGTTAAATTTATCTTTGCAAATATCAATAGAAATTTATATTTGTTGCTATTTTGTATTTGTTTTAGTTTTTATAAATGCAAATAACTCGTTATAATCTGCTCCTTAAAACCTTGTCATCATTTCATCTTTTTCAGTTTACATTTGTTAATATACCTCTTATAATTTTTTTTAAATTTGTATTATATTTTTTACAATCGAAATAATTTATTGGACTTTTAAGTTGTTATTTGTATAGAACATGTATGTGGTCCACATTGGTCGAAGCTTACTTTAAGTTTTCTGACAAAGCTGTCCTACAAAAATATCATACAAATACTAAACATTTCTTAAGTTTCGAGAGTACTTTCATCTGAGCTACAAATACTAAACATCAGGTCCAACTGAAAAAATAAAATCATAATCAATTCCCTTACTGTAAAGGACCTGTAAGCCTATAAGTAAGTTTATATATAACTGTAGTTTTGATAAGATTTGTTAATATTTGTTAATATTTGTTAATATTTACTAATTATTGTTCCATCACTAATTAGTTAAAAACAAGTTTCACGACGTTTCAGGATCTAAAACCTGATCCCCTCTTCAGGTGAGAAAAACTCCTATAACTTAACAAAGTTACACAAAATATTAAAGGCACAATCCAAACAAAGCTAGAAGAAATACTAAAAGCATAAACTCACCAACACCAACAATTAACTTTAAACAAAGAATCCTCATTATTATTCTATACATTTAGACATTTTGATCCCTTACTACATGCAAAATAAGTAGTAAATAAAAGTTTAAAGATATAGTTCTTTAAATCGTAATATAAGTATTTTAATAATATAGTTGTAATAACATTTTAACGACATACTCAGTCAAATAGTTTTTAAAGAACGTGTTATACCTAAATAAAGGAATATATCGTCAAATTTTCTATACCTTATTATTGATACATATTGAAACCAATATTCAAAAAGGTAAAGCACAAATTAAGTATTATAAATTAGCAGGCAAGAATTTTTAATTAGCAGATGTTTCAAATAAAAAACGAGTTCGCACGCAGCACGCTGACGTGAGGGAAGTGAATTTCCACATAAAAAACTATAAAAACTCAAAATCAGTTAAAAACATACAATTATTCCAATTTTTATTCAAATCTGAAAATATTGATTTTTTGGCTGTTTTGATGCTCCTGGTTCTATTTACCTGCAATGCTGGGAATACAATTTTGTGCATTATAAGGTTAGGAGAAGGTCCAGTCAGGCTTTAAAGTAGGCGTGAGGTTGCTGGAGATGTTAAGAGTACACCAACAAATGAATAACAGGCTTTTCTAATGTAAAACCCCCATAAGACAATGTACCCTTTTTGGGCCCAAAAACTCGAAATTTGAAAGATTAATCCCCAAAAAATGGGTTTAGAGTTTTCCGATTGTTTTGCCCAACGAACTTGTCCAACAGAATATAGAAAGGAACGTACCTACCAAATTTGAAGTAAATCGGACAAAAAATGTGACCGCTAGAGTGCATACACACATATATATATATATATATATGTCTATATATATATATATATATACATATATATATATATATATATATATGAAATTATGAACGACCCCCCAAAACGTGTTTTGGGGGTCACGTTAGGAACTTCTATGGTGGTCCCGGGCTTAAGTTTCACCGTGCGGGTCATGCTAATAGTTTACTTTCCAAACGAAATTCACTAATAACAAACAAACAGTACACTATGCGTCTAAAGTTAACCAAACTTATAATCAAATTATGTGACAGTTGAAAAAGAGATGTTATCTCGAACAATAGTTAATCTTCATTGGTTTGTTTTGAAAACGTCTGTACTCCATTAAAGTAAGTTGAAAACAACGAATGAACAAGTAAATTTTTAATGACATAAAAAAGAAAATAAATAGTCTAACTTAAATCTAAGTACGTGGTCATTTGAAGAAATGTGTTGATGAAATGTATTCAAGCATCGAACAGTGCTGAATTAGTGATTAGTTTACGGTATGTATTGAAAACTGTCTTATGGTTTTGTGATGAGTTACATAGAAACGTCCGCAACTGCAACACTGGATCAGGTCAAGATTAGCTCCTTGTACCAAACTAAGGGTAATTAATCCCTTCCAAAGGACAGACCCTTCCTACAGGGAATAGTTATGCTGAGAACACAAGCTTGCCTCCTCCCTATTACAATACTGAACCAGGTCAAGATTAGCTCCTTGTACCAAAGTAAGGGTAATTAATCCCTTCCAAAGGACAGACCCTTCCTACAGGGAGTAGTTATTCTGAGAACACAAGCTTGCCTCCACCCTATTGCAATTAATTTAATTTCAAAGTTACTTTGTCTATGCAAGTACCAAATTGTTTTAACCAAATCTAAGTTGGATATTCACTATTATAAAGTTTCAAGTACTATATATTGGTTTCTTTAACAACTTAATTCCAAGAAGTGGCAATAAATATAAGAAATATTTAAAGGAAATTATAGAAATAGCGTAGTTGCTTATTGTATCATTAACAAATTATAAATTAAATGTAGAGTCAATTTAGTCAATAAGTATTGTGTTGGCTGCACAAATTCTCATTACTATAAATAGCATTAAACCTATAATATCACACACTTATTTCGTTTTATGCTTTAATTACAGCTCTGCTAAATATAAGTTAGACGCGTAATGAGAAGTAAAGGTGTTCATTCCTACTACCTTAAGACACCCAACTAAATATTTAAGGAAGAATAAAATTGTTCGAGATTTTATATTGGTATGTATAGTATATTTTTTTAGTTTAGAGTTTTTACTATATAGGCCTATTATTAAATATACCCTTCTGCAAGTTTTCAGAAGACACATGCTATTAATGAACAACATATTTAGTTTTATTGGAAAATTATTTTTTATGAAGGGTTTAGTCGAAAGTATGAGTGGTAAGCGGTGCCTTGTGGTTTATATCTATAAGAAAGCTTAAGACTAAAATTTAAGTAGGTTTCATTAAAAGAATATGTAATTGAGGTTATATGTTGTTAATTATAGGTCTTTTAAAATATTGTGTTTAAAATAAAATATTTTGACCTAGCCATGTTTACTTCTCAACTAAAAAAATCCCTTGGTCTCAAAGTACTATAAAATAACTTTTAAAACGTTGCCAACTGACACTGAGGACTCGTATAGTGTGGTCTGTGTAACGGCTGGCAGTAAGCAACAAATCGTCAAACTTAATTATGTAGAATAAAAGTTCAGCTACGTCAAATGTCCTAACAGTAACAGTTATAGAGAATATTGACTTGAAGTAAATACTGGTATTTTTTAAAATAATCGCTCTGATATAAAATACATGAATATTTTGTAACAAAACAGTAAATATTTGTAACAATACAAACTTGTCTCTTGTAAAGAGAAATATGGGACCAAGAAGGTTCGCTACCTTTTAGATTATTTATGTTGATGTTTCGCTTGCCACCTCCCAGCGGCATAATTTTCCAACTTCAACAAATCTTAAGTTTGAATTTAAATCATGCACATCGTTATGTTTGAACTATCATGCCGTAAGTTACATTCATCTACATACAAATTTAATACTGATCAGCCATACTTCCCATTAAAGTAATTAAAACATTAATTTCGCTCTTTATAGATGCTCATTATTAAGATAGCTCTAAAACTAACCTGTATTAACTCCTTAATTTTATTAGTTATTAAGTTGTAATACATGCATTTACAATTAATTGAATAGTTTGCGTATATTGTACGATCAAATAAAGTGTGTTTTTATTCAGTAATGTTGGTAACGAAGTATATGAACCAGTTTAAGGTGAAACCTATCTAACTATTCCAAATATGTATAATGTATAATGTGTTTTAGGGCAGCAATTTAAATGTATCAAAGATAAAATATCCGGAACAAATCCATCTCAATACAAAAGTCATTATTAAAATCCACCTTGGGCCCGACTTGTTTCTCTATTTTATAAGCTGATATGAATTTGTATTTCACTAAAGACATACACGGCATATACAAAAATTTTTTTAAACATGTTAATAATAATATTTCATATATTAATGTATACGATAAATAATCAGATTATCATACCATCAATAAAGAGGTCATAATTTGAATAATCGTATTACTTCTACCTAAAATATGTTGTCCCATTTTTGAGTTATACTTCTTATTACTTTAATATATATATTTCGGCACGTCAACTACAAAAAAATAAAATAATGTTTTCAATAAATGATATAAACAAGAATCAATTATTTCGCTGAAAATTACATAAATGCATTTACAAGTTTAAAACTTAGGTACAAAATGAGTTTGACATAGTGAGATAAATTCTGACATAAAAAAGTAACATTCTGCTATTATGGTAATGTTTAAAATTGAATTACTAATAGATGGTTATTTAAGTTTATTTTTCAAGCACCACAATATAATATGAAAATCGTGTTTCTGAAATAATTATTTAACTAAATAATCATTGACAGAATTATAACAAAAGTTCAATTTTGAGAATCAAGCATTGATTTAGTCTTTTGTTAGATAATAGTTAGGACAAACAATATTTGAGAGGCGATCATAGGGGACAATTTTACATTATTTGGCTATAAAATAAGAAAACTATTTATTAACTCACTAAGTTACAAATCTGTAATATTGTCTTGATTCTCTGTAATCGAACCTTAACAATCGCTGCAAAATCTTTAGTTATATACTTAAATTACTGTGTTGATAAACTTAGATCTAGTGACACTGTAGTAAAATTGTGTATTCCAAAAATAAAACTGAGGTAATCAAAAACAGCTTACTTATTTATGAACTGATGCCAACTTTATTTTTGTTTGTTTTACTTTTCTTTATGATCATAGTAGTCAAAGACAGGAAATTTGTAACTCATTTACAGTCCACATACGAATACATTAAGGAATATTTAATAGTTTAATATTTTATATTTAAGGAACTTTGTAAGGTCGAGATGACGAACAGTATATTTAATTGTTACACTAAGTAAAACTTAAAATTAATGCGTCTTCATTTATATACAGCTTATTGTTCATAAATAAATATAATCTTGATATCAATCAATAATTTAACGTTATATTTTACATATATAACAAATTTGCGATTAACTTTGAATGGTCATTCAGGTTGACCCAATGAATGTTTATAGCTACTAATAAAAGTATCAAGACTTTAGGGCTATACGTTACTGGACTTTAAAGTTACTATTATATCCATATGAAGGATAGATTTGTTATGATTTTCACAGATGTCTAATTAAAAATATTCTAAACAGCTGACTATTTATTTAGGTAGCGAGCTGTAATATAAAAATTTTAAATAACGATTTTTCAACGCAGTTCTTAGGTGTAGCATCGTGGGCCGAGAACCGCCAGCTTCTTAAATATTTATTCTTTAGACCTTAAAAATCACCAACGTTATCGAGTTTTATAAAGAATTCATCATCTGCAATGTCTCCATGTCCCAAACGTTCATAAATTGATCCTCTTGCCTCAGCATCTTCCTAGAGTTCCCCGAGTTTTAATATTTCATCAAATAATTAATCATAACACAATATGCGTACACATAGACATTTTTTATTTATTTAATTCCATCGCTCTACATACGTGTTCTACATGTCAACAGGAGAACACCTAAAATGGTAATTTTTATCTTTTGTTAAACTAATTGTTCGATCACTTATTTTTACATTATACGTGTGTATTTTTTTTTAACCTTCCAAAATCAACGGACACTTATCTTTAAAACGAATATTTCATATAGTATTGTAACATGTCAGTTAAAATTAAATAATAACTGTTAGGTCATTATTGAAAACTTATATGCATCACAAAACCATCAATATACTGCAAGATAAATTGCATGATTATTAATTGGTATTATTATAAACATCATAGTCTAAGACCCTCAGCAAAACTGATTTTTTGACATCAAATTAAGTGGGAGCTTTTTAATCGTTTATATTATCTTCGCTTGGTTTCTAAGCTTTACGCTAAGCTTTACATTTAGCTTCTGTCAGCTTTACTTTCTAAATTTTGTGAAGGTGCTTACACGCTTCTTTTATATTTTAAATGTTGAAATGTAAATTTTGTTATTGTACTGACTTGGGTCTCAGTTTAAATTTTGATGTCCGCAAGATCAGTCAATTTTATGCACAGCTCATTATTTATTCTTAATCTCAGGGTCGCTATTTTAATTTTAATATTAATTAGATCTTAAAAGTATTTAAAATGAGAACAAAAGTTAAATTGCAAAATCAGAGTTTCTTTAATTTTATGTCAACTGAAAAATCAATACATTGAATACTAAAACAGTTATTATGGTTATCAATTCTAATTACAAATCTAATGTTATTCTAAACAGAAAATCACACTCTATATAGTTCACTGAATGGTGAAGGGAGACTTAGCTTTTATTTACTCTGGTCGTTGTGATGTCTCGGAAGTTGGTGGAGTGGACTACAGCATGACGTCTTACTGGAGGTGAGCAGCCACGGGTCAATGATCACGACGATTGTTTATTAATATAGTTCTTATCTGAAGATACGGCACACGCTGTTTGCAACACGGCGAAGTTTAAATGTTATTATGAAGATCTAAGTGTCTTGTGTTTAAAATGTAACACGCTCGCACACATGTAGTCTCGAATTATTAAAATAAAGTCTTATTTACGCCACTGGTAATATTGTAAAGTTCCTCGGCCGGATACGTAGTAAAACTAATTGTTAGATCGACTTTCTTCTGTACCGACAAACTATTATTCTCGATTAAAATTGCCTACTACTGAGAACTAACTGAATGTATATACCCGGGACGGGTGATCGGCGAAGACTTTACATATGGCAACTAGGCCTCGGTAATGAATGACTGACTTCTGCGGGCCAACCCGGCAAGAGTGGTGGCTGAGGACTGCGACCTGCCCGGCAAGAATGGTAGCTGACGACTGCGATGCGCGTCACACTTCCCTACGCCCCTCGGGCTCGGTGTCGACTGTCCGTGTGCCGCCGTGCTCCGGGTTAAAAGGGAGCTTGTCACGTGACTACTCTCGGCCAATGATATTTGATTCTAGGATACCGTGGTCTGAACCGCCCTCGCTATCACGGTCAGTACCCGGCGTTACTGTAAATTTCGACTCCCCGTCCACTGTGAAGCACCGTCTTTCTCGTTGCAACTGGATATATTTGACCGTTGGAAGTTACCGAATAAATCTCAACTGTCTTCTGACTTTATATTTTAATATTACTTTACGCTGTTTTATTGAATTTATTTGATTATTATTAGGTTATTATTTAATTGCTACTAGGGTTTTCGACCCACTACAGATACCCCCTTGGATTTTGAAGAAAATTTCTCAAAATTTTATGAAAAATTCAACTATCCTTTCACCATTCATTGTCCTTTACAATGATCACCTTAAACTAAACAATTTCTTATAAGTCTAACATACATTTTAAAATCAAATACAATACCCTTCATCATCATAAAATACATATACCCTCTTATAACTAACAATACATCATTTTTTTAAATGTCCAAAGCATTTCCTGGATGGAAAAGTCCAAATCACATTCTTGAAGAACGTCCATACGATGCACACACTACTAAAAATATCTATAGTGTTCATCCTTAATAATAATCCTTAATAACTACCTAACCTCGGGTTTCAGTGGCACTTATCCTAACAACCTACTTTTTATTTGACCCGAATCAACAAACTCCCACTACTACTTCAAGTTGAAAAATTTTAATATCTAAAGATTTTTTTATATTTTTTATATATATAATTATATACATATATAATTTTCATTTACTATACACTTTGTAAGAGTATCGCATGACTCTTAATTATTCTTAATCAACACATCTTATTAATATCATCAAACACTTTCATCTTAAACATCTAACGAGAAACAAGTTATAATCATATTCAATACATCTTAAAATACATTACATTATATAAACCCTTCTATTTTACACAAATCCACCTATTCAACCACTATATTGGTACATTTATATCCTCCTAATTGTCTACTAACATCTTGTCATTATTTATATGACGTTGCATCTACGACTCCATTTCAATATTTCATATTATCATTTTTTCTATAAACACGTTGCTTCAACCTAACTGGTTGTCCATAAACATACATAAATATCCTTCTTGGTATATTATGATTTCGTCCGCCATTGCGCCTCAACATTGTAGTGAGATTACTAGCCACTTACTTTTTACTTAGCATAGCTAATCCCTACATACAAGTCATCATAAATCTCCTCAACATTTTTATTCGAATTTGTCAGTTTATTTTATTTAAATTATTTCCTATCTGACAATCGAACTCCACTAACACCATTAATTGTTATCCCACCATTCCTCAAACAATACTCCAATCTTTTCCCGAGACTATTTGCCTCCAAAACTATTTGTTACTCCACCTTTCCTCAAACAATACTTCAAACATTTTCCTGAGACTATTTGCCTCCACACTATTTATTATAGCTTCCATAAATTGTTAACCCACCATTCCTCAAACAATACTCCAATCTTTTACCGAGACTATTTGCCTCCAAAACTATTCATTATAGCTTCCATCAATTGTTAACCCACCATTCCTCTAACAATACTTCCATACTTTATTGAGACTATTTGTCTCCAATACTATTTATTATAGCTTTCCTCAACAATACTTCAATATTTTCATGAGACTATTTGTCTCCAAAACTATTTATTATAGTTTATTCCCACCTCTGAATCATCAATGATCCCTAAACATATTTTATTCGAACTGTCAGTTTATTATTATTTTGCTATTTCTTAACAGACAGTAGAACATCTATCAACTTCTTACAAACTATTTTACTTATCACCTTATAACTTAAAAATCATTTTCAACTCCTCCTACAAACTATCCCACGGTGAGTTGACTCACGCAGCAATGAGTCATTTGCTGTCCTAACTCGAAAAACATCTGGGCCGTAGCTCGCATTTTGTAATCGCACAACGCGACTGTCTGTGCGTTGTAATCGCACAACGCGATTGTCTGTGTGTTTGTCTGTTGCTTATACAGAACATCTGCATGCATTTACATCCTGTCTCACGAACTCCCTGCTCACCAAACTGTTTAGCTTGAGAATCTTGAAACTACCTAGTGTCTAGATTTCGTCTTGTCCGGTTTATGTTAAGAAACAATTTTATCTTTCCAGTTGTCATACATTATAATACGTTCAGTTAGCTCTTCCATATTTTAAATCATTTACTTATTACTTTACATTTTCAAGTTGCTCTCATTACTTTACTTTTAATATTACTAATGGATCATATATATTACTAATAAAGTTGTTTCTTTTGTCCACCAATATGCTTCACGATAAAATCGTTCCGCATACGGTTCTGTATCTTGCTTTGATTTGTTTTAGGGCACAAACAAACATCGTACTCAACAAACAAAGGCCCATAGAGCGAACTGTAATACCAGGACGACTCATTTAAAAAATTTTATTATTCGCGGTTTTGTTTCATTTTATCCGCTCATCCATTTATAAAAACTTGTTATTCTAACTCCAACCGATATCAGCTGAGCGCTCCGCGCGTGTGCGTGAGTGTGCGTCTGTGTGAGTGCGCGTTCCAAAAATAGCCTTGTTGCCTCAGAATGTAGGTCAACATATATTTTGCCCGAATCTTCCTTATTCCTTACGCGTTTAACTGCACAAAATTTAATCTAAGTTTTCTTTCGCTGTGAGCGTTTCGTATTTAAGTTTAATATTCTGTTATTTAATCTTGCTTCAAAACTATTCGATAATACTTAGAAATGTTCAATATTCAACTCTACTTTATTTTACTACTACCTTGACTTTATATTTTTAACTTGTTAACCTTTTTATTATCTGTCCTAAGTCTCGCTACTTCGCGTTAAATACTAGGCTTATTTTCCCTTTCCTCACTACACTCGTCAGTCTCAATGCTACTTTCTTTACACCTCCTTATACTTCTTTCAAATTTACGATTGTTTAGTATACACTTAATTTTGTTTGGTACATAATTCCCTGAAGGCCTCGCCTTATCACCCCGACATACTATACTTCTCTTGTGTTTATGGCTATATAATACACTCTGATTAGGTCGATAACTACCTGATGGTCTCCCTTTATCGCCCTTACATTCAATACTTCCTAGCTTACTCCTGAACCTTGAAACTTCATTTTCTACTTCTCTTCGCACATTTGCTATTTCATATCTACCCCCTATTATTCTTTCTCCTACTTTCATTACGTACTTAAATACTTCCTCTACCTTCACCGTATACTGTACTACTTCAAATATTAATTGCGTTGCTACTTCCGCCTTAAACTCCTTATTCCATCTTCCTAACTCCACTTCGAAACCTGACTTAAACTTGTATATCTTATTACAATGTTTACTAAGCTTAGCAGTAATCTCACTACAATGTTGGTCTATTATTTTAGTACTTTCAACATTGAGTGACTGAACATTACCTTTCACCCCCTGTCCTATATTATTTTCCTCACTACTCTTAAGAGTACATACTTCTCCTTTCACTACTTTTACTTTATTAGTAACAGTGGCAGCTTCGCTAGCTAATTGCTTAATAAAAGCCTGATTATCTGCTGAAACTTTATCAAACTTCTCACACATTCTGTCCAAACCTTTATCCATTTTGTCCATGAAACTTTGTAACATAGCCATCACGTCTGATAACTGTGGCTGTTTGACTACATTACTCCCTACGATTACGTTATCTGGCTGGCCATTTAAACCAGACAACAACTGATTACCCCCCATCTTTATTCCTTCTCCTTCATCTCTCATTTTAATCATTATCACTCCTACCTTACTTGTACCATTTTTTACGTCTTAGCCTACGCCACAGAACCCTTACATCACTATCTATACTTAAATATAACATCCTAATCTTTGACATTTTAACTTTTTCCAACAAACTTACTTTTACAAAAAATTTTACTTTTACTTGAAAATACTAAAGTTCTTTTGATAATTTATCGAGATAATTTATCGCCTCGAGTTGGGGGCCATTATGTGAAGGTGCTTACACGCTTCTTTTATATTTTAAATGTTGAAATGTAAATTTTGTTATTGTACTGACTTGGGTCTCAGTTTAAATTTTGATGTCCGCAAGATCAGTCAATTTTATGCACAGCTCATTATTTATTCTTAATCTCAGGGTCGCTATTTTAATTTTAATATTAATTAGAACTTAAAAGTATTTAAAATGAGAGCAAAAGTTAAATTGCAAAATCAGAGTTTCTTTAATTTTATGTCAACTGAAAAATCAATACATTGAATACTAAAACAGTTATTATGGTTATCAATTCTAATTACAAATCTAATGTTATTCTAAACAGAAAATCACACTCTATATAGTTCACTGAATGGTGAAGGGAGACTTAGCTTTTATTTACTCTGGTCGCTGTGATGTCTCGGAAGTTGGTGGAGTGGACTACAGCATGACGTCTTACTGGAGGTGAGCAGCCACGGGTCAATGATCACGACGATTGTTTATTAATATAGTTCTTATCTGAAGATACGGCACACGCTGTTTGCAACACGGCGAAGTTTAAATGTTATTATGAAGATCTAAGTGTCTTGTGTTTAAAATGTAACACGCTCGCACACATGTAGTCTCGAATTATTAAAATAAAGTCTTATTTACGCCACTGGTAATATTGTAAAGTTCCTCGGCCGGATACGTAGTAAAACTAATTGTTACGATCGACTTTCTTCTGTACCGACAAACTATTATTCTCGATTAAAATTGCCTACTACTGAGAACTAACTGAATGTATATACCCGGGACGGGTGATCGGCGAAGACTTTACATATGGCAACTAGGCCTCGGTAATGAATGACTGACTTCTGCGGGCCAACCCGGCAAGAGTGGTGGCTGAGGACTGCGACCTGCCCGGCAAGAATGGTAGCTGACGACTGCGATACGCGTCACACTTCCCTACGCCCCTCGGGCTCGGTGTCGACTGTCCGTGTGCCGCCGTGCTCCGGGTTATAAGGGAGCTTGTCACGTGACTACTCTCGGCCAATGATATTTGATTCTAGGATACCGTGGTCTGAACCGCCCTCGCTATCACGGTCAGTACCCGGCGTTACTGTAAATTTCGACTCCCCGTCCACTGTGAAGCACCGTCTTTCTCGTTGCAACTGGATATATTTGACCGTTGGAAGTTACCGAATAAATCTCAACTGTCTTCTGACTTTATATTTTAATATTACTTTACGCTGTTTTATTGAATTTATTTGATTATTATTAGGTTATTATTTAATTGCTACTAGGGTTTTCGACCCACTACAATTTGTATCATTGTCCATTTACCAAAATAGAAAGGATACAGAATTAAGAAGTTGCATTAATACATTTAATTCCAATGATTTCCAATAAAAGTTTAAATTTGTTTAGAAATGTAAAATACTCATTTGAACTAAACACATGTATTCTTTCAATTATAACTTACATTTAATTTTCGTTTACAGGGTTATATAAGAAAAATCGCTTGTGAAATATGTAATTTAATTTGACTGCCTAATCACTCTGAACAGAATAACGGATTTATATTTGTTATCTTAAATTACATTTCCCCTCTAATGCTAGACGAGCATATATCGTTCACAAACTTTACACTATTAAATATCTAATGTTAAATTTAGTTCTGCATAAACGTACCATGAGTGTAAAAGTCACATGTGACATGTTAGCTGCTGAAGTCGTTATGCCATGCAGTAAGTTCTGCCTCAGATTACAAGTATATACGACGGCAGAATGCGAGTGGGATTGCTCTCCGGTGTACAAGAAAGCTGAATTTATTTCTTGGAATGTAACTACAGTTTTATTTGGGTTTTTAGTCATTTTCATATATAAAAAAAGGTTTATCACTTAAAAATTGCGTACTTCATTGATTTAATAGTTTGTAAATGTTCTTTGTAATACGTGCTAAGCCCTTAGATGATTTTTAAATACGTTTCAAGTGTAACACCGGTATTATAATTAATTTTGAAGGTGATTAAAGCCAAGTTTGTCAACAAGATCCTTGGTTGTTTCAGTTTAGGAAATGGCTTTACTCCAAGTTATATTATTTTAAATAAAGCGTGGTTGTTAAGTTCCAGCGGAAAAAATAAAGTTTTTGCTAAATAAAATTATAAAATCAACCAATGAAACTGATTAACATCCTTTTTTATTTATTTTTATTTCTTTATCATGCTAAACAAATTTCTATCAGCGTGCAAAACTATATATTATGACAAAAAAGTTCAACTTTGCCTTACAATTTTGTAATAGGGTGAATTTATCAAAACACACCCATCCATATTTCATATCTTGATTTATATAAAATCGTGAAAATAAACCAAGTGCGTTAACTACGTGGTGACAGATTGGTAGGTCACAAGTAGGAAACAATAAATTCAAAAATAAAATGCAGAATCATACTTTGTTCATTTGTGTGAGTTTATAATTATTTTAATGTTTAGTTTTGAAATGTTTTTAAAATCATTTAGTAAATAAATAAGACATAACATTTTAAACAATGAATACACAATTAAGTTACTTTGCAAGAAAGCTACGTGTAGTGAAACGTAACATTTTAAATTATATTTATTCGACACATAAGTATAATCTAATTTCAAGACGAAGGTTGAATCTTTCGGTAAACACGACTTACAACGTGATAGATTGCTTAAGACGGAGGCGAGCTTCTGTGCTCAGAACAATGACTCGCACATGGGAACGGTTCTTCAGGTTCTATTAATCAACCTTAGCTCCAGCTTGGTACAAAAGGAGCCGATCTTGAATTAGTTCCAGGTCACAGGCTAGACTTTCTGCCGAATATTTACTCTTTAAAATTACGAAATCATTGTAAATAACTATTTAATTGGTGACAACCTACAAAAATATTACATTATATTTATAACAGTTAATTTACTGAACACACCGCATACATATGGTATATGCAGATCGTAATTTCATTTTGAATATTTGGCAGTCTTTCCATGTCGTTAATCTTTATTACTTTATTCTTGTAATTTTTAACTTTAAACTTGTTTAAACATTTGTTAGATTTTAAGTGGTTTCAGATTATTAAAAATACAATATAATATGTGTCAGTTTTAACTGATAAAATATAGTAATTAAGAAACAAAGTTATACATTGTACGTTAACATTATTGATTTGATAGTTATTGTTGGGAACAAAATCTAAACATTAAACTACTTGTTTGTATTTCTACCCAACTGAAGTTTTTCAAAGAAAACACAAACGTCTTTTAGAGAAAGAAGTCCAAACCCCTAAAATTTGTATAGTCATTCCGAGGTCAACCCGTGACCCCTTGAACCGAAGTCTATAACGGTATAACGTTAGGCTAGAGATATGCCCAAACAACGAATAAAATTAAGGTTTTCACAAAGAATTACGTATTTAAAGATTAGATATTGTTAGGGATTCAATTAACTCTTAACTCTTAATTCTCTTATTTCTTTTAATTAACTCTTAATTCAATTAACTCCTAAAACAATAACGTGGTCCACACAGAAGTGCAATTCAATGAAAGATCCATTAATGTATTCTGGATCAGGTTATTGGGGCGATATTGCCTCTGAACATCTGAACTCTCTGAGTTGCTGTTCTCTTTTCCAGCATGGTAAATTACCTTCATGATCCAACTTTTAAGTGGTTTAATATTCTGTTATTATATTCTCTAAGCTTTTATTTACATGGACTGAAGTGCCACTGATATAAAATAAGTTTATAATTTTACAAAGAATTTTAGTGGGGGAGTTAAAAACATTCCTTCACAAACTAGTCCAAATGTATCTTGATTACTAATTTAATATGCTCCAAGTAATAGCTTTTTTAATGATTTGCAATTAGGTCTGATATAGCTATGAAAAGGTACTTTGAGACTTACTTGTTATTTCTTCTCTGTTAACGAAAAATATAAATTATAGGCCATACAAATATCAATGAATTAAGTCAAATATATTAAAGCCCGATGTTTAAAATATTTCGCTAATGCAATAAAATTAATGAAGAAAAGTGCTTAAATACACAGTCGTACAGTTATTGCGACTTCAATATTGCATCAATATGAACTCGCCAATATTAGTTCTATATCGGTTCCAATTAATTTGTGTAATTTATGATTCGGATCCAATATCTGCAGAGTTAGGACAAAGTAAAGTTTTTGTAATTAAGTCCGTAGGCTTCAGGATGCGGTAGCCCAGAGGTAGAGCGCTGGCCTCACAAGTCAGCCGAGGTCAAGCGTAGGTTCGATCCCGGCTGACCGCTTCGATACTTTTCACGAGCAATCACCACTGTGACTATTTCCGTTAACGGTTCCTCGCTGTCTTTAGATTCCCCGAAGGCCTATTGGCCTATGGCGACGGGCAGATGAGGTAGTTAAAAAAACAAGGGGAATGCAAATAATAATACGTCATATCTGTAAAATATGTACGATAACAAAATTGCAAATAATAATTATATTTTTCGTTCCTAAAGTCAATTTAATTGAAAGGAATGTGTTTTTTTTGTACGAACAGTTTGGGTAAAATATAACATGCATATTGGAGGGCACCTTTAGAAAGTTTTTGAGATCAGATTCGGTGTTTTTTACATAATTGTCCCTACACAATAAATTCATATATTTCATGGACGATTGGCGCAAAGATTAGTAAAAACCAGCATTAAATCTTACTTAACAATTTCAAGAATGAAATTTAACCTGAACAAAAATAAACATTACCTTAGGATGTGTAAATATTTATTATGCAAGTTTTTAATTGACATTTACAAGTTATTAAAGTTGGAATTTTAATATGGAATGTAGACCAATCTCTAAAATATAAGTAATATAAAGTATTTCTCTTAAAGCTTTAACATTAGTAAAATCAAACTGTGAAATCATGAAGGGAATGAGGAAGAAGACATCACGGTAAACAATGAAATGGACGTTAACAGAACTGTAATAGAATACGTGATGGGATTTGGGGTGGGGGCTATTGGTAATATTGGTGCTGAATTGATGGACAGGACATGGACATTATGGACTTGTGCTCATCTATATAAATTCATCTTGTTGAAATTCCTTTGCAGAGAATAAAATGTTATTGGATCCCTCAATGCGTACAAAAATCAAATGAATGTTTATGAAAACTGCTTTATAGTAATAGAGAAACTTTTTTTCTTTTATACTTATCAATCATGAACTGTAGTCGAAAGTATTCTCCAGTTCACTGGTTTATTAGGTAATTCACCTGCAAAACAAATTAGTAATAAACGAATATCATAATAAAACGAATGTTTAAGCAAAATTTTAAGTAGGAGTGGTAATTATATAGGTATACCCTAACTTAGAGATTTTCACAAAGGTAGCATCTCGTGTTTTCGCTATTGTTAAAACCATTTCACTATTTATATTTTAGATTACTTAATTTTACTTCCATAATTTTACTGTCCATTTGCTTACATGTTCTGAGGATTAGTTTTAATATGGTGAACGTTAATAAAATATTGAATTACCATCTATTTTAATAATGTCTGTAAATTTAACGTTGAAAGAAATTACTGTACCATGTTTATAACCGACTATGAAAACCTTCAAACACAACTGTATCATTTCTTATAGAGGATTTACAAGGTGAAAAGAAATATTCAACCCATGCTGTTTCATTCGTATTTATAAGTCTATAATACAACTTAATATTGACTACAACCGCAAACACCAACGAACAAGTGTCAGTTGAAATTGTCTGAATTTTCAATTAATATTAGTAAAATTAAAATGATCATAATTATTATTAGGTCTAGCATCTGCCAAAACAAGATAATCTAAACTGGGTGATCTTAGAACAGCAAAATTATAGGTTTAATCTCAATCGTACTTCAAGAGTTTGTTGAGATCGTCTTGGTAAGTCCTAGGCAATATGGAAACTTTTAACACATGGTTTTCAACAATTAATACTTTAAAAACTGACTAGTACAGTTGAAAGCAGAGAAGTTGGTCATTACTTTTGTTGTTGTATCATTAGCAATAGAAGTAGATAGTACGTTTGAGCATTGTCCTTTAATCCAAATAACTATATTATAGGCCTATGTGTACCTCATTCACTCACTCACTCATGTATACAAATTCTAGACCACTTCTAGATCTTTCTTCCTCTAAACGTAAAATTTAGCATGCAGGTAACCTATAAACTCACGGGAAAATTCTCAAAAGTTAAAATTTCAAAATTTTAAACCTGTAATTTTTACCTTGAAAATTATAAATTTTAACATTGGTCTTTTTTATTTAGTTTAAAATCAAAATAAAAGAATCATAAAAAAATCATAGAAAAATATCCAGTAAACTGCCAATGTAACTTTAGCGTGGCTGAGTATAAACAAATTACAGGACTATTGAATACAGATAAAATTTAGAGTCGATATATCGCAAATGAATCAAAAGAGTATACTTTATAAAAATTACTTGAAAGGACATTGAGTTATAATAATAACTGGATGGACCCCAAGCGAAAGCCTGGGGGCGGAGCCCTCAGGGAGCGAAGCGAATTCAAAGTATTCACTTATAATAGAATGTTTTAACAAATTCGTGGCATAGAAATTTTTTTCGAAGATGTTTTTGCTACTAAAAATTAACCTCAAGTATACACACACACACACACACACACACACACATATATATATATATATATATATATATATATATATATATATATATATAGAAAAAACTATTACTAGTACAAAAACTAGTACAAAACTATTGTAAATTCTATTATAATAGTAAAAATTATTAAATTATTACAATTAGTAAAATATATATAATTATATATAAATAAAGTATAAAAATAAATAATAAAATAAATTATATATATAAATATATATAATATATATAATTAGTAAAAATACAATTAGTAAACTTAATACAATTCTATTATAATTGTAAATTCTATTATAATAGTAAAAACGATTGTAAACTAGTACAAAAACATTGTAAATTCGTGTTAGGAAGGGTACATAAAACATGAACATTTCTGGACCAAATTATTTACCAAAACCACACGTGTGACATGTAAATATAATAATTGTGTCAACCGTTACTGTACTATACATTCTCGTGTAATATGGTTCTCTGAAATACTGTGAATATAAATCGAATAATTTGTTCAATTGAGTCAACATAATTTGTATCTATGATTGAGTTATAATTCATGCATGTGTGTCACCAGTGTATAATTTCCAAAAGCATGTTATTAAAATGTGTTTTGCACAACATGGTTTATATAGACGAAACAGCAACTGGAGCCGGAGTTGTCAAATTTATTGCATTAGCAATTAGTACCGGTGGGGGGGGGCAGGTTTTGCTCTGGTAAGTTCAGTCAGTTTGTTTAGATGACTTGGAGTAATTTTTCATCAAGTTCCCCTACTGACGAGAACTTATGCTGACTTATACTGACTTATGCTTAGCTTAGTTGCCTCCTTTCTGCATGCTTAAGGTCACTCTGTTTGTTATTATAGCTCAATGATGATTCATTTTGTATATGACATGACCACGCTATACGTCATCTTAATTCAATGATTTTAGTCACTGTTCTCAGGAATCTACATGTAAATAAATACTTAAACTACATGAGTGTTACAATAGTATTACTTTTAAAGTTCACTGATTGATTATAAACTGCTGTTACGATTCATTTGTTTTAATTTTAAACTCCAAAAGCCCATTTTATCCCCATTAAGCCCCATTTTTTCACTTTTTATATTTTTTTACATAATTAGATATTTTCTGGGGATGATACTTGTTCAGAACATATTTTTATCGAAGAAATTAGTTAATTACAACTTTTGAAGGAAATGGTTTGCAGCCGATTTTGAGATCAGAGTTGCAATCAAGCAAGCAAGCAAAGTTTACTCATATTAGAGTATAGGATTTATTTTAGTTTAAATTTATAATTTTCAGCAATCACTAAGAATTTAAATTTTGCTTTATTACTTGATAAATTTTAAATATTACAAATATTTTTAATATAATTCCATTTATTTTGAGATAGTTAGAAAAGTGTAGTTCAGTTTGAAGCCTCTCCCTGAAGAATGACGGTGCTATAACTTGGCAACTATAGGTCATAATAGAAACCATACTATACTGTATTATAAGAGTTTTATCTTCTTAAACATAATGATAAAGTCCACAAAATTTGACTTGGTAGGGCCTTTTATTTTAATTTGTTCTGTAGTAAAACCAAGTTCAAAATTAGGGTTTTATCTCCCTTAATATGATGTTAAAATAAACAAAATGTACTTGGGAAGCCATTTTTTTTTTTTTCTAGTAAAACCAAATGCATAAAAGCTTTGTGTCCTTTTGAGTTTAACATAAACAATCGGCGCCTATTATGTCAATAATGCATATTTGTTATTATTAATAAACTTTAATATTTGTACTAGGCACTACATAATTACTGTAGAGATTTACTCGTCAGTAAATACTGGTTTATTTACTTGTCAAACCTATTGTAATATATCTATGAGAAGTTAAGATTTAAATGAAGCTGTTTAAGGAAAGGCACTCCTTCAATTGACACACGACAGACAACTTTTGTAGGGTCTAAACGTGGCTGGGTGTACTGTTAACTGTTTTACCCCATCATGGTAGCTGAAGTAAGGTAGAGGTTCAAAACCTATCAATAGCACATCTATCGGGATTGGATAAACACCGGTAATTCCTGTGCAAGGTACCGGGATCCTTGGATAAGGCGGAGATCAGGGGGATCTGTTCTTACGATGAACTAAACTTACTTTGCCGTAAGTTTAGATAGGTTAGTAATGGGTATCATTTGCTATAGTAATTTACTCAAAGGCTACAGTACCCGGGAAACTGAACTTTGCTCAGAAAAGCCTGGTTAAATTTGTCACTGGTCTAAAATCATTTTTCCCCTCAATGACTCCCCTTCTCAATGACGAGCAGATTTGTTCGCTCATTCGCTATTTTCTCAAGGCTCCGGTCTATTCTAAGGAACAATCTGCACCGCGCCACGTGAAAATACATTGTTAAGTTAGGGAAAAGGAGCGGGGGTTCTCTAAATATAATTAAACAGGAGAAAATACTTCGTCTTACAACAATGTAAAATGTATTTACATTTATGCTGCACTTACATACAAGACGGTAAATATACAAAATGATAGTACAAGCCAATAAATAAATAGTAATAGTGAAATGTTGTAATACACAACTCCACATACAAATACTGTGTACTCTAGCAGCTTTTATGTAAACTTTGTTATACTAATATAACATAAATACTTTTATCTAGTGTAAGTCGGCAAGGATATGTTTATAATAGAAAGATGAAATGGCAATGAGGTCAAAGACCAAGAGAAACGTCATCATGCATCAGAGGGTTTCGAATTAAAATATTAAACACTAGTTCGAATATGAAAATTAAGCTTCAGTGCATCATGACCTCACAATGTTTGAATAAAAGCCAAATTATCAAGGCATTTAATTATACAAAAACTTCCAAAATCTTTGAAAAACAACCAGAACATGACTTGACTTTGACAAAACAAAGACATGACATGACATGACTTGCAAAATCTTGAAGGCATTCTTTAAAAAAAAAAACAGTTTCTATAACTTAAATGACTTTCTTCAAACAGATTGGAAGGGCTACTACTTTTTGTCCTAGATTGTGTAAATCCTCTGACCCTTACCCCCTTGAGGCATGTTTGGGATTGAAAACGACTCCAGAAGACTGATCCCATGCTGTCTTCTACAGTCTACGGGACTATACGGTAATATGCTGTAATCTAAGTCAATAGGTCAAAGTTACTGTTCACAGTTGATGCATTGAGGTAGCAGTTTACATCAGGTGTATATTTAGTAGGATTGGCAATAGAACACTTTTATGTGACATGTACAAACATTCTAGTTGAGATTATTTGATTGAAACTGCAAATGTTTTGAGAGTAAACCCCGGGAGCGTGTGACAATTTCCGGTCGTGTGTGTATTATTACAAACAAACACCGTTGATGTAAACGTTCAAAAACCTACGGCCTTTTAAGAAAATAATCCAAATTAACTTTCCACTTTACTCCCGATATATGGCTAGCATTTTAGTGTTAACAGATAATTGTTTAATTCAATAGCTGAGTTAGTAAAATTACAAATTTCTTGGTCAGTACATTATGTGGAGACATTTGTGTGTTTAACTTCTATAGAAGCTTGTTATTTTTCTAATTCAGTTAAAAATAATGAAAAATATTCTAATTGCAGAATGTATTGCTAGTGTTTTACTTTTAATAACTCTTTAACAGATTTTTTTACTGTTAAACTCAAATTGACACTTACCTGATACATTATCAAAAAAAACATAGAAAACGTAATTTTAAAGTCTGAAATAATAAAATAGTAATTAAAGTCATATTACAAATTACAGGAAAATCAATCAAATTCGTATTAAAACGGGAGGTTTTATGTTTATCCAACAACTCTAACATATTTCATAAATACGATAAATGTTCAGTATAAAGATACATTTATCATCAAACAGCCACCACGAGGTGAAAACAATATTTTTGCGCCAAATTCATGACAGCTTTAATTAGTCGGTTCTGCGGCCCTGACAACGACTTGTATCATGATATTAAAGCAGTTTTATTGTTGAGAGTTTTGACGTTTAATAGCTTACAAACTTCAATCATGTTTTTATAACCTGAAAAATAATATGTAATAATAAATTATATGACAATCAAATATAGCTTGATGTAGTTAGAGTTATTTCTCCTCTCACATATTTATTAAACTACATAATATATATTTATTTTGGTAGTTATTTATGGTGCTTTTGAATAACAAACCTACAATATATATTAGCTCTTCGAATTACTCAATCAACAGTGTTACGTGTGTATTATGTTGTTTGCATGTTTATTAATTTGATATTGTAAGAGATCCACTAGAAGTTGGTACCTCCCGTTGTAACCTGTCGTAACTTTTCAACGTTAGTATAAAAAACTAAAATCGCTTCTCGCAGAGAATTTGCATACTTTATTTTATTTATAATTTTAAGCACAGGCCTTTTTAAAATCCATAAAATATTTTCTAAAATAAGGTTCACACCTCTATATCATGTTTAGTAGAAAATTAATATATGTACTTTATTTTAACAAGCACGTTAAAGAGACCCTTACTAACAACAATTTACATTTTCGTTTTCTTGTTAACTATTTTGCCATTTTTTTAACATACAAAAGTACAGTTAAAAATTTTTAAATTACCTTTTATCTTGCGTAGTTTCGTAATTACAATCAGAACTATTTATTTATAGTTTTTGAATCGATAAAAATAAGATCTCATTAGAATATAGATTATTCAATTCGTGTTTATTCGTGTATTCGTGTTTACAGTAAAACTATTTCGTGTAAGTCACTAGGCAACAAAATAATGAAAAGCAAATTGGTAATTTAAATGTAATTAAACTTTATAATAAAAAGTTGAAAACTGAACAAAACGTGATAGATTGTTTTGGCCAAGTGTGGACGATGACCTTATTCATCATAAACCCCAAAGGACCAACAAAGTTGAACACAATCATTTTTCCGTTGAGGACGTGTCGGCTCCTGCTGCGCGGTCAAATGCGTTTTAAGGGAATTTTATCGAATTGAGGCTATGGCCTCACTCAGAGCCAAAGGTATTTGGCAAATCAATGTAGATTTTAGATACCTATTTACGGTTATAAATAATTGTATACGTATTTTATTGATACAGAGTGACTAAGTGAGCAAATATAAACTATCCAATATACATGGTGTGTGTCTACTTTTGTAACTGTGTGCATAGCTTTAATATTATTATTTGATTCAAATTGAAATTGATTTATTTTGTTTGGTAATAAACCAATAGATACAAGGCTCCCAACGATCTGATAAGCCCGAGTAGTATAGCAGGTTATTCATTGACCAATTCACGTTATGATTGCCTTTAGACCACTGACCTTCATAATATGCAGTTTTCTAAGAAGGATAGGATATCTAACTATGTTGTAGATACAAATATGAATTCATATCGTAAATATACCACGATAAAGTAGGTTAAAAGAGTTTAGACAGGTCATTTTCATTCTAGTTCTTTTATAGATTGCACTATCCTGTTGGCAAAACATTATTTTTATAAAAGCACATCTAATGAATCAAGTGAAATAGTTTAGCTTTATTTTAGCAATTAATTCGATTCACTGAGTAGTTATAAAAGCATTATATTCTGTTTTACAAATTAATTTATCACTGATTACTCAACTTAATGTTATGTCATTACAATTATAGTTAACCTTTTTAATAATCTGGAGGATAATTGGAACAGAATAGGCTAATGAGATATTCATTTGAACTCCCCTGAAAACATAGACGGCAAAAGCTGTTTCCGGCACAAAACTCATAAAACTATCCTCTCCCCCTAAAAAATAAAAAATGTGATTGGAAATTATTCGTAAGGACATATTGAACACGTGTGTTTATTTCACTGTGCTTTCGCTTGATTGTTATGCCATGTCAGATAAACACAATTTGTTTCAGTTTTTTATTATCACTCTTCTGGTTATCCTTGCTGTTTCGTTTACACAACTACACCTATGAACGTAGTCTATTGAAGAATAACGTAAGCTGCCAGTACAAAAAAAAACGAAGTATCTGAAATGAAACGTACTACTACACAATATACTGTTAAGAAATAAATCATTTCAGTTTTTATTTACCATATATAGAGACGTAAAATACTCAAAAATTGTGTATGTAATAACTGGTATCGCAACCTTGATTTGTATATGTTTAATTGTAGTTATTTAGAATGTTTAATATTTGTATTACAGATTAAGTAATTGTGTAATACGTGCTTAGAATATCAAAACAGTTCAATTTATTCCAACAAAATCACTTCTGTTACCTAATATATCTTCATATTAGGTAACAAAATAACAGTGGTTTCAAATAAAGTCATCACTGAATATCTAATTTATATTATTGGCAGGTTAAAGGTCTTAACTTTGATAACAGAACGGGTTAGCGATCTCGTTGAGGTTGTTACCTGTTGTGAAGCTGATAATGAAATGTGGTTTAAAAGGATTGCTGTCTCAATCTCCTATGAAAATGTAATGAATATTTACCCGATCCATCTATTATTTAAACATTAGTTGTTTATTTTAAGTTTCGTTGTAATGACGACTGAGATATACATCTTTATGTATTTATTCAGAATAAAGAATGTCGATCTGAACCCCGATTTTTCTTACATTGAACATTTGGTTACATACCTCTTTTCCACCGTTCACTACAAGTGTTGAGTTTTGAACGTCCGTAAATGATATATAGTCAAATGATCACATATCTTCTCAAAAGTGCTAGCTTATAGGCCAAGTTGTGTGAAATAATGTACGTTACTCAATTATCAAAGGATCGTAATGTTTATTCATAATAGCTTTCCAAATTTAGAAGTAATATGTATAAGCGGACTATTACATTAGAATTTTAATTTTATTTGTTTAGTTGTCTCCTTTGAACATTATTGAGTAACACTAAATAAATAACCTAAAATGCTAGTCACATCTTAATTAGAGTAGTAATTGGGTTCCAGCAGTGAAGAGAAGGTTGTTGGAGAGAATGGGCCAATCAGAACGAAGCACGTGCTGCCTCCCAAGTCTTAAAGGTGAGGCAAAATGTTCTTAATACGCTCTTAAGTATGATGTTTGTTTAATCGAAAAATATATCGTTAGTTACTTTTAAAATTATTCTAATACAGCAAAATTTATGTATATATCTAAAATAGAATTCTAAAGAGAATATTAACCTAAATTAATCTATGGTGATATAGACATAGGTAAATAATGTATTCTATCAGATAATTAGTGTCGATTCTCTATTATCCAAATAGACACAACCTATCAATACACAGGATAAACAATCCACGTTGATAATCTCTAAAATAAATGTATTCGAAACTAGTGAATACAACTCATTTTCATATGACAATGTACACCTGTTCACAGTTATTACATTTCTTTCCGAAGTGTATATGGTTGAACGTTTGACGGATTATACCATCTTCATGATATACTATGAAATAACTTCACCTACATATTAAGTTTTACAGTTTGTGTGGCAAAATAATTCGAAATTGCGACCTCAAAAAATAAACGGTTAAATAAAATCGAAATGATTAAAATAAGCTATGTAAAGTTAGGAATAAAATAAATTTGATTAATATTTATATATCAACGATAGAATTATTCCTGCTATTTAAGTCTCCTCTAGAAGTTTGGCGTACGGATATAGATTTCCGGGAAATTTGTATCTATTTCTAAATATTAGACGATTTCTCGACTTTCTTATAATCTTCCGTTGAGCCAGTAGTTGTCACATTCAGGTTAATTTAAGTTGTAGTTAGTTATGGATATATTATAGGTCTTGGATTTATTAGATTCAGATTAGGCCTAAGCTAATGGTAGGTATATGTTTGTTTATGTTCAGGTAGTAAGGATCTTGTTAGGTCAAGTTTGGTAAGGTTAGGTTGGCGATAGGCAAAAGGTAGACTAAGGTTGGATTAGGGATTAGTCCCAGCTTCTGTTAGATTTAGGTTTATGTTTAGTTTTGATTTAGTTTTTTTTTTGTTTTTTTTTTTAGTTAACATTTTACTATATTGGGACCGTTAGAGATCCCTACCGATGGAAACTAATAAAACGTCCGAATATACAGATGACGAGAATGTTAATATTTGTATTAGAAATGCTTGTTTTGATCACCGATGCGGTTGTATATGAAGCGCTACACACATTCGGGTCTGTAATACTCGCTATGTGTGGCGGGTCGACAACTTGTAAACAAACTGAATCCATCAGTATTTCAATACATACCGTGGTTTTCTACGGGTGTTGATATTACAGAAAAACTATAATTAATATTTGTATTCAGATTGATATTATTTTTTGGGAAAATAGTATATTTATTTTATTTTACAATCAATATTTTATGGTTTTTATGATTGTAATATAATTTAGAGATGTGCAACATCCAGCCTTAAAGTTATATTTCTTACTTTTAAGTACAAATGCATTTAAAGTAAATTAGTAGAATTCTTTTACAGAATTTGTTGGTGAATAAGTTTTTCATTGAAACCTTTAATCAAAACTTCATTTTAAAGTGTGTCTGATATAAACTCCGAAGAAAGGGGTTCATATGCCAACAAATAATATCAGTTTCGATAATTATGTGATAGTTTAACATGTTTTGTTGAGTAACTTGGACCTGAATTCTCATTAATAACGCCCTTTGCAATTTGAAACTTATAATAAAATATTAAGTGTTCAAACTACCCATAATTATGTTTGAAGCTTTGGATTATGTGTGTCATAGTTAAATAAAACCTAATGCTCTTTGTGAGTTTTTTTTCTTCGGAATAATATGTATTGATATTTTTCATAAAGTAGTCATTTCTCAAATTATGATTTACTGGCAACAAACTTGTAAATTGGAACACTGTTACCGAAATAACATTTAAAATGGAATAGTGACATTACTAAGACGATAAACTCACAGGACCAATGCTGCTTGGAAACGTCATCGCCTTGAAAATATTTCACCGAATCCAACCGAGTGTGTGGAGTTCTTGTCGATTCATGTATTTCTACAATTTTGCAACTAGATTGCAAGAATGTTTTATCCAGTGAAAGAATTACGATTCTCTGCGTAAAATGTTTTAGACGTTTCTAAACTTGTAGGTGAATTACTTTTGACTCTGAAGATTTTAAAAAGTTTTGGTTTAATCACATAAAGGTTGGCCATTTCCTTTCGTAAATATTAATCATGAAATATTCAAACTAATCATATTATTCATAAGTCATTACATAGATTTTAAAATGATAAGATATTATGCCCCAGAATTTTCTTTAATAACTTCCCACGAAAGTTGCCTCCCCCATTGAAAAATAATACAGTTTTAAAATACCTATGAGGTGCCAATACTACAAAAATCTACATTTCAAAATAAAACCTATCCCCACTCGATAATAAATCAACCGGATAGTTAATATCAAGTAGACCGAAAGGCATAACAATGAAAATAATAATTATAATGATTACGTGTGAGGTAACAATAACACTTTATTGGTCATTGTTAATATTTAATAGAATGTTTTGTCATAGATAAATGTTTGGTTAACGAAGAATCTTTATATTGGCAATCAGTGTTGTAATTGTTTAACGCTGTTCACTGTGCTCCAGCTTGATTGTTCTATCAGATTAACCTAATCCGCTTGTTCTCGTTCAATTCCACTCTGCGTGGTTTTTCTGGTTGTTTCCGTTACATAACTAAAATGTGGACGAATTCTGTCAGCTAAAATTTAAGGGAAATTAATGCCATTATGTGGATTTGCTGTGTTGGTAGCTCGCCATATAACACAGAATATTAAACAACTTGCCCAGTTAATAGTTTAGTATTTTACACTTAGCCCGAAAAACTCACTTAAATGCTTATTGAATAAATAACATGTAAAGAGAGTACATTATGATATAATATTACAGGTTACACTACCTGATATAAACTAAGCAGTTACTCAATGATTAACCTATATTACAATGTATAATTACAACAACATATCGACTTTTTTAAATGATGCAGTGAACAAATCTAGCGCCGAGCACTTACGGAAATTAGAAGATCAAAGTGTAAAAGCCTCAGAGAGGAGTCTGACAGACGAAATCACTTTAGGATATTTTGTCTTTAGGTTTTTACAGAATCCTTAAAATGTAAAAAATGTAATAATTTCATTGAAAATTACAAAGTATCTTTTGAGTATGTTGTTGAAATTAACTGTTTACAACTTCCTTTAAAATAATCAAGTGTGTTTTATGTGTATAGAAGTAAATTTTGGAAAAGGGATTTCATGACAGAAACTTAGTACTGGTACGTCTTGTTACTTATAACTCTGGTTTTCAAGATAAGGAGAGGGAGGAGAGGGATAGAAGGAGAGGGAAAGGACAGCAGTCACCTTTAGAGAGTAATGTATCCTTTAATTTGCTAATAGAGGACAAGCTCTGGACTAAGGTAAAAGGAAACCGGGTCACAAAGACCGCCCCGAAAGATCCCGGGTGTTAGAAAAACGTTTCAAAACCCAGCGTTGGTATCTCAGCTGATGATCAGGTTGTCATAAAATCCCTAAATTTTTAAATATGCTCAATAGAGGTGATAAATATAATCGCTTTTCTCACTATCCCTGGTATTAAGGAATATTTTTTGGTATCAGTCATTTCTCTTTATCTATGGAGTTATCTTTTAGAGGGATCACACCAAATCATTGCAATATAAGACCTCATTTAGTAAGAGTCAATTTTAGTGGGATAAATTGAGTGAAACAACAGCGCAAAACCTTTTATGTATCCAGACCAAATATCTTTAACATTAAGGGGAAGGAGCAGTTATAACAAATAAACCAGGTAAATTTACCCTCATTACTGATGTCTGACATTCTATTTCACATATTTTATTATTAACCGGTTCATGGTATTTATGTAAACACTATGAATACCAGGAGGTGTATCAAATAGGTTAATCACTCTTGATGGTAACGTAGATTGTTTAGCCAAGAAATTCGCTTTCCCCACGTTAGCATGCTGTGTGGCAAACTCGTTTTTAAGTTAACATATTCCTAGCACATATAAATCTGCAGTACCCTTTGGGGACTGATAGCGATTCCTACCGACAGAAACCAATAAAATAGCCCGAACATACAGATAGTGAGAATTTATAGTTTTTATTAGAAATGCTTGTTTTGATCACCGATGCTGTTAAACGTATATACATCATATGTGAAGTGCTACACACATTCAGATATATAATACTAGCTAGCTATATGAGGCGGTTCAATAACTTATAACAAAAATGAATCCATAAGTATTTCAATACATACCGTGGTTTTATCCTGGTGGTGAACAAGTATATTACAGAAAAGTTATAATTAATATTTTTTTATTTTTTTAAAGATAGTTGAAAGTCTTCATTTTCTTTTACAACAAATATATTATGCCTATGATGTGTTTATGACTATATTATAAAGTACAGGTATGCAACATCCAGCCTTAAAAATGTATTGCTTAATTTAAGGGCAAATGAATTTCAAGTAAGTTAGGAGACTATTTCTACAGTATTCATATTTGATAATTGCCCCTGAACTGGTAAGACTTATGAAAATAGTGGTTTTATATTACCTTTCCGTCATCAGTTCTGTAGTATCGTTTTTTTCACGACCAGGTTTCAGTACAAAGTTGTACCATGATCACGTGGAAGTCGTCCGAGAAATCACAGCTTGAGGATAACTTTGTACCGAAAACTGGTCGTGAAATAAACGATACTACAGAACTGGTGACGGAAAGGTAATATAAAACCACTATTTTCATATTTCTACAGCATTTTTGAAGTAAATAGATTGCATTAAAACCTTTTATTTCGAATTTATTTTGATGTGTGGCTCCTAGGAAAATAAATGGGTTCATGTGCCAACAAATAGTGAGTTTTGATAATAATGTGAAAGTTTAACATATATTGTTAAATAACTTGAATCTGAATTCCCATTAAAACGATCTATGCAATTTGAACCTTAAAATAAAGACGTAAAGTTTGAAACTACCCATAGTTATGTCTGAAACCTTTGGATTAGTTAATCCCTAGTTATATAAAACCAAATGCTGTTTGTGAGTTTTTTCATTCGAAATTTTATGTATTTTTTTTAAGTTTTCTCAAATTCTGATTTACATTTGTCACACTTAGAAATGGGAACATTGTTACCGAAATAACATTTAAATTGGATGCAACATTATTGAGACGATAAACTTACACGACCAACGCTGCTTGGAAACTTCAACGCCTTGAAAGTCTCTTCACCGTATCCAACAGAGAGTGTCGACTTCTTGTCGATTCATATATTTCTACAATTTGGAAACTAGATTACATGAATGTTTTCTCATGTGATAGAATTATATTTCTCGGAGTAAAATATTTTAGACGATTCTACACTAATTGAAAGAATAAAATTTTGTTCTGAATAATTTAAAAAGTTTTGGTTTGTATACATGAGCACGTAAATGGAAAGGTTAAAAGTTTCCTTTCCTAGATATTAATCAATAAACATACATTAGGAATTTAATACATTTTGAAATTATTAAATAAGAACTCCCAGTACTGTTTTTTTCTAATAATTACTACGAAAGGTTCCTCCCCCTTTGAAGTATAATATAGTTTTAAAATACCTATGAGGTGCCAATACTAAAAACATCCTCATCTCAAAATAAAACCTTGCCCCACACGATAATAAATCAACCGGAAAATTAATTTCAAGTAGACCGAAAGGTATAAATATGAAAACAACAATTATAATGAATAAGTGGGAGTAAACAATAACACTGTGTTGGTCATGGTTAACAGTTAATAGGACGTTTTGTCATGGATAATTGTTTGGTGAACGAAGAGTGATTACATATTGGTAATCAGTGTTGTATTTATTTAACGCTGTTCACTGTGCTCCTGATTGATTGTTCTGTCAGATTAACCTAATCCGCTTGTTCTCGTTCAATTCCACTCTGCGTGGTCATTCTGGTTGTTTCGGTTACATAACTAAAATGTTGACGAATTCTGTCAGCTGAAATGTAAGGAATCGTAATGTCAGCAAGTGGATTTATTGTAGTGCTAGCATGGCATATAACAAGCAGAAATAATTTTAAATTTATAAAAAGTTATTATTTTATTAGTTTTTAATATATACATATATATTTATAAACAAGTACTTAAACGCTTCTTGAATCAGTAACACTGATGAGATTACATTAGGATATATTATTCCTGTAACACAACATTTTATCATATACCGCCAATATTTGCCAATACGTCTCAGAATTTTAAGATAGGGCATCACTTAAATACAGTAAAGGACTGAATGTTTGGAACAGTGGCAATATCCGACGGTGGAAGTCTAAACTACGTGTTGATTGAAAGTACATTGTTATCATCCATTTTAATATTAGATGTATTGTTATGTTTGTTTACATTTGAATTAACCTTTCGTTGGGTACAAACCTGCTCGGATTCGAGCAAAAGGACAACTAGTATATTATTATAACCTAAAGGGGAATAATATTATAATCTATATATATTTGGTAACTTACTGCATTACAGAATATAGTGTGGTTGCTATGTATTTTTTAATATATAGTTAAATAGCCCTTGTTAAATAAAAACAATTACCGTTTGTAAGTTTTCCATTCAAAATATTGTGTATTCATATTTTTCATAAACAAATTTCTTCTTTAATTCTGATTTGCTTTCATCATACTTATAAATTGGAACATTGTTACAGAAATAACATTTAACATTTAAATAACATTTAACATTTAAATAACATTATTGAGATGTTAAACTCACACGACCAGCTGCTTGGAAACTTCAACGCCTTGATATTCTTTTCACCGAGTCCAACCGAGTGTGTGGAGTTCTTGTCGGTTCATATATTTCTACAATTTGGCTACTAAATTACAAGAATGTTTTCTCATGTGATAGAATTATATTCCTCTGGGTAAAATATTTTAGACGATTCTACACTTACTGAATAACTACATTTTGCTCTGAAGAATTAAAACAAGTTTTGGTTTGTATACATTAGCAAGTATGGAAAAGGTTAGCCATTTTCTTTCCTAGATATTGATCATTAAACATACAAAATAATCATATTATACATAAAGAATTCTATATTTTGTAAGTTATTTGATATCAAGTTACAGTATCTGTTTTTATAATAACTACCCATGAAAGGTGCCTCCCCCTTAGAAATATAATACAGTTTCAAAATACCTACGAGGTGCCAATACTACAAACATCCAGCTTTCAAAATAAAACCTTGCCCCACGCGATAAGAAATCAACCGGAAAACTAATATCAAGTAGACCAAAAGGTATAACTATGAACACAATGTTTATAATGAATACGTGTGAGGTAAAAATAACTCTGTATGCTTGGTCATTGTTAATAGTTAATAGGGTGTTTTGCCATAGATAAATGTTTGGTGAACGAAGAGTGTTTACATTGGCAATTAGTGTTGTATTTTTTTAACGCTGTTCACTGTGCTCCTGCTTGATTGTTGTGTCAGATTAACAAAATCCGCTTTATCTCTTTCAATTCCACTCTTTGTGGTTTTTCTGGTTGTTTCGGTTACATAACTAAAATGTGCACGAATTCTGTCAGCTAAAATGTAAGGGAAATTAATGCCATTATGTGGATTTGCTGTGTTGGTAGCTCGCCATATAACACAGAATATTAAACAACTTGCCCAGTTAATAGTTTGGTATTTTACACTTAGCCCGAAAAACTCACTTAAATACTTCTGGAATAAATTAAATTTAAAGAGAGTACATAAGGATATTATATTCGTATAGCACAATATTTTATTATATACCGGTACGTATATTACATTACTTGATATAAACTTAGCAGTTACTCAATGATTAACCTATATTACAATGTAAAATTACAACAACATATCGACTTTTAGCGAATTTCCCCTATAGGGAAGAAGCTATTACCGTAGGTCTCATGGTAAGACTTAAGCCCGAGACCATGATAACTTTTCATTTTGAGGTCCCCAGATGCCAAAAACACCATTCGTTCAAATTTTTATATATGTATATATATATATATATATATATATATATATATATATATATATATATATATATGTGTGTGTGTGTCCTTAAGCACGATAAATCTCATAAAAAAGGTCCGATCTTAATTAAATTTGGGACAAATGTGTAAAGTACCATTTATTTGAACGAGTTCGAAAACCAGACGTATCGCACTATCCAAAGGGGGGTTTTGGGGTGTTTTGTACCCCAAAAATGGTTTTTTGGGGTTTTCACATGTAATTTTTATTTAAATCAAATTTTAATTTATACCATTGAATTCAGCTTAAAAAAACAAACAATTTGGTATTTTGATCATTGCTCTACGTCAATTGGTTGCCGAGATATTGAAAGTGCTAATCACAGTACGTTGTCTAATGTTATTCTTATGGAGGAAAAGAAAAATTGTATCTCTAGCTTTTTTATGAACATAAACTGACAAAATTTGGTATAAGGCTTGATCTGGTTGTGGTTTATTGTTGTTTGCACAAAAACAATTTTTCGCCTATGGTTCCTGTAGCAGCAAACCTAGGTTCTTGGTCCCCATGTGATTCTTATGGAAAATACTTAAAATGTTATATATCGCTTATTTATCAATTTATATGGATGAAACTTGGTATGTGGCTTCACTAAGATGAGTTCTATTGATATTTGCATAAAAACCCATTATTTTGTGTGCCTTGTTGCAGCAAACCTGCGTACTCATCCCCAATGTTATTCTTACGGAGAATAATTAATATTTTAACTATTGCTTGTTTGTGAATACATTTTTTATGAATCCTGTTAAGTGTTTTAATGTGTTATGTTATATATTCATTGGAAATTCGCTGAGTATGCAGGTTTGCTGCGACGGGGGTATTTAAATGATGCTGTGAAAAAATCTATTGCCGAGCACTTACGCAAATTAGAAGATCAAAGTGTAAAAGCCTCAGAGGGGAATCTGACAGACGAAATCACTTTATAAAATGTTCTCTTCGGGTTTTTACAGAATCCTTAAATTATAAAAAATGTAATACTTTCATTGGATATTACAAAGTAGGTTTTGAGTATGTTGTTGAAATTAACTGTTCACAACATCCATTAAAATAATCAAGTCCGTTTTAGTTTTACCAGTAAACAAGTCAATTTTGGAAAAAGGATTTCATGACAGAAACTTAGTACTAGTACGCCTTGTTACTTATAATTCTGGTTTACAAGAGGAGGAGAGAGATAGATGGATGAAAGGACAGCAGTCACCTTTGGAGAGGAACTTCTCCTTTAATTTGCTAATTACTAGACGGCTTATTGGTTACCAGGTGGAGTATAGAGGACTAGCTCTCGACTAAAGTAAAAGGAACCGAGATTAAATGAGAACGGGTATCAATGAAACCGTTCTTAACATTTATGGATACACTAAATATGCCAGGAGATGTATATAAATAGTTAATCACTGCTGATAGTAACGTATATTGTTTAGCTGTTGTAGCCACAATTTAACAACTACAATTATTATGATTATAATAGTTTTCGGAACAAAATTATTTGTAGGAAGGAAATTCTAATTGATTTTATCCAGAGCCGTATTGATTATTGTTTAGTAGTTCGTATTCTTTTGATGGTATTCAGCCTGTAATTTAGATTTCCTGGATCAGAATCGAAGGTTCCACGGTTTTAGTATAAAAAACCTTACAACTCCTGTTGTCAGAACCCGATTCAAATCAGTTTGTACTCGGACTATTGTGTTATGTAAGTATTCACCAAACTTAAACATACAATTAGCTTAGGTTTGAAGCAATTTCTACTAACATCAAGTGATCTTTAATAGAGTGAATCTTCCGTTTGCAAGTGGTTGAGTTTAGGTTAATATTTACGTAAACATGTGTATTATAAATCTGAACGGGATTGTACCACAATCAGTAACGTTAAACCATTGTTTAAACCACTGATAATTCAGAGTTACAGCTGACGAATGCCACAGATTAAACACAGCTTTGTCAGCAGCAACAAAACATTCTGATACCAAATACTGCCTACAATCAGATGTTTATCGTCATACATTATCAGCTGATCGACGATGGTGACGTCATAAACATCTGTGTGATACAGTTAGAGGAAGGCTGGACATTTAGTGTTAATTGGTAGAAGTGAGTTTGTATGTTAAAATGTTAAACTAATCGATTTGGAGTTTATTTTGTATTACGTATTCTAATGTCAGATAGGTTTACTTGTGCACTTATGGAATTTAATATTGTAGCTCAACTGTCTTAAAATCAAATCAAACAATTTTCTTGAACCATTCGTATTTGAACCATTCTAATTATGGATTAATTAGATTATTATAACGTAACGGAGAATAATATTATAATCTATGGATATTTGGTTTCTCACTGTGTTACAAAATCCCTATCTGTGGTTAAAATGTATTTTTTAATATCTGATTTATTCAAGGGAAATAGAGCAATTTAAGATTACAAAGCAACAGATACCGCAAAAATCGACTGTTTTAATCACAACAATTGTTTAATAGTAAGGAGCTGTAGTGGTATTAGCATTTAATTTACGGAAAGGAAACAAGGAATATATTTTCACAATATGTTTGAAAGATGTTTTAGGACCAAGTTTTCAAAAGATCCTGAGGCTGTTTAGCTTTAGACTTTATAGAAACATTGTAACGGTATATTAATTTTATGTAAGTATTTATTTTATATGAAGATAAAGTTCCTGCTAAAGTTGATAAATGTATCTCTTCTATGCAAAGTTAGACTATATTAAATCCGCACACCGCATATTATATTTTCAATGAGTAACAGTAAAATTAAAATAATCATACATTCTCAGAACCCCTACTGTAGTTTAATTGGACTAATTGGGTCGCAGCCTGTAGAACCTTGTCAGAGAGAATGCCAATCAGTGTAAGCTATGTCCAACATGTCAGCTGTTATTTTTTGGGTGTAAAATACTCTTTACTCGACAA
The DNA here is from genome assembly GCA_963675035.1 of Allygus modestus. Classification (NCBI taxonomy): domain Eukaryota; kingdom Metazoa; phylum Arthropoda; class Insecta; order Hemiptera; family Cicadellidae; genus Allygus; species Allygus modestus. Next base: position 12,435,436 of record OY776115.1, read on the forward strand.
TAATTTTGTTTAAGTTTGTCCTCTTGAAATAATAACAAAATATAGCATTGGTAAACTGAAGTTAGGCTACATAGTAGAGATTTAAATAAGTTTATGGAAAGAGAAAATAACATGTTTTGGTTTCGAAGGCTTACAATTTATTTGAAAGTACAACTTGAAAAGCTGTATAGAATTCATGCATGTAGTGTGTTTCTTCTTTTGATATACTAGACTTTAAAGTATGGTGCAAAATATACAAATACCTAATACAAAATACTTAAAACGACTTATGTGTGGGCTAAAACAAAGTTACTTTGTGACAAGTTCTAAATTGAAACTATTTCATACAGTTAACGAAATTTAAATGAAATTTTTTATTTTATTTAATTTTTATGTTAATAAAAATCAGGATCCTACTAAACACATAAATAAGGATCGCATAGGCTTAGATGTATTTGGGAAGTATAATACTGAAGTAAATATTTACGTAAAAGTATTTTTAAATTTCTTAAAAAAAATAAAGTGCAGAGTAGTCTTAACTCAAATTCTTCTAAACGAGAGCACTTGCGGTAAAACTTTCTACATCTTAGGTTTCTCGAAGTGCTAATGAGTTTTGTAAACTTCATAGTTGTGTAAAAAAAATACTTGGATCTCAACTTAGTTACGTAAGGTGGCTTATACATTTCTCTAACTCTAGGTCTATCAGGTTATTTCAATTTTAGATTAGTTGCAGAACGTGAAGTGGTCAAGCCACCGGTCTTCGGAGCTACGCCGTGGTTTCGAACTCCGGTTCTAATTAGTAATAATGTTATCATTCTTATCTAGGTTGTACAGAAGCGGCTCACTCATTGCTTTGCTCGATCTGTTTCACGCCCAGGCACGAAGCGCATGCGGACGGGCAAATTATAGGAAATAAGAGGCCGCCATCCTTTTTTATTAAAAAACGGAATTCCTTTAAAGTAATAATGTGTTTATTAATATCTCTAAACTATTGTTGTGTTATTTTCTTACTAAAGACAACATTATTTTTACTGGTAGCATGTCGTGGTAATATATTATGTGAAATATAATTCGCTTTGAACAGAATTATACCCAATCATAATAACGAAAAACAGCCTCCATGTTCTGAAAAATATAGATAAGCCAAGCATTTGCGATACCTTGTATCTTATTATAAATTACATATATGTTTAAACTATATATTATAATGTTCATGTCAGATAAAGAACATATATAATTGAAGTATCATTAATACTAAGCAATCAAAACCTTTACATTAGGCATCATAAAACCCAAATAGTCTAATTTTTACAATATCAGAGAAATAAGAAAATAAATTATTGGTCGATGATAGTTTTGTAAGGGAATATGTTTACTTGTTCTATGTTGTATAAAAACGTTGTTATCCAATTTTAAATATACGGGGTGTCTAATTGTAAAGTTTATCAAACAGATAACAGACAAACTATTTTACATAAAATAATGAAAAAAATATTCCCAACTAAATTTACCCCAAGGAGTAAACAAAAGTTTTAATATATTTTTGAAATAAAAGGTGTTAGAAAGCTGTTAATCTCGTTTAGTAAAACTAGTGTGAATCTCATAAAACATTTGTTAAACTAAACATCGTCTTCTTGTGCACAGTTGTAAAGCCCTCCAATAGACCAACATTTTTCAAAACCTAGAACTCATTTACAAATGGTGGCAGTTTAGTGTGGAAAATATTTACATCCACGGAATACCTTGCATGTTATAGACCGCTAGATGTATCTTTTTACTCTTTTAATTTATTACTTTCAATAAACTGAGCATTTATCCTGTATGCCAAATGACGACACTCATTTTTATTAAATTCTAAAAAGATTTTTATTTTATTTTTTATTCTAGTATGCCTAAAAGTAGTAACATATGTGAAAAATATGTAATTTTAAAAGCACTTTTAGTTTTCCAAAAGCATCTGGTATCTCGTTTTCTAAATGAAATGCATATTATTTGTCCTCATGTGGTCCCTTTCAGTAATGTGCTATGCTCGATTTGAATTTTATGTCGGAATATGATCGTTTTTAGTGATCGTTATACGTCCAAAGTCAGCAATATACAAATTGATTTCGATAGTAGAATTCTTCTCTGACAATAAAGCTTCCTCATTATTTAGTCAGTTTTGTAAATGGTATTGAATAAAATAAAAATTAGAGTTGTAGCAATTTTAATTTCCAGAAAGCGTCATTGCCACTACTTGCCAGTGGTGTCACTTCGCTATGAGGTCACTTGGGAACCTATTTAATTATTGTCTTTATATATAGGTATACTTTAGCATTTGTTGTGTGTTAGTTTTCACTTCGCAGTCGCCTAGTATAAATTCACCTTAACTATCACGGCGGATCCTGTGTTTGGTTTGCCTGCCAAGCTGTACATATGGAGTTACTACTCAACACATCGCGGTGTCAAGCAAGCGACAGACACAAAACTGAAGTAGACATGAAAGGTTTTACTGTCATAAACAAAGCATTATTGTTCACCATGTAGTTTGTAATTACTTACAACAACAATCTAGGAATAACGTTAGTTTTAATAATTACATTGTTGACTTGAATAGTAATTTAATGTTGTTATTTTGGTTCTATTTTATCTAAGTTTTTCTCTAAAATATATGTTAAGAAGAATTTTGTTTATTGGTAAGAATTTGTAAATAAGGATCATTGGATTATCACGTATAATTAAACATATTTACAACTTTCGTCCTATAATCACTGAGAGGGCTCTATTACCAATTAGCCTTTTTAAAGAAATATTTTTCAATGTTGGATAAATTAATTAAATAGAACGTGATTGAAGATGACTCGAGTAATACTCTTTTTTAAAAAATGAAAATTATTAGAAGAACTGTAAAAATTGTATATCTATTCCATTCCAATGACAAAAAAGGTAATTAAAACAATTAAGAGAATGTGAGTATGACGTGTTAATACAATACGATGATTGTAATTAGTATTTTAAATTGTTTAGTCAAACAATCTAAAAAAACATGTTGACTGTGTAAATAATACAGGAAATTGTTTCTTACATGTAATGCGAAAATCATTTTACTCGGTCCATTGGAACTTGTAGACGAACCATCCAACGGATTTAGTTTTAGTTGGCCCGATAGACGTTGTTCTCTCCTAATTTCATTGCATTTGTTTTATGTCTAATACTTCTTCATTTTCAATATGAGCTCGTTCGCTTCGCTCACTCACCTATCGAAAAAAGAGTTTGAGTAGCCATTCAAGTAGTTTTTTTTTATTTCCATTATGAGTGTTGGCATTCAAGTAGGTTTTATATTTCCATAACGAACATAAACTTTTTGTATTAGCTTAAACAAAAATGAATGTCCGTAAGATATACATGGACAATTTTTCGGGATATCTGAGCCTAAGGTCAGATCAGGATGAAAACCATTTAGTTTTCCTACTTTATGTTAAAAAAACCAGTGTACAGAATTTCAGCTCTCTACCTACATGGGAAGGTGGAGAATTAGTGTGGGTGAGTCAGTCAGTCAGTGAGTCAGTCAGCCAGGGCTTTGCCTTTTATAGATATAGATATAAGTTTTATAAACTTGCTCTGAAAATATCAAGTCGGATTGAATATTTATATGTTTACGTGAACATATCGGATTTCGTATTAATTACTATACCAACTAATCACATAGAGTATCTTTTTGAGATGCTGTATTTTCTACACAGAACACAACTGTAGAAAGGCACAGAAAATTAAATTAATCTTAAACTATAACTAAGTATCATGATGAATGTAATCAATTGGTTTTATTACCTCATACAAAGTGCAATGTAAATTACTTTCTAATACTTTTGACAGTGGTAATAACCCAATTGTGCACCGGTCTACACATGCCGTGATAACAGATGGATCTACTAATCAGCTAGCTTATCATGTGGCAGATCAGCTGTGTAACAATGGATGACGTCATATTAGAGAATCAAAAATATACTACGCATAACTAACTGAAGAATTTTAATTTTTGATCCGATCTGAGTTTTTAAATAATAGTTTTCTATTTTATTTGTAAAGTTGTTTTATTAACAACATTTTATACTGGCCAACAATTTATTTGTACTAAACTTTGACTGTAAATCAAATAAAAAGAGATGATATAAATAAAATAAAGTAAAAATCAATTCATAGTCATAGCTATATATACAAAAAATGAATGTATAAAGGAATGGCGTTGGGTTTTTGGGCGGCAATGTGGTGCAGGCATGAATAATTTTCCAATTTTCAATAGAACTCCAAATATATTAACCACCGGTGACCACCCGCGCTCACTGTTATTCACATTATGCAAAATTTATCCTAAGATTCTTATATTATATAATTTCAAATGAAATGAAGATTGAAAATAAATTCCAATTTGCTGTAAAAGAATGTCAAAGGTATTTTTTTGTATTATTTAAGATAACTAAATGCTTATCTTATTTAAATAATAAAGATTGTTTACAAATATTTTAAATCACTCTTATCCTCCCTTCTATGGACATTTATATAACTGTTATATTCTGTTAAATATATTTTTTTGTTATTGTTAATTGAGCACCGAGGCTATACAAATATAAAGTTTGTTTTAGCAGAGAATTTGAATTGTGAATGATAAACTAGATGAAATTCTTCAAAATAAACCTGTGAAGTCTGTAAATTATTGTATGTTATAGAGATATAGTTTGGTTTTGGATTTTAGTGTGTATCAAGTTTTAGAATGTTTGTGAGAGTGGAAAATACGAGTTAGAAATGCATTTGACATGTTTATCTTTTACAGGTTACGCGCTTATACATGATGAATGGAAACATGAACATTTCTACTGCAAACTTAACTTTATACTGTGTTTGTATCTACTGTAAATATTGCACTTCCACAGTTATATTTATAAGATTGGATGTTGCTATTCGTATAGTTTTTCCTGATTAAATAATTTAACTGCCAATGATGAAAAATCTTGTGATTTTACTTCGATTATATGCCAGATAGAAAATATTACTAAAATCAGCACTAGATTTAAACATATAATATTATAATATGTTTTAGAAAGGAATATGAACTAACGAAAACACATTCCGTCATGATTGGTATTCACGCCGATGTCCAATGTTGAATAACTTGACGTTGGATAATGCGAAATACGTTCCATACTTTAAATAATACTACTATACCTAACCTAACCTAGCCTGTTACTGCCAACATAATTACATGAATTACAATTATTTTATACTGTAGTATTTTCTGTTGCATGTTTGACGAACCACGTTGTAACACTCTGGCCTCAGGTCGCTCAGTCTGGGTGTGGTTCAATTTTCTTCGACAGAGTTTTGTATCTTCATAAGAAGGGCGCCACCTAGTTCCATAGGAAACAAACTAGGAAATATTCCAAGGGTTCAGGGTGATGGTAATGGCAGAGGAGTAACCTCCAATATAAACTAAATTCCCAAAATTAAGCCAATGGCCAAACAGACTCACAAAAATATTTCATCAATAAACTCCAGACTGAATAATAAAATAAGTTAATCTTATAAAAGGCCCCAAGAAATTCTTTAAGTATTTCCTGTAAGTCCAATCAACCCAAAGATAATGATTAATTTAATAATTCATGTTTTGAATATACTAAGTTCAAATAGTGGATCAGAAGTTATCTTAAAAGATTTATTTTGAAATATTTATCTCAAAAGAATATAACAGTTCCACCTAATAAGCAAAACTCAATAATGAAAATATACTCCAAAGATCTACTAATCTAAGAATGTGTGCAAGATAAATTCAAAATTGGTTAGATATCAAATATTGTCATCACTGGGCCATTCTTTGTAAAGAGCAAATACCAGGTGAGCTGAATAAAAACTAGATTTGGCCAAAAGAAGATTAAATTTAATCAGCAGCTCAGATATGAATATCACACAACAATAGCCCTTTATGATTCACCTGAATCAAAAAAGTTTCAATAAACCTATATTTTGTCGGCCGACACTAACACCTAAACATATAAATGAGAACATAAAAATACATATATACATACTTCAAACATAAATCGAATCCTTATATCTAAAATCTCTGCAGATATTCCCTGAAAAAGTTTAGGCAATGCCTGTAAGAATGCGATAAAGAAAAATGTCCTATGTGTTGTTGGAGTGCGTTGGTTATTCTTTTTCTTCCTGGTGTGAAGTGAAGACCAGTCGCTGAAAGCAGGGGTATCCTAGGCCTAGGCTCCACTGGGTAGGACCAAACGCCAACGGGTCGAAGTCGAGGGGCGCAGATGCTGGGTCGAGTCGTCTCAAAGGGTTGAGTGGCATAGGCGGTGAGGATGACACCAATCGCAGAATGTACCAAGGTGGAATCAGCAGGTTACTGTCCCAAAACTGAGGGTCCATAAATTCCCTGGGAAAATCTCACTTCACTAGTATACAAGTCTTATAAAAGCACAGAATGCTATACAGTTCACAGCAAATCACACCTACGCTGGTAATTTCGATTATTGGCTCTCAAATAAATTATCTTACTTCTATAGTCATGAGTCATTTTACTCACTCTGTTGATTTTAATTTAATTCCATATAACCAGCAAATGGTTTGAATTAATAACAAAAACCACAGTAGTGACATTAACAGGCCCCTAAAAATGCTGATTAATTAATTGAGTTTCTTGTACAAGTAATAAATCAATAACTCTCCACACAGTTAAAATAACATTTGATAAGCAAAACGTAATTATTTCACAATCATAATAAAATAGAAGGAAAATATTTACTCTTGATTTATATTTTATCCAATATTAATTTAAATTAAATATTCACAAAGTCTTTTATGTCAGGAAAACTTTGCATGGGTTTAAAAATGTAAATTAAATCATCATAGCAGCCAAAACATTTAAATTAATCGACTTGCTTGGCAATATAACTTTGCTACTATAAGTATTTAAAATATCTGTCATACAAGCTCAATTTAATTACACATAATTTAAATCATCAACACACATATTAATTTCATACACAGTATCTACTTACAACTTCCTGAGCCTTTGGAATGGTCAAAACAAAATTATTATTACTTAAAAATACTTCAACATTTAACCTAACAAGTTTACTGACAAACAAATCAAGTTTTCCCTAACATTTACTAGTTCATTTATTTAAAAGGACAGATATAACACTTCAGGCAGTTAATACCAATAATAATATTATTTTGCCATTTACCAGTTTAAAATACCCCCGTCGCAGCAAACCTGCATACTCAGCGAATTTCCAATGAATTAAAACATAACACATTAAGCCACTTAACATGATTCATAAGAAATATATTCACAAACAAGCGATATTTAAAATATTAATTATTCTCCATAAGAATAACATTGGGGATGAGTACACAGGTTTGCTGCAACAAGGAACACAAAATAATGGGGTTTTATGCAAAATATCAAAGGAACTCAGCTAAGTGAAGTCACATACCAAGTTTCATCCATATACATTCATAAATAAGCGATATATAACGATTTAATTATTTTCCATAAGGGTAACATGGGGACCGAGTACCTAGGTTTGCTGCTACGGGAACCATAGGTGAAAAATTGTTTTTTTGTGCAAACAACAATAAACCACAACCAGATGAAGCTATATACCAAATTTCGTCAGTTTATGTTCATAAATAAGCGAGATATACAATTTTTCTTTTTCTCCATAAGAATAACATTAGACAACGTACTGTGTTTAGCACTTTCAATATCTCAGTCACCAATTGACGTAGAGCAATGATCAAGATACCAAATTGTTTGTTTTTTTATGCTGAATTCAATGGTGAAAATTAAAATTTGATTTAAATACAAATTACATGTGGAAACCCCGAAAAAACCATTTTTGGGGTACAAACCCCCCCAAAACCCCCCTTCGGATGGTGCGATTCGTCTGGTTTCGAACTCGTTCAAATAAATGGTACTTTACACGTTTGTACCAAATTTCATTAAGATCAGTCCTTTTTTACGAGAGTTATCGTGCTTACGGACACACACACATATATATATATATATATACAAATATATATATATAAATATATATATATATACATATATAAAAATGTGAACGAATGGTGTTTTTGGCATCTGGGGACCTCAAAATGAAAACTTACCATGGTCTTGGGCTTAAGTCTTACCATGAGACCTACGGTAATAGCTTCTTTCCTGTAGGGGAAATTCGCTAATACAAAGATTGCAGTTGATATAGAGTATTATACTTAATTTTAGAGTTAAATTCACAACATTAGGGCATACTTAGTCTGAAACAATTTACTCACTGGTTACTAATTTTTTAAGAAGTAGGCCTACAATTTCACGTCTGGTAGCTCTAAACAGGTTCAAGATGGCATTTTACTTGAAGAGTAAAATATATTTTACCAATCAGTTCCCGCAGATTTAATACTTTTAACTGAATGGAAATTACACGATAGAAAATAGAACATATTAAAATAAAAAATATTATGCTTAAGAAATATATAATATTTGAATGAGACTAAATAATTATTTCAAAGCCTCCATCATTGCATGTCTGGCCATTAGATTATTTCTGTAAAATGTAAATTTCAAAATAGTTTTAAACTAAATACTTTAAAATTTATGTTCTCAAATATTACCCCAGTTTCTGAATTAATTTTCATTAAATAGTTTTTAAACTAATAAATACTCTTACCTCTGCAAAAAATCCCAAAATAGGTGGACAGGAGGGAAAAGAACAGGACTAACGAACTAGATGAACACTGTAGCTCTTCCGATCCCAAAATGGCTAAATAGCAATCGTCAGGCACAACGGCGCACACAATTCAGTGTCTTATCAGTAAGAGTTTCAGAACAAACAATTCTTCCATTCAGGTTCTTCAGTGCAGGTTAGAAGTTGCAAGCAGGTAGGCAAGGGGGAGGGCGCGGTGGTCAAAGATCAAAGTGGCTGTGGCTGCCGGCTCAAGTTGATTTAATTAGCTCGCATACAGGGAATTTGAGACGCCTGCAGAGTCAAGGACGCAATAGCTGTGACAGTACTGTATAGTTGTGGTATGCTCGTGGAAAGGAGCTCTTAAAATTCCACTAATTTACATAATATGTTCATGGCCAGTGAACATTTGGATAGGTGGCAAATAAAGGACTGTCACAGCGTCCCACACTGTGACAATCAAATATACGTTAAAAGGAATGTCTGTCAATGGTGAAAGAAACCTGGTAACTTCCGTATAAATTCCAGTATCTAAATCTTGCAGCAACGATCCTATCATGATGTATTTACTTTAAATTGTATGGAATCTGTGATGGTTTAAGAAATATCGATGTATTGAGTAAATTTTAAAACATTCAAAAAAAAACAAGGCATCAAATTTATCCCTGATGCAAATCTGACCTATATCTGCCAAATACATCACATTATTGTCTCCGGATGCTGAGTGTATCATAGCTGGGGCGTGTACCGATGGGTTTTCCGTTGATGAACTTAAGCCACGTCAACCGGCCCTTATTTATTGAATACCCTGGCCAGTGTACAAAAACAGACACTTTAGTCATTGCTAGTGTTTTTCTCCGATTCAGTTCACGATTCAGATGGTTCTGAGATCAATGGATATCTCTCATTATAATCAAACATTGATCATGACTCTTTTTAAGATTATTAATTATGGATAAAGTTTTCCATTGATTGGTTTAGTATGAATTTTATAACTTCTCAGAATTGTTTTTTGATTTTTATCTTTGCCCTTATTGATGATACGGTAGAAAATATTCAAAGATTACAAATTTAATTTCTAGTTGACCAAAAAACGTAAATATAAAATTCAAAGTTAGCGTTATGTGTCACAATACAAAAGTTGTGTACCACCAAAGAAGAAAATAAGGGTGTATTATCTTAAATTGTTTTAACATTGTTTCCACAAACAATTTACAAGACAATTCAACTGAAATGTGCAGTAAAGAGGTGTAATACGGTATGAAATGGCAGACAAAACTGTAGACAGATGGCCATGTCAAACTGTAGACAGATGGCCATGTCAAACTGTAGACAGATGGCCATGTCAAACTGTAGACAGATGGCCATGTCAAAACTGTAGACAGATGGCCATGTCAAACTGTAGACAGAATAGATGGCCATGTCAAAACTGTAGACAGATGGCAATGTCAAACTGTAGACAGATGGCCATGTCAAACTGTAGACAGATGGCCATGTCAAACTGTAGACAGAATAGATGGCCATGTCAAAACTGTAGACAGATGGCCATGTCAAACAAACTGTAGACAGATGGCCATGTCAAACTGTAGACAGAATAGATGGCCATGTCAAAACTGTAGACAGATGGCCATGTCAAACAAACTGTAGACAGATGGCCATGTCAAAAGCACGAATGAAATTACAGAACTCATATTCTCATATTTTAGTACAGCCACGGTTTTGACTGAATACAATTTTAAAATAGCAATTTGTATCCTGAGTCAATGTTTACGTATAACTATTACAACTATGTCACAAGTTAAAAACTTTGAAGTAGAGTTGTATAATTTAAGTTGATATATGATAATAAATAAACAAATAATTTACAAACCAGTTATTAAACCATTTGGTTGAAAAAACCTTAGCATTCTTAGTGATTACAAACATTAGAACTTGTGTTTGTAAACTTTATTTGTAAATATCTAAAAAAATCATGAATCATGGCTACTCAGTTTTAGTTTCCAAAATAATTGCAATTTACAACTTTGTCTTGTACAAATAGATGAATGAGAACCATTTCTCTTTTCTGTCAAAAGTTGTTGCGGAGTGACCACTTTATTTAGAATAAAATAAAATAATTAATGTTAAAGATTGAACATTCCACATTAAATCACTGTAGATCATAGAACTGAAGTAATGTCGTTTATGCTCACATTAAGAGGAATGTAGTCCGTTTATAATTCTGGGTAATAATTTGTCAAACTAAAGTATTTGCCTTTAATGTAATATTTACTATTATTAGTTGTATAGATTTATCATTTTAGTTTGGTTGAATTACATTTTAGATCTTGAATAGTTTCATAAGTCTCATAAACCCTTGAAAAGCTTTTATTCACTGTCACTTTAATACTTTATTAATAATGATACAAGCTTTTAATATAGTTTTTGGAACAGCCTATTACATAATGTTTGTTTACTATACTATAATGTTATTTAATTGTTTTAATGAATCATGCCTTTAACTAACTATTCAGGCTAACAATACAAACTCGTTCGGGTCAAGCAATAGATCTTCAACGACAAAAGGTACACTCTAACTCCAAGTTCCGAATTTGTAAAGAAAGTTTATAATTATCTTTGAAACACCGGAACCATGCACAGGTATAAAGAAATGTTATCGGCGCTTTTGCCTGTTATGAGGTACATGTCTCATAAATCAGCCAATTTGATTAATTTAAGTTCCAGGAGGCAAAGTATGAATAATTGATGAGGTAAGTAATTATTGGGGTTTTATCCACCTCTCCTTACAGAGAGTTCTTGTGTATTGCAGCTCAAACCTTTTAGCGAATTTCCCCTATAGGGAAGAAGCTATTACCGTAGTCGGCATGGTAAGACCTAGGCCCGGGACCATGATAACTTTTCGTTTTGAGGTCCCCAGACCCCAAAAACACCATTCGTTCGAAACTGTATATATCGATATCTATATATATGTCCGTGGGTGCGATAACTCTTGTAAAAATGGTCCGATTTTGATAAAATTTGGTACAAACGTGTAAACCATTATTTATGACTTTAAGTACGAAAACCAGACAGATCGACCAATCTGAAGTAGTATTTTTGGGGGGTTTTGTACCCCAAAACTGGGTTTTTTGAAGTTTTTAGATGCATGTAAAATTGTTTTCACGTATTTCAAACGTGGGACAATTTAAAACAAACACTGGCCCAAGTAGGCTAAATGTTTAGTTTAGTAATATTAAAGAAAGTCAAATTTTAGTTTAACTATTGGATTCAGCTTAAAAAAACACACACAAAAATTTGGTGTTTTGATCATTTCTCTACGTTAATTGGTACAGAGATATTGAAAGTACTAAACACAGTACGTTGTCCAATGCTATTCTTATGGAGAATAAGACAAAAATTATAGCTTGCTTATTTATGAACGTATACTAACGAAACTTGGTATACGGCTTCACCTGGTTGTGGTCTATTGTTATTTGCACAAAAAACACAATTTTCACCGATAATTCCCGTAGCAGCAAACCTGTGGCCTCAGCCCCCATGTTATTCTTATGGAGAATAAGTAAAATGTAATGTATCCCTTAATTATGAAAATAAATTAATAACATTTGGTATGTTGGTTCACCTAGTTGAGTTCTATTGATATTTGCATAACAATCATTTTTTTGTGTTCCTTGTTGCAGCAAACCTGCGTACTCATCCCCCTTGTTATTCTTATGGAGAATAATCAAAATAGTATATATCGCTTATTTATGAATTTATATTGATGAAACTTGGTATGTGGCTTCACCTAGTTGAGTAATATTGATATTTACATAAAACCCCATATTGTTTTCCTTGTTGCAGCAATCCTTCGTACTCATTCATAATGTTATTCTTATGGAGAATAATTCAAATTTGATATATCGCTTATTTGTGAATATATTTTTATGAATCTTGGTGTGCGACTTTATGTGGTATTAAGACATATATTTTGCAATGGAAATTCACTGAGTACGCAGGTTTGCTGTGACGGGGGTATTTTAATATACATAGGTAATTATTTTATTACAGTCATTACAAAAAAAACACAGAAGTTTTATGTTTTCTCTCTAGTTCCTTGCTTTTGTTCTCAACCATTTTAGCAACTTTTAAATTTATCTTTTTCCGCTTTATGTGAATTTTGCTTATCTTTATTAGCAAATCCTACACTCTAATATGAGTAAGGTTTGCGACTCGTGTGCGTTCGTGCTTGCTTGCAACTCTGATCTCAATAACGGCACCAACGATTCCCTTCAAATGTTGGAATAACTAACTTCTGGGATAAAAGTAAGTTCTAGATAGGTCTCATCCTCAGGAAAAATCAAATAATGTAAAACAACTAAAATGAAAAGTTATAAAAATTAACATTGGGCTTATGGAGTCTAAAATCAAAAGAAAGAATTATAACAGCTGTTCATAATCAACGAAGGAAACTGTCAAAATAGTACTCGTGTTGTTTATAATTGTTAACATGTAGTTTCAAACTGGTGAAGATCAGTTACTAAACTCTTGAATGAATATTGCATATCCGAAATAAATCAAAGGGACATTGAGCTATGAATAACAACTGGAGAGACCTTAAAAATGCAGAAAATAGGCAAATGAGATATATAAATCTCATAATCAGTTTGGGGAAGTGCTGAAATATTGCTCCAAGTCATCTAATAAAACTGACTGGCCTTCCCCGAGAAAAGCTCGGCCCCCCTAAGTACTTTTTATTAATTGCTATAGCATTTTTATCTATATATAGTTAAAAAGGTTTTGTGAAATTTCTTTGAACATAAACTTGCCTTAAGAGACAATAAATCATAAACTAATATACGTTATATGTTAATAATGCATTTAAAATTTGTAAATATTATTTATTCTTATATGTAATTCGAACATAGAACTCATGATATATTTAGCCTACTTGGGCCAGTATTTGTTTTTAATTGTCCCACGTTTTAAATACGTGAAAACAATTTTACATGCATGTATACGTAGGCTAATTACTTAATACTTGGGTTCAGTCACTGACGCATTAAACTTTATTATACATTGTTTATTCTTACTGTATTATTTAGACAAATTATTAATTTTTATAGATTCCTATAATAAGTTCAGTAATTGATGGTAACTATTAGTTTTATAGCAATAAAAGTACTTTCCTGAATTCCATGAGAATGTGTTGAATTTATTTTGATTTACAATACTCATATCTAGGTTTTAAATCGCAGATCTAACTTTTTTGTTTGTTTTCGTATGTTTGTACGCAAGGTACATCGTTAATGTTTTGAAAGAAAATGGTCAAAACCCTGGCCTCTTTACTATCCTTGTATTTCTCCAAGGTATCTCGTCATTATCCAAGGTTTTTCCAAGGTATCACGTTACTATCCTGTTCTCAGAAAGCATCATTGATTAGTTGTCCAATAAAACATGCCACTGTGAGACACACCGTCACAATATTTTCATAAAAAGTTTCAAACTCCCTCTGTTATAAATGATAAGGTATGTACTTATTGAGTCTGTATTGTCCTTGGCTGGCCTCGCTAACCGTATTAATTTTTTTTCATTCGTGTTCCCAACTATGTTTTTGTAGCATGTGAAACTCTTTAAACTTTTACAACAACTAAAATGTTTTAAATTTAGATTTTGACGTGTAGATTTGAAAATGGGACAGAAGTCCCGTAACTAGTCATCTACTAGTGATTTAGGATTGACGACGGATAAGGAACGTTAACCTTTAAATTAAAGTTATCTGGTATCTTGGTTATGTTTAGAAACATTATAGAATATCAAGTGCGCAGTAGCACAATGTTTTGTACATGTGCATGCTGTGTTTTTACGGGGTAGGAATTTATAACACGTATAATGTAATGCTAATCATACTCAGTTATGTTAATTGCCAGTTGTGCTATTTTAGTCAATTTCATTTCTTTATTTGCTCCTTTACAGGTGCCTTACTCATGACCGAAGAAGGAAAATTGTACCATAGTATCCCTTTACAGGATTATATTATATTTTAATAGATCAATGACGAACGCATTTAATGTTTATTCTTTGCATATATTGCTTTCAGTATTGAAACTGAAAGTTGTAATGAATCAAGGACTTTTCTCTTTTATTTAATTTTTCTTTTCTTAGATTTGAGAGGTTTAAACCATCAGATTTTAATAAAAAATGATTTTATAAAAAAACTGAAAAAATATATATATATACTTTATATTACAATGAAAATAGATTATTAAACAAACCTAAACGTATTAAATAAATCTTAAAATTGTCTTTGAAATATAAAAATCTTTGATATTTTACCTTCATAGAACAATAGTATTTATGTTAACCTTTTGAGCACTTGGGACTCTTTATATAATGAAATTTCATAGAAGTTTTATCAGGAATTGTACATAAAGTAATATTATTGTAATCTAGAGTTCATGAGGTTCCCCTTTTACTACTCACCCTTTGACTATTAACTTCAATCCTTTTTTAAACTTTTAATACACACGTTTTCTCATATCACACGTTTCAAGGTGTCATTATTTCATTTATGTGTTCTAGTAACAGAACGTAGTAAATGTCTATGACTGTGTCACTCCCGATCCCACTAAGTGATGTATGTGAAGTTCCCAGTAATAGATGACACTGCGTGACGTACCCGGTGACACAGTGTGGGATTTATGCTGCATATGTAAATGGTATTTTACGATCCGTCTCGTAAATTCAGGTTTTCATGTATTTTGTTGATTCTAGATTTTTGCTTCGATACATTCAAATCGAAACATGATGAAAAAAGTCTTTAACTGATCAAAAATGTACAAAAAAGAGCCTAAGCCTCATCCAAGTCATTAACTGTTCTTGCATATTAAAAATAATTTGTCTAGAAGATATCCATGATAACAAAGAAAACAGATTGGAAGTTATCTTATATATAAAACATAAAAAAATTTCTAATCCGAAATAATCTAGCATTTTATTTCGCTTTTTGTAACAATAAACATTACCATTTAATGCGTATTTGTTTAAACTAATTGTTTAACTCATTACCATAGTCTTCTAATTTAATGTTATTAAAGTAAACTACATGCACTTTGAACAAATTAATATCAATCCCTGCAATATCGGCCTCTTAATTTTATACAACATTTATACACCTATTTCGCCAATAGAGCATAGGTTAAATATAAAGACAGTTTCGAAATACCTGAAATGGGTAAGAACATGTTATTTAATGAGTCGTACTGGAGTTTTATATTTAGTTTACTTAAAAACTTTAAAATACTGCGTCCGATCGCTTGCCTTTAAATACCAAATTGTCTTTAAAATATTTCCAATAATTTTAAAGTAATAGGGATTAAAGTCTTTAGCAAAGTTAAAAGTGATAAATGTTAATCAGTTGGTTCCGGTGTTCCAATTCCCGGTGTGGCCGAGCGCTGTGACGTCATCCACTGTTGGTCAGCTGATCTGCCACCTGGTAAGCTGGCTGATTACACAGGTCATCTGTTATCGTTCGACATATGGAACAATTCCTAGGCTTAAAATAGTACAAAGCTGCCCCATCATTTGGAGATCATAGTACCAAATCACGAAAATTAATTAAACGCTGGTACTGGCGTATTGTTTGTTGTTATATTAAATAACATGTGAATTTTGAAGAGTTATTGTCACATAATAAGTGTTATTGTAAGTTTAAATCTGATACAGCTAAACCCTAGGTTTAGGAAGATTTATAGAAAGCACCGGGGAGACCGAGCTATACTCGATGACATTTGATTCGTTTTGTGGTTAAAATACATGTCCACTCAATAAGAAATCTTTGTTCAATGGTTCTAGTCACAGTTTCAAGAAATTATCAGATGATACTTTACCTTTTTTAAGTGCTACTTTGACAGTTCACTGGTTAATTAATTCACTCCAGTTGTAATTCTTTTTTTTATTTGAAACTCCATAAGCCCCATGTTAACATTTTCAATTTTTAATCGCCATTTTCCAACGAAATATGAATTTTCTTGGGGTTGAGGTTTACAAATTGATTTAAGGTTCAGAGATCCCTAATTCCAAAGTTTTTACAAAATCGTTCCGCTGATATCCGTGATAGGTTTTGCAAACAAACAACCAGACAGACAGACATTGCTCTATTATAGTGCAGGGTTATTACTACTCAAAAATAAATGTATTTTTACCTATAGCTTTGCAAACTAAGAACATTTAGTTTATATGGAAAGTAGCCATACAAATAATATTTTTATTTATTAAGTCATAAGGCTCAAAAGCTTATACACTGTATAATTTTCAATCACCATCGGTTCCAGTGAATATATTATCTGCATTAAAAATACGTGGTCAAAAGGTCTTACCAAAGCTTGGATTATTTCACTAATTAGTAAGTAAACGTTCAATTTAACCTGTAGTAATTTAAAAACTTAACTTTGCACATAATAATATCTATAAAAGTTTCAACATATTTGATAAAACCTTCGTAAAAACTAGCGAAGTCGATGTAGTTTGTTCATTTAAACTTAGTGTGATTTAAAATAAATTAGAGGTTCGCATTTAAAATGTAAGAGAATGATTGTATTTATAAAATATAAACTAATTTTATATACTGGCTATACTGGAGTTTATCTTAGCTAGAGAATCTTAAATATACGTGGTAAAACTTGAGGAGAAGATTATACGAAAGTGTCTTCTATAAATAATATAATAAGTTTAAATAAATAAACTGTGGAATCTTTAAAAGTTGTAAATGATTCGTTGAGGTACAGTAATGAAACAACTAGCACATTCAGTTCAAAGCGCAAACAATCATAAACTACAAGCATCCATTTGATTAAGACAAACTAAACCTTTCACTAATTAAAATCCTCCGTATCCTACTCCTTAAATTGTATTAATTATTGACATTCTTTAGTAGACTTAATCGTATTTTCTATACATAATATTTTTATTTGGCTGTTACATTTTCTCTTATATATTTAACATTGTAAGAACTTTCAATTTGCATGGTATTATAACAATAAATAAAAACCATGAATTTTGTTTTATACTACTGAACAACGATATGCTTAATAAACATATCTTGTTTTGATTTAATCATTTCTGCTATCCTGAATAATAAATTTACATCCAAAGTTATAATAAACGGCATCAGGAAACTGACACATACTTTCTCCCTTTTAGCCAAACTTTAATGACAAAAATATTTGTTATTTACTAAATATAGAATATGAAGTATAGATAAATGTACAGAAAATTTTCTAAAATAGTTGTTTTCAGAAATATCCACCCAAATCCCTTTTTGGGAGGCACTATAGAGTCCGTTACTACACACAGTTGTTTTGAGAGGGGAAATGCCCCCTTGCCCCCCCCCCCAGGTTAAATAGCAACACATTTCGAACATCCTCTGTTGGTCAATGCTAACTTGACCTGCATATCAAATTTTAATGAAACTGATCAGTAAATAAGAGAGAAATAGTTATTTTTGTATTACCCATAAGAATAACATTGGACAACGTACTGCGTTTACCGCTAAATGAAAATTTAAATTTTCTCCGCAACTAGCAATCGTAGAATAGTAATTTAAAATACTAATTTATTTAGTTTTTTGAGCTCTTTTTAATGGTGAATAGTAATTTTTTTTATATTTATGATTTTTTATGAAAAATCCAAAAAAAAACTGAATTTTGGATGTTTTAAGTCCTGTAATTTCTGAACCCGAATTTTTACAGAAATGCGGATGGTGTCATTTTGTTGGAAACCTAAAGTTCTACAAACCACTAAAGTTTAATCAAAATCGTTAGAGCCGTTTTTGAGAAATTTGGATTTTTCATGTTTTTTTGGCGGTTTTTGGGGGATAATTACCCTTAAAAATCAAAAATTCAAAAAAATGAAAAAAACGCCTGGAGATATCGTGGATTAGTACCTACATACCAAATTTCATAAAGATCGGCCCATAGGTTAGGGCTCTAGCTCTGTACACATCCACACAGACACACACACACACACACACACACACACACACACACACGCGGACACACACACACACACACACAGACAGACATCACGTAAAAACCACTTTTTTGGGTTCAGGGAGCACCAAAACGAATATTTCCACTAACAACTCAAATTCGAAAATTTTTACGAAAACAATACTTTCTCCATATACTATGTATAGGGGGAGAAAGTAAAAAAACAACTACACCCGGAAACGAACCTCAAGGTTATACAATTTACTCATATATTGGTAATCTCTGGACGAGGTACACATAGAGAGAACGTTTATCTCATTTATATAAATCCCATTTCCATCAATACGTTTTATAAGTATAATCTTACCAGTCAAAATTAAGAGTTTACAGCTTGGCTTGGAAGCCAAAGAAACGTGCCCTGGAGTTTTTTGTGGTTCAGTAAAAAAGGTTCATCAAACAAAGTTGTTCTTCGTGGACGAAATTTGTCTTATGAGGAAAGCAATAAAATTGAACAAAACATGTTTATTACTAAATAATTTATTAGAAACAAGTAATAATCATGTATAAAATACATAAAGGCACAACGTGAAAAGTAAACTTGAAAATGTTTACCATATAATGGCTGATAAGATTCATAAAGTAGGTCGAAATATGTAGTTTACAAACTTGGTTTCTTATATATGGTTTTGTTATTTTAAAATTGTACATAGAGCATTTTAAACTTTAATTTCACCGTGCGTAATATCAGTTATGAATGTGACTAAAATCAATTACTAAAATATCAAATTGTTTAAAAAGTTAATTCAATTTGGTTACGTAACTACTGTTTTTTCACACCATTAGTTCTACAGTCTATCAACCTTAATTGAGGCTATGGGTCAATTTTACTTGAAGAAAGAAAGTTGCACGTTTTAAATCCAGTATTAGCAACATTATCTGTTTCTAAATTTAAAATCCTGAAGCGTTGTGGCTGAGTGCATATTTTGTATATTTTAACAATATTTATTCATTGCAAACGTGATACTGATTCTCAAAGAACACCAATAATTAAAATTAATAATTAAACGGTTCTTTAGCTTGTACTAAAACTAAAAATGAGATCTGAAAAACAATTTTTATATCCAATATGTGTTGCCAAAAACTAAAAGGGTGGACATAAACTATGTAACCTTCAATATAGTTTTGCATTTAGTAAAACTTTAGAGTTTTTATTTTTACTTTTTTGAAATTAAATGGTATACACAATTATGTCATGGAAAGTAAAAATCTATCTTCTAAATGTAAAATAAAATAGTTTTGAGTTTGTCTTAAATGCGATTTTGTTCATGTTAGTATTATTAACGATTCAAGATCAAATTTAAATTAAAATACTTCGAGTGTAACTGTGAAAACCAAAACACATAATGATACTTAAATGACATAGAATAGAGCTATACATCATCCTACGGCTGAAACGGATGGAGCTGAAAAAGGTTAGATAATAATTCACGATTGGGATATGTTCCATCCGGACTAGAATGTAT
Organism: Allygus modestus; assembly: GCA_963675035.1. Classification (NCBI taxonomy): domain Eukaryota; kingdom Metazoa; phylum Arthropoda; class Insecta; order Hemiptera; family Cicadellidae; genus Allygus; species Allygus modestus. The sequence continues at coordinate 12,455,635 of OY776115.1, forward strand.
CAGGTTAAATTGAGTCATTAAAAGAGAGAAATTCATGGACAATGGCAATGGATTACGAGCCACAATGTATTTTTTCTAGGTGTAGAGTCTGTAGTAATTCCGGGGGGGGGGGGGCAAGAGAGGGTCAAACGTCAGTGACCCTCACAGTGTGTTCCTGCATGGACAGGATAGTGTCTGACGTCACATCGGTGGAGGAGGTTCCATCAGTGGCCACTGGGGTGTGCTTCTGTAGAAGGTGTCTGTAGACTAGGAGTAGAGTCTGTAGGGGTCCAGATTTTGGCCTAGAGAGGATCAGACGACAATGACTCTCATGGTGTGTTCCTGAATGGAGAGGGTGGTGCCTGACGTCACATCAGTGGAGGAGGTTACATTTGTGGCCACTGGTATGTGTCTGAGAAGATATCTGTAGTCTAGGTGTAGAGTCTGTAGCGGTCCAGGTGGAGGCCTAGAGAGGGTCAGACGACAGTGACTCTCATGGTGTATCCCTGAATGGAGAGTATGGTGTTTGACGTTACATCGGTGGAGGAGGTTCCATTTGTGGCCACTGGTGTGTGTCTGAGAAAATATCTGTAGTCTAAGTGTAGAGTCTGTAGTGGTCCAGGTGGAGGCCTAGAGAGGGTCAGACGATAATGACTCTCATGGTGTATCCCTGAATGGAGAGGATGGTATCTGACGTCACATCAGTGGAGGAGGTTCCATTTGTGGCCACTGGTATGTGTCTGAGAAGATATCTGTAGTCTAGGTGTAGAGTCTGTAGCGGTCCAGGTGGAGGCCTAGAGAGGGTCAGACGACAGTGACTCTCTTGGTGTGTTCCTGAATGGAGAGGATGGTGTCTGACGTCACATCGGTGGAGGAGGTTCCATCAGTGGGCACTGGCGTATGTGTACCTGTAGAAGGTGTCGGTAGTTTATGTGAAGGGTATGCAGCAGTTCAGGCGGAGGCCCAGAGAGGGTCAGACGACAGTGACTCTCATGGTGTGTTCTTGTACGGAAAGGATGGTGTCTGACGTCACATCGGTTGAGGAGGTTCCATCCGTGGCCACTGGGGTAGACAGTGGAGTCTCTCTTGGAACCGCAGTCAGTAGGCTGGGAAATAAATGTTTAGTTATTATTTTATAATAGGGTAAGAACAAAATCTGTGGTTGGTACAGCAGTCGAAGTTAAATAAACGAATTTCTAAAGTATCTTACCACATCTTAATAAATAATAATTAATCCCTATTTCCTTTGGTAACACAATCACTTGAGAATGAGTGCACCAAATTGAATAATTATTTTTTTGTTGTGTTCGTTAATGTCAGAGCAAGGATTTTATAAAAGCAAATTTTGAAGTTCTGGGTGACACATCTACTCACGTATGTGAATTTCACGTCTGTCTACCCAATAATATATATCAAACTGTGACATCACTATGTTTAAAATTCACTGTTGGTGATGGAGGGTTTTACACTTTTAGATTATAGAAAAACAACCCCAACTATGGCAAATGTCTACATTAATATCTTAAATAACTTGTACTACCAAGTGTATGATTTATCATAAATATATAAACACACGTAACGTATTACTTGTTTAACAAATAAGCTTCGGGTTTTAGGTTAACCCAAAATATTTAATGTTAGAACTGTTTTAGAGTTTAAAATATGAAACAAATTCGATTGAATAATGTGTATGATGAATTATTAATTATGTAGGCAAAGTAATTAACTTTGACCTTCAAAACTTTACCTTTTAATCGGGGAGTCAGGAACTATCGTAGGTGGAGGCTTGGTAGACTTATCGACGTCACCCACTTTGTAGCTAGAACAACAAGTAAATATTTATTTCCCATAATATCTATACAAATGTGTCATTATATGTTAATGTAATTGTTTGTAAAATGTATGTTATAAATCCAATTGCTATTTTCATTGATGATATAAGCTGGAAAGTATTTCAGTTACTGTAGTGTAATTAATTAAGTTTTCCTAATCATTAAAATTGCGCTAAAATGTATCCAGCGCTGGCAGAGGTTTTAGAAGGCAATAATGTAAATCATATTTCCACTGATAAAGTTAGACTATGAATATCGTTTGTACTATACGGCAATGGCTTGACGGAAAACTAGTAAAAAAGTGTTGGGAATAAACCACAACTTTTGATTACTTTCGCATTGGGAGAAGTAATTTGATTGCAAGATTTGATTACAGCCGGTCGATCAAACTTCTACTTAGTGTCACTGATAGTTCCTTGGTTGTCAGTGCCAATAAACAGTGTTGAACAGTGGAGGGAACCCTGTCCTCTACACCCTCCTTACACCCTTGTTGACTAACTGGCAAACAAGTCGTCTCCATGCAGTGGCTGTGACAATCCAGGATAAGCTATGTGTTGAACAGTGGAGGGGCCGCTATCCTCTACACCCTCCTTACACCCTTGTTGACTAACTGGCAAACAAGTCGTCTCCATGTAGTGGCTGTGACAATCTAGGATAAGCTATGTGTTGAACAGTGGAGGGGCCCCTCTCCTCTACACCCTCCTTACACCCTTGTTGACTAACTGACAAACAAGTCGTCTCCATGCAGTGGCTGTGACGATCTAGGATAAACTATGTGTTGAACAGTGGAGGGGCCGCTATCCTCTACACCCTCCTTACACCCTTGTTGACTAACTGGCAAACAAGTCGTCTCCATGCAGTGGCTGTGACAATCCAGGATAAGCTATGTGTTGAACAGTGGAGGGGACACTGTCCTCTACACCCTCCTTACACCCTTGTTGACTAACTGGCAAACAAGTCGTCTCCATGCAGTGGCTGTGACAATCTAGGATAAGCTATGTGTTGAACAGTGGAGGGGCCGCTATCCTCTACACCCTTGTTGACTAACTGGCAAACAAGTCGTCTCCATGCAGTGGCTGTGACAATCTAGGATAAGCTATGTGTTGAACAGTGGAGGGGCCGCTATCCTCTACACCCTCCTTACACCCTTGTTGACTAACTGGCAAACAAGTCGTCTCCATGCAGTGGCTGTGACAATCTAGGATAAGCCATGTGTTGAACAGTGGAGGGGCCGCTATCCTCTACACCCTCCTTACACCCTTGTTGACTAACTAGCAAACAAGTCGTCTCCATGCAGTGGCTGTGACAATCTAGGATAAGCTATGTGTTGAACAGTGGAGGGGCCGCTATCCTCTACACCCTCCTTACATACTTGTTGACTAACTGGCAAACAAGTCGTCTTCATACAGTGGCTGTGACAATCTAGGATAAGCTATGTGTTGAACAGTGGAGGGGTTGCTATCCTCTACACCCTCCTTACACCCTTGTTGACTTACTGGCAAACAAGTCGTTTCCATGCAGTGGCTGTGACAATCTAGGATAAGCTATGTGTTGAACAGTGGAGGGGCCGCTATCCTCTACACCCTCCTTACACCCTTGTTGACTAACTGGCAAACAAGTCGTCTCCATACAGTGGCTGTGACAATCTAGGATAAGCTATGTGTTGAACAGTGGAGGGGTTGCTATCCTCTACACCCTCCTTACACCTTTGTTGACTAACTGGCAATCAAGTCGTTTCCATGCAGTGGCTGTGACAATCTAGGATAAGCTATGTGTTGAACAGTGGAGGGGACAATGTCCTCTACACCCTCCTTACACCCTTGTTGACTAACTGGCAAACAAGTCGTCTCCATGCAGTGGCTGTGACAATCTAGGATAAGCTATGTGTTGCAAACTGTATACAGTAAGGATATGAACTTTCAACTTAAAAATCTAAACTGCAAAAAGTATTTAATGGTGTTAAACAAAATTATAAGAATCACTTAGCAAAGTAAAAAAGTTGTTTATACTTAGAATAATTAAACTTCAAATTTTCTAAAAACTAAATTTCTTTTTAAAACGTATATTTAAGGTCGGTGAAGAAAATAGATGCATAATTTTATTTATTTATTAATGAAATGTAAAATTGGAAGAAAATTAAAATTCATTAAGTGGAGTTTAATTATGGGTTTAATAACTTTCAAAATTATAATACGAGAATGCCATCAGTCTTAGGTGTGGTTTCTTTAGACAAGACGAGTTTTGCAGTTCTAATTAGTGAAGCACAAAAGCAGAGTTGTGGTTTAAAATGTTTAAGAGATTTCTGAGTTGTAACTTACTAAATATCGCATTTCACATTATTTAAAACAAATTGTATCTTAAATGAGTTATTTGTACATACATTTTCTCTGCAGTTGAATATTTTGGTAATCTTAATGTAGAGTTTTAAATAGTTTACATTCAATTCTATTTCTATTTCAATTGTGCTTTGTATTTTTAATAAAGGTTTTATTAGGAAAGGTACTGAATAATGGTTATTGTAAATACATTTAAAGAAAGAATGTTAATTAACGTATTTTTTAAGCAATATATACATTTTATGTATATAATTAGATTATCTTTAAATATTAAATTTGGTTACAGTTTAGTTTAATATGGCTGTTAAACTACCTTTTGCATCAGCCGTAAGCTTGAATAAATGGCAATTTGATTATTCAATAATCATCAATAAGAAAACTCTGAATAGTATAATATGTACCGTCCTGATGTAGTCAAGTGTACAGTTTATTAAATTAAATCCAAACAATGAAAATCTTATATAAATAATTATTTGATTTACATAATCAAAACATTTAGTGCGGTTTTATTATACAACTACACTGTTATTATAGTTATGTTTGTTTATAACATCAGGTATTATTCAAAGCACATCGGTTTTTATACCAATAAATTATTTACACCAGTTACCAAAGGCACAACAACCTCCTTCTTGATGTGGTTTTATGCATCGTACGAGCTCGCCCTAAACGTGATAACTAACTATAGCCCTTTCTCCTCTAAACACAAGGCTTCTATCAAAGTGCACTTTCACGGCTTGAAAGACTTTATGAATTAATCTTTAAAGTTGTGTTAACCTTGTGATAAACATTAAAACCTAAGGAGACTGGTTTATTTTCTAAACTAATTTATAAATTTGTATCTAGTTTTATGATAAATTTGTTAATATCAAATTAATTATTAAGTCTATTGAATATTTATAAATATTATCAGCCTTATAGTTAGTACAATTTTGATTAAGCCGAAAAATTTTGGATTCAATTTGAATGAGGTCCAGGTATTGTGAAACTACATAGTTTGACTGCAGTTATTACAAGGGAACTTCGTATTAAATACTATAGTTCAATTTGTATAAAATACCAATCAATTAGATACTGAAATTTATTTTAATATTGGGTACATTATTATTCTTTCACTTCATCGTCAATCCAAATTTGTACATTGTCGAAAAAATCTAAAAAGTTGAGAAATTAAGTAAAACAATAATTAATTTGTTTTAACTTATTAAATACAAAATTAGGCAGTAGTCTAGTGTAGTTTGATGTAATGATGTGTGTGACGCATAGCGTCACGCTATTTTATATAGTACGCGAAACTCCGTCGCGGAGCCACTGCCTGGAGCATTTCGCCTGTCGCGCCGTTGACAGACCGAACAACTTTTTCCGTCTTGTCAACGAAATCCAGCTTAGCGGCGCCCTTCCCCCTTCCTCATCCAACCGTCACCCACCACGGACGTGTTCAACCTCAACTCTCCAAATTCGCACAACCGATAAGTTTTATTTTAAGCATAGGGCAATTTAGAAACAGTATGGCTGGCTAAACAGTTTATTAAGGGGGAACCCTTAAGGTTCGCCCCGATACAGGAATGTAGGAACAAATAGTAGAGTTCGGGCTTGGCCCGAACACTTGGCAACAGTTTAAATTTTCAGCATGTTTTGACATAATTAATCAGACTCCCCAGAGGATTACCCATAGTTTGATTAGCTTGCAGTATTTCTATACATTTATTTACCTTAATGATTAGTTACCATGCCTAGATCAATATTGCAATAACCTCAGATGCCGATTTAGGATATATCAGTTTTTGGAAGGATCTTAGTTAGTTTCTTTACAGTTATTTAGATTAAATCAAAGCTGGCTAAGTAGGCTTTCTGGTCTCGGGTAAAGATCTCCGAGCCTCTGGTCCCCCAAGCACGTTTTCCAGTTCAATTATATAGTTTGGTACCGGTACTTCAACACAGGTTTGGAAGACAGTCTTACTTCCATTTAGGTAGCACAGTTCATTATTTATAGTCAGTAGCAGAGTCAGCACGCCCAATAATTTAGTCCACCAATTAACCATTTAGTCCCCCTCATTTTAATCCCACGCATGGGCACTACATAATTAACTTATTTCCCCCCGGATACATATAGTAGCAATTGTACCCCACAAAATCACAGATCATTCGCTACATATGGTAGCAGGCTTAAGCCTAGGACCAGAGAACTTTAGGCAGCTTTGGTTTTCAGTAGGTTAGAAAACTTAGGATTTAGTTGATCAATCTTCTGGGGAGGTTATGTCCCATATCAGACTTTTTAGAATGCTAGACTGACACCAGGAAGGCAGGGGGCCTAGCCCTCAATTTTTGAGGTTAAACCTTTTCCAAATTTACCTAACTAGGATGACCAAGGGAAAATAGTGTGTCTTAGGTAGGATTTTGTATTTGTTTGCTCTGTTTTGTATTTCAGTGAGAATCCGCAACTCATCAGGCCTAGGCAGCAGTAAAAGTGTTTCAGTGATGTGATTCAGTGTTTCTGATTTTTAATTTGTAAGCCTAGCAAGAGGCACATCTGGTCTATAAAAAATGTATTGGGTACAGGTCTCAGGTATGGTGGTATAACGGCCATAACCCAATTTTTATTACAATTAGAATGGCATTTGGCCAAAGCCAAGGTGTTTTGTTTTGTTTTACTAATAAAGACCATAGTTAAAGCTAACACCTTGCTATGTGTTAAATTCAGTGACTGTTTTTTATGTTACTTATTTATTCAATAAAATATAATTATCATGCTACAGCCTCATCTTTTGCAACTGTTAGTCTGTGGCTACAATCTGTGGTGTGTGTTGGTCCAGTGTTTAATTTATTCTTTGTATTATGTGATTTTGTCTTTAAGATTATGTGAATATATTTTCTCACACTATTGGTCATCCCTAGTAACAATAATATTCTCTTAGTGTAAGTATTCAGTAGGCCAGAAATACAGGGCCAAAGTCTGACAATAGTAAAATTTTTTAGGGCCTAGCGGTTTTTGCAGTAGGCATATTTTTGCTAATTTTGGATCAGTAAAACCCTTTAGGCTAGATTTTTATGGTATACAATTGTAGAATAGGTTCTCAGGACATGTTTAACATGGGTACCCATAGTCAATTCAGTTTATATTTTGCATTTCAGTTGGTTTTCAACTCGGTTCACTTTTAGGCTAAGTCAGAATTCTGGCTTGGTACAGCTGGCATTTTACAACAAGGCATTAATGTAACGTACTGTAGAATATATTTTTTCTTTTTCCTTGTGCCAAATGGGTTTATAATTATTCATTTTGAACAACAATGTGCCTCCTGTAATTCAGTCGGGGCTAGTGTTTATAAATTGGTCGATTCTCTGGCCGGTCACGCTACGTCAGAACTACGTCACTCGCCACTAATTCTTGTGCTGAACTTAGCTTACCTACAGCTAACGTCTGGTTGGGCGGCCAATGGATTAGCGCTGCACCTTTTTTGCTAGTAAAATCTTTTCAAGTAGTTTAACTGAATTCAAACCAGGACTTTAACCAATTTTATTTTTGCTTGTGTGCAGTTACTTGTTCTGGGAACCGAATTTTACATTTGGGGAAAATTTAGAATAGCTCATGCTCATTTGTTTTCTTTTGTAGTTAAATACGGGACATTAGGGGCCGACCTTTTCCTTTCATTTCACAAATAGACACCTTCCAGTGTCGGTCGGCGTAGCTTGGGTTTTCCCTTCACTGTTAATTTATTTATGGCCCAAGCAAGTAATTTGATTAGTGTTCAGGTCCTTGGCGACTCATATGCCGCCCGTTTTTACAATTTTTCTCGAGCAAATCCTGGCCTAACTGGGAGTTTGCGGCCAATTTTAATTCGGAGCATCTCTGGAGCAAGAGTATCTGATCTTAAGTCTTTTGTTAAGTTAAAGGTTTCAGCCATACAGCCGCATATTCCCTTGTTATGTTTCTTAGGTACAAACGATTTTTTAGCAAACGTAGATATTACAGTTTTCAAGGATTCCTTTTTGTCTTTTTTGAGACTGATACGGCGTTTATATCCAAGGATGGTCATTGTTTTTACAACATTGCCGTGTTATCCACGGATAGAAAAATACACTCCAGCAGTTACCATTTTACATAAAATAAATAGGTTTTTGCTCACATTACGATCACACTTCGTCAAAGTGATAGACCTCCCCGACGAATTAAATCGCACCCGATTTTTTCATGCCTATTATGGGAAATCAATGCGTCGTGATGGAATACATTTCAACAACGATGCATTTATAGAGTTGATTCCTGTAATAGAAAATTTTTTATCACCAATGCCGACTTAGATTTTTTAGTAAATGGTTTTCAACGAACAGCAATTTTATGCTCCAGGGAAAGTCTGTTACGGCCAATTGTTTTGCAATTGCTCAACCCCCAATCATTTAGGGATTTGTTTTTCCCTTATCGAAATTAATGGGATTTTTTTTGGCATTCTGGATTAAAATTAAAAAAAAAAAAAAAAAAAAAAAAATAATACCTCTTTTCTTGTGTTGGGCGCGTTGCCTGGGTTACCCTTTTTGCGCAATTTGAATTTTTGAGCAACGACTCTTGATAAGGGATACCCATCGGCAGTAGGTGTTTTGTGTTAAAATTTTTTTTTTTCTCACTTTGTAGTTTTCCTGGTTTTTAGACAAAATGCCCTCAAGGGTATATTTGCCCGAGGAGTTGCCAGCAGGCACTTCCTGGATTTGTACCCTCAATGCTTAGGAACCCACATTTTTCACAGTTAAAAAGACTTTTTCAGCCAAAATATTAAAGACCTTTTACCCAGACCAGAAACGCTCTACAAAAGTGATATTAGGTTAAGTCTTCTCTCTCTGTCGCTGTCCCCGCCAACGCCCGGGGGACTGTGAGTCTCAGGGTATCCTTCCCTAGGATGGGCTGCCCTACACGTCCTCCCCCGTGCGTTGTCGGCCAAATCTTTCCCCCCCCCCTTTTTTTCGTCTCCGACACCCTCACTGGGGCTTGTAAAGAATTTTTTTTTCTGATTGAGATTAACCTTTCTGCGGATGGTTACCTTTTTTTTTGTTTTATTCATTTTTTACCTCCGCAGGAAAGGACCCAGTGGTGGCACCTTCTGTGGCGACCTGACGTCAGTCGAGTACCGAGAGACAAAACTCTTCTCTATTTCTTTCCTATTGTAACCCTTGTTTCATTTTCAGCCTTCTTAGCTTAATTAGTCACTAAAGTAGTAGTAGTTAGGTTTAGGAACAGTTTGGGGAAGATCAGAGGGTAGTTAAGTTAAAGATTTTTATGTTGTAATAGGTATACCAAAACAAACGTCGATGTTAAGTACGAGTAGGAACGGGACTTTTCTCAATTAAGTAAGAACCGGGCACTAGGAAGATTGTTTTCCCACAAACAGTCCACAAGCACCTATCCTCACCTGAAATTACCGCTCATCACAGCGTAATTGCAAGCGCAATTCTTCTGCATGCGAAGCAAAAAAAAAAAAAAAAAAAAAAAAATACAAAAAAAGGGTTTTCAACAGTTTTGCAGATCCTTCCAAACTCCACAACTCTCACTCACTTCAGAAACAGTTTCCGCGGACCTCACCAGTCTGGCCTTGGTAACCCGGCGCCAAACAGGGGACAATCCCACGGTACCCCAGTTAGGAAATGACCAACCCGTCAGTTATCGGACCGCCGCCTTGCGATCAACCTTTCATCACCTTCACCACGACAGTTCACCTTTAAAAAAAAAAAAAAAAAAAAAAAAAAAAAATTTTGTTTAGCAATCATCACCGATCAATACAGTTAATACCCCCAACTATTAAAGTAACACCATGACAACTGCACAATCAAAAAATTTACATTAAACAGTACAACCGACAACCAAATGATATTATTTAAAGACAGAATAATAAAGTGATTTCAAGCAATATCAGTTACCAGTGCTTTATTTGGACAGTGTCAGCTATTTGGACAGTAAAATAGACATTTTCTCAACCGCAAGTTCACATCATCAGCTCCAAGTGACAGAAGTGATATTCCGACACCAAGTTCCGAGAGGATGGCAACATCTTCAAAGGCAGATCCAGCAGAGCCTCAGCCTTGTCCACACCAACAGCAACGCGGTGATCAGGACCTGCTGGGAGCACATCTCACCCTGCTGCCTGCAATCCTCGGCTGTTCCAGTTTTCTCCATCACTTGTCAGCGGGGAACCAGCCAAGTCGTTGACGGAGCAAGACCTCCTCTCGGACACCTCCCAAACAAAAAAACATCACCAAAGACTACGTTATCTTCTCCACCTCTGTGCGATTTTGAACTTATAAAAAAAAAAAAAAAAAAAAAAAAAAAAAAAAAAAAAAAAAAAAAAATACATCTTTTGTGCGTGCAGTTGTCCGTCCCTTTTACTGTCGCTTTCCGACTATCTGTTTCAGCTGTACCAAGTTCACAGTAGTCACAAGTTTGCTAGGTTAGGTTAATTTAGCTGTCGCACCCAACATACCTTCCTCTATTCGCGAGGGGGGGTGGATCCCGATCCCTGCCGTGGTTGGTCAACCAAAACAATCAGCTGTTTCCCCAAACAAACGTTGCGAACGAGGTTCCAAGTCGAAGCCGGACTGGTCAGGGGTTTTCGCCTTTCCTCATCTGTTCTCGGCTTCCCTTGAGTTAAAACCGGGACCATGACATCTCGGGACCCAGAGCACGATAGAGGGAGGCAAATCGAACCAAAACCACTCAAAACACTCAACAACCTCACACCTTCAGCAAAACTGATTCTTTTTCTTTTCTTTTGCCGTAAGGGGGGTGGTTGTGACGCATAGCGTCACGCTATTTTATATAGTACGCGAAACTCCGTCGCGGAGCCACTGCCTGGAGCATTTCGCCTGTCGCGCCGTTGACAGACCGAACAACTTTTTCCGTCTTGTCAACGAAATCCAGCTTAGCGGCGCCCTTCCCCCTTCCTCATCCAACCGTCACCCACCACGGACGTGTTCAACCTCAACTCTCCAAATTCGCACAACCGATAAGTTTTATTTTAAGCATAGGGCAATTTAGAAACAGTATGGCTGGCTAAACAGTTTATTAAGGGGAAACCCTTAAGGTTCGCCCCGATACAGGAATGTAGGAACAAATAGTAGAGTTCGGGCTTGGCCCGAACACTTGGCAACAGTTTAAATTTTCAGCATGTTTTGACATAATTAATCAGACTCCCCAGAGGATTACCCATAGTTTGATTAGCTTGCAGTATTTCTATACATTTATTTACCTTAATGATTAGTTACCATGCCTAGATCAATATTGCAATAACCTCAGATGCCGATTTAGGATATATCAGTTTTTGGAAGGATCTTAGTTAGTTTCTTTACAGTTATTTAGATTAAATCAAAGCTGGCTAAGTAGGCTTTCTGGTCTCGGGTAAAGATCTCCGAGCCTCTGGTCCCCCAAGCACGTTTTCCAGTTCAATTATATAGTTTGGTACCGGTACTTCAACACAGGTTTGGAAGACAGTCTTACTTCCATTTAGGTAGCACAGTTCATTATTTATAGTCAGTAGCAGAGTCAGCACGCCCAATAATTTAGTCCACCAATTAACCATTTAGTCCCCCTCATTTTAATCCCACGCATGGGCACTACATAATTAACTTATTTCCCCCCGGATACATATAGTAGCAATTGTACCCCACAAAATCACAGATCATTCGCTACATGTGTTAGTCTGCAAGTCAGAACGTAATTGTACATGTTAATTAGACAAGTAGATTATAAATGTCACGTGTGGTAAATGTGTGTTCTCGTTGTGGTTGTATGAGCCAGGCCTGCACACTTAGTCCCAACGTCCAGTACATTCTTATCCCGGGATATAATTTATTAATAAACAACATTTATTATTAACATTTATAAATTAACGACTTTATAAATCGCCAGATATCTGTAATAAGTAACATTCCACGACTTTGATTGGTAACGTCAGATCAACATACCTTGAAGGGCAACAGTTAAGTAAAGGCCCACCGAAGGCCTCGCCATCTTCTAGAGTCTGCGGAAGGTGGCGATGTAGAGTCTCAGGTAGCAGAAGACTCATCAGGCCCCCAGAGACCAGTAGCGCCCCCATGATGATGAGTGGGAGCACCAGCATCTCTGACCCCTGCAACACTACCATTACTTAGTTCAAGGTATCAGGAAATCTGCAGTCCTCCTGTGATGACGAGTGGAAGGACCAGCATCTCTGATCCCTGCAACTCTACCATTACACAATTTAAGGTATCAGGAGATCAGCAACGCCCCCATGATGGTGAGTAGCAGAACTAGCATCTCCCACTATTACTTAGTTTAAGGTATCAGGATACCAGCAGTGCTCTTATAATGAAGAGTGGCATCACCATAATCTCCGACCCCTGCGGCACTACCAGTACTTAGTTCAAGGTATCAGGAGACCAGCATTGCTTCTAAAATTATAAGGGCAGTGCCAGCATCTCCAACCCCTGCAACACTATCAGTACTTATTTTAAGGTATCAGGGGACTAGCAGCGATGTTATGATGATAGGGGATAATACAAGTATCTCTGACCCCTGCAAAACGTCCGTTATTTAGTCTAAGGTATCAGGAGACCAGCAGCGTTGCTATGATGATAAGGGTTAGCACCAGCATCTCCAACCCCTACTACACTGCAATTTCTTAGTTTAAGGTATTAAGAGATGAACGGTGCTTCTATGATGATGGACACAATTCAATAATGTTCAGTGGTACAAACTGTTTTTACAAGTGGAGGGTCTACTTAAAACATATTTTTTTAATTGACTTTTGCTTAGTCTATATTAAACTAATATGTCAACAATATAAATATATATTTTTGCTGTATATTGTTGTAAAACTATTATTCTTTTATTTGTATACTCATTATTTCTGTGCTCTTAAAACTACCCCTAAAAAATTAACTACAAAGATACTGTCTTTAGTGCCAGTTTAAATGCTTATTAATCATAATTATATTAATTCATTAACTATAATGATAATTTTAAAAATATGTTCATGAGTTGTGTTTTCTTTGATAAATAAACATAAACTATTCTAAATGATGGAAAATCCTCGATTAGATGTCAAATCAGACGGAATGAATAATGAGCCCATCACGGTGCATTTACTCCTCAGCCGCATGTTTTCCATTTGCTTGGATTTTTATACTTCATATAATAAATATACACAATAATATGACAATAGCTATAATGTAATATTTTACCACAATTCCGTCAATAATTCTTTTATTGTTTAAAGAGTTGTTACAGATATAACTGTGTTAAATGTAATATTAGTTGTTGGCAAGACCTTATTTACATAGAAGCTTTACATATAAACATTGGGTTGAGAGATCTAGAGGAAAACAACGATAAGGCAAAATGTAGTGTACAAAATTACAATAAGACTACAAACAATCTCCTCAACTATTCTGAGAATAGTCTGACACATATGACCAAAACTAATTATCGTTGCTGTTATTACAATCGTTACCTACTCACCATATAATTGACGATAGGTATGAGTACAGGGCCGATCATGCCCGCCACACTGCTGAAGCTCATGCCCAGCCCCCTGACGACGGTCGGGTACAGTTCGGAGGCCACTAGGGGCAGCACCACGTAGGATGAGGATATCCCCATCTTGCCCACACAGTAGAGCACTAGGGTCCACGTTGTACCTGCACATACATATAACCATGAAATTTACGATAGGTATGAGAAAAGGTCCGATCATGCCCACTACACTGCTGAAGCTCATGCCCAGCCCCCTGACGACGGTTGGGTACAGTTCGGAGGCCACTAGGGGCAGCACCACGTAGGATGAGGATATCCCCATCTTGCCCACACAGTAGAGCACTAGGGTCCACGTTGTACCTGCACATACATATAACCATGTAATTTACGATAGGTATGAGAAAAGGTCCGATCATGCCCACTACACTGCTGAAGCTCATGCCCAGCCCCCTGACGACGGTTGGGTACAGTTCGGACGTCACTAGAGGCAGCACCACGTAGGACGAGGATATCCCCAACTTGCCCACACATTAGAGCACTAGGGTCCACGTTGTACCTGCACATACATATGACCATGAAATTTACGATAGGTATGAGAAAAGGTCCGATCATGCCCACTACACTGCTGAAGCTCATGCCCAGCCCCCTGACGACGGTTGGGTACAGTTTGGACGTCACTAGAGGCAGCGCCACGTAGGACGAGGATATCCCCAACTTGCCCACACATTAGAGCACTAGGGTCTAGGTTTTTCCTACATGCACATTGTTTTGTCTTACTCGTAAATGCTAGACTTCGTGAGGATATAATATATTTAAACTTTCCTAGAAACTATTCCTGCAGTAGCAACAATAGCAAATACAATACAATACAATAGTACAATACTACAATAGTATTGTAGTAACAATAGCAAATAATAGTTTTACATTAATATTACATATGCCTTCAAATTTACCTTTGTAGCGATATTACTGATACACTCTGCTAACACGATGATATATTTGCATAGTTAATGCACAACAATGTTTGTCGTAGTTGAAATTGATTCACAGCAAGCAGCTCAGTTGCATTAGTATATACGAAATAAATCTCAAAACATAAAACACGTTAACATGTTGGCCACATTTTTACACACGTCCCGTGTCCCACTAATATATTTATGTAAGTGAGTTGCACACTGAGTCTGAGTTTTATCAAGAAATGCTAGTGCAAGAAAGCTATGACGATGACGCTGTGTTAAACCGGTCACAACTTTCATAACAAAGGAACGTTAGAAGGTAAATCTAATGTTAATTTAACCGTATTCCAGCAGAAGGCAATGAATTCTAATATTTCCACCAACCTCCTTACCACAGATTATCTGATTGGTTCCTACGCCTGATCACAGAAACGTAATTAGGACCTTCATCAAAAGCGCAATCAATAATTACGTTTTGAAGAGAATAAGAGTTTGTAATAGGGGCCCTAGAGGTTCATGCAGCTTTTCCTTACGATTTAAGGTAATAAACGGTTATATATCCACAACCCACAGTTTAACTATATTTAAAGAGGATCCTCTAGGATGATAACTATTGTTTTCTCATACGCGTTTCTTAAAGATATATATTCTTCCCATAACATAAATTACCCTTTACGTTACTTTGTTAAATGAGAATCAATAGACTATACAAGATAAAGTAAATCAATGTTATAATGAATAGTATATTCAAATAATTCAGAACATTATTCTACAAAATTACTGGTTGGATTTAAAACTGCTTTAAAACTAAGGTTCTAGAAATAATGATCAACTTGATTACATAAAGACAAAATAAAATGTAATATTAATTTGAGTTTTATACCTATTGAATATCAGATTTCCAACAAACTTCAGAAAAAGATGTCTGACATTAGCAGACACGAAATGAATGAAGGCGGGAAGGTAAATTAGCGTATTTGACTGCACGATAGAAGATCGTTGGATCGAGAAATTTATCGGGTTTGGCACGTAATCAGGCTCTATATTCATATTTACCAGACTGTACTGATTCATGATTGTATGGTTGCGGGGATGTAACATTAATTTAGTATTAGAGTGTGATGAAGTAGTAAACAGCTGTAATGAATTAACTTGTGATGAATCACAATATTATGATGTATCGAAACGCAACCAATTATAATAACAAATACGATTTATTTATGCTGTATACAATATTGTATGTTAAATATGAACCGAAATGGGTAATAAATATACAAGAGGTACATACAGTAAGTAATGAACACAATTTTAATGGAACCAAACACAAAATGGTGAATTATATGATTGGTTTTTATTTGCCGTTAAAAAGTTATCATATTAAAATTAAATACTATTTCATGTTCTATAAATAAAAACTAGCATACGCCGACTATTACAAAGATAAATATTATTTCAAAATAAATTGTTTGAAAGGAAACTGTTGTATTCAATTGTATTTTATAACCTTGATGATTTACTATATAGAAAACTGAAAAAGAGGTGGTAAAGTTTGTCCATTAATTTATGTGCTTCCCGTAATACACTGTATACATCAACACATAAATGAAATTTATTTTAGTTAGGAAACTAAGTGACCTTGTATTATGTTTATATCGTTAACCTTTTGCTGATTTGGTTCCAACCTAGACTAGCTTAACAAACATAGTTTTTTTCGCATGCTTGAGCTTTTTAATTGATTTTCTTGAATTATCCGTAATAGTCTAGCATTAGTATTAAATTGCATGTTCTGCTTATTAATGCATTGTTATTATGTATTTAGAGTTAACAATTTTGCATGTAGCTGTGTGGAATTTTGTAACGGATGTTTTTACGTTGGAATAAATAAATAAAATAAAGAATAAATCTAAATATTCTAAATTTACAGTTCAGAACTAACCCATCTCTATCGAGCCTAGCGTAAAATATATTGATCTGACATCACTTTGCATAGACCAATTAAACATATATCAATACAGCCCAACCTAATCAAACAAAGCCTAATCCGCGTTAGCCCAATTCAACCTATTCTAAACTTGCCTTGCATTACCTAATAACCTTGTTGAGCTACGTTTACAACATTAATAAAATATATTCGATTTGTGTTTTTTAATATGTTAAATTATAATTACTTTATGTTAATAACCATTGTGATATTTTTTTTCAGTTGGTATTTTGTGAATTAGATTGTTAAGATTTTAACAAAGTTATTCTAGAAGGGGCAGCACTAAGTTAATGACTTGAAAAAAGTAAGTAAACTAAGTCAAAAACACTTAAAATGACAGTTGTACGTTATTGAAATACTTAGTAAATAGTTCAGAGATTCGTAAATGTATTGAATTATCAATCAATTTGTTTTCCAGGATAGAACTTTATTTAATGATACAATTTCAATACGGTTTTTGATAGGGTAAATGATTTTAAAGTTAAACCGATATTCCAATTTTTTTATTCAATACGTAGTTTAATTTCCTGTTATTATTTGAGTCCGCTCTATTTACAGACGGTTCTCAGTAATTTGTTAGCGAATTTCCCCTATAGGGAATTAGCGAATTTCCCCTATAGGGAAGAAGCTATTACCGTAGGTCTCATGGTAAGACTTAAGCCCGAGACCATGATAACTTTTTGTTTTGATGTCCCCAGATGTCCAAAACACTATTCGTTCAAATTTATATATATATATATATATATATATATATATATATATATATATATATATGTGTCCGTAAATGCGATAACTTGAGTAAAAAACGTCCGATTTCGATGAAATTTGGCTCAAATGTGTAAACTGACATTTATGACTTTAAGTTCGAAAACCAGAAAAATCGGACCATGGGAAGGGGGGTTTATGGGGGTTTTAAATTTTCCAAAAATCAGTTTTTTGCATTTTTTACCCTAAAATTTTTAAAACACTTAATTTTGGTTTAGACCATGTTATAGAGCTTAAAAAAAACAAATAATATGGTATTTTGAATTATTAACCTAGGTTAAGTGGTTGCGGAAAAAATCCAAAAAACATGCTCATAAAATCTCCCATGTTAATCTTATGGGAAAAAGGTTTTTGGCATTTCCTCAGTTAATTTTACTTTAAACTTCACATTTTCTTTTACCAATCATTTCAGCTCCACAAATCAATCATTTTGGTGTTTAAATTGTGATTCTACGTCAAACCGTTGCAGAGATATTCAAAGTGCTAAACACAGTACGTTGTCCAATGTTATCCTTATGGAGAATAAATAAAATTTGATATCTTGATTATTTATGAATGTATATTGATGAAATTTGGTATGTGGCTTCATGTTGTACTGGTATATTGATAATTGCACAAAAAATAAATGTTTTGTTGATTGTCCCCGTAGCAGCTAACCTGCATACTCAGCCCTAATGTTATTCTTATGGAGAATAAGTAAAGTTTTATATCTCCCTTAATTATGAACATAAATTAATAAAACATGGTAAGTAGCTTCACCTGGTTCAGTTATATTGATAATTGCATAAAAACTCATTTCTTATCTTCCTCGTTGCAGCAAACCTGCGTACTCAGTCCTAATGTTATTCTTATGGGGAATAAATAAAATGTAATAAATCACTTATTTATGAATGTATTTTTGTCAAAATTGGTGAGTGGCTTTATGTACTAGTGAGAAACATATCAATGCATTGGAAATTCGCTGAGTACGCAGGTTTGCTGCGACGGGGGGTATTTTTCTGTACCAGTGCCGGTACACCCCCAGTAAAACATGTAAGATCCAACCAAATAGAATATATTTAGTTGATACAATTATTATTGGATTTCAATTAACGACAAAAATGGGTTATTATGAAGATGTTTAATTTTTTAAATATAAATTTGTATTTGGAAATCATGGACTCATCTACTTGATATCCTGTCCTCATGGTATACCTTAAGAAGTTATTTTATGCTATCAGCAAAAGCATCTTGCATCTCGCATCTTGCTAGCCAAATGGTTGGCGTCCTGGACTTCGGTTTAAGGAGTCACGGTTCAAATCCCTTTGTGACAATACAAATTTGAAGGGTTTGGACCGCTTTAAATGGAAGCGTTTCTGTGCTCTGTAACGAAAAATGCCATTGGCATTGAAAAACGTTATGTTTAAAGATCGTATACCTATTCCCACGAGTAGTAGAGTTGACAGTTGAGGGCGTGGCTTACAGAGCTAACAGCTAAGAACAGCCAATAGTAGACGTGCTGTGTTGCCAAACTGCACACCAGCTTACGGTATATCAGTGGCGTGTTATTTCTCTATAAAATGGCAACAGTGGCATCGTGGAGCCTTATTACCTGGTGCTCAACCACCATCTTTCCTGCTCCCGATAATAATTGGTTTATAGGTGTACAAGTACTTACTCTGCTGAGCCAGTAAGGTCCCCAGGCAGGCGGCACCCCCCACCACCATGCTGACACACAGAGTCCACCGTCGTCCCGCACACTCCATGGCCGGCCACAGCACTATGTAGGTAGGCAGCTCCACGGCCCCGGCTAGGAAGAAGTTGAGGAACTCATCGCCCCCGAGGGCCGGGGCGTAGTAGGACAGGCCGACGTACACCGAGGTGTTTGTGAACCTGAGAACGAATAAGGAGAAAGGTCTAAATCGTAGTTATAAGTTACTACCTCTTCCCCGCAGGCTTCGCCCCGCGAATTATTTATAAAACTATGATAGTTTTGTATGCTGCATTCTGTGGTTAGCCTGTGGAACTACTAAGAAACAAGATCAGCTATTTGTATTTTCATCAGCTCAAACAAAAATGAATATCCATAAGGAATACATGGGAAATTTGAACCCCCGTGGGGCGTGGCCTTATAGGATTTTTTACATTTTCAATATGCCTATATGTTACTCTGGACTATCAAGTACCTCTCTCAAAATTTCAGCTCAATCGGTCCAGTAGTTTTCACGTGATGGAACTTCAGAGTTACGCTCAAGCTTATGCACAACCATTCATACTTTCTCATTCATAATATTATAGTATGATAACATAGGATAATAGAGATATCGGAGAAAGATTTGCTATTATTTGGATTTAAAACTCATTGTTGTTGATGGGGAGTTTATGTTTTTAAGAGATTATTGTGGGTATTTTCCATCACTGATTAGTAAAAACAAGTTTCACGAAGTTTTGGGGTCTGGAATCGAATCCCGCCTTCAGATGAGAAAAGGTTCTTTGTTGTGGTATAGGTTTTTCCACTACAAGACGGAATTAGATTCCAGATCTCGATCGTGAAACTCTTTTTTACTAATTAGTGACGGAAAATGTCCGCAAAAATCTCTTAAATAACACATGCATTTATTTCGAAGCACCAATTACATACATTGTTTGTTGTATAACCTCATTTCAATAAAATACGCTCTATGAAAACGAATCTTAGTTATATTTTGGACACTTATGTCACTAAACAACTTATTGATGAGCGTATTAGGTTTTGTTATTACTTACGGGATGTAATAAAATACGTCTTACAACACTTTAGGTTTATTTACACTTATACTGACTAATACTTGACGGACGGTAAACATACATACCCCCGTCGTAGCAAAACCGCGTACTCAGCGAATTTCCAATGCGTATATACGTGACTCACTACTACATAGAGCTACTTACCAAGTTTCACAAAAATACATCCATAAATAAGTGATATATAGCATTTTATTTATTCTCCATAAGAATAACATTAGGGTTGAGGACGCAGGTTTGCTGCAACGAGGAAGATAAGTCATTTCTTTTGCAATTATCAATATAACTGAACCAGGTGAAGCTATGTATCAAGTTTTATTAATTTAGGTTCATAATTAAGGGAGATATACAACTTTACTTATTCTCCATATGAATAACATGGGGGCCGAGTATGCAGGTTTGCTGCTACGGGGACTATCAACAAAAAACTTGTTTTTTGTGCTAATATCAATATACCACAACTAGTTGAAGCCACATACCAAGTTTCATCAATATACATTCATAAATAATCGAGATATAGAATTTTATTTATTCTCCATAAGGATAACATTGGACAACGTACTGTGTTTAGCAGTTTGAATATCTCTGCAACAATTGGACGTAGAACAACGATTAAAACACCAAAATGTTTGTTTTGTTGAGCTAAACACATTAATAAACATAAATGTGAAGTTTTTAGTAAAACTATCTCAGAAAAATCTAAAAACCTTTTTCCCATAAGATTAACATGGGACACGTATTTTTGGATTTTCTCCGCAATCACTTAAACTAGGGTAATGATTAAAAATACTAAATTTTTTTTGTAAGCTCTATAAAATGGCTATAACCAAAATTGAGTGTTTTTAACATTTTGGGGTCAAATTTGCAAAAAACCGATTTTTGGAAAATTATAAACCCCCATAAAACCCCCTTCCCATAGTGTGATCAATCTGGTTTTCGAACTTAAAGTCATAAATGCTACTCTCCACATTTGTGCCAAATTCAGGTGTTTCTTTCAAAAGTTATCGCGGTAACGGACACACACACACACACACACACACACACACACACACACACACACACACACATATATATATATATATATATATAGATATATATAAATTTGAACTAATAGTGTTTTTGGCATCTGGGGACCTCAAAACGAAAAGTTATCATGGTCTCGGGCTTAAGTCTTACCATGCCACCTACGGTAATAGCTTCTTCCCTGTAGGGGAAATTCGCTAATAACAGATGGATCAAGGCTATCAATTTCTACCATTCATCGTCAGGTCAATGAGAGAAATAACAGAACCAAAATGGTGGCCCTGCTTTTATACTATTGGTTAGCTGAAGTTCCGGATACTTTATAATTTATTAATTTATCTCTATCTTTACATTTTTCTTTAATTATAAAAAATGTTTCCCATGCATTCATTTAATTTCCTATTTACAATTCTTGAGGATGCTGAGGTTTTATTTTATTTTCCCTATGGTGTGGCCATTTTATAAAAGATGTTTCATTACGTTTGTTCTTTACGGTTTCCTGTTCTTCCAAGCTGATACATGGTTCTTAAATCTTTGATCAAAATTAACAGTTTAACCAATATAAAAGTTATCACATTTGTTACCAAAATTTTTTTAAACGCCGGGAATTACGAATGTGTTACAATCTTCTGTCTTGGGATTTAGTATTTTGTTCATGGTGGTTTCCGTTCTGAAGACTATATTAACTTCATATTTCTTGAATCGATTAGCGACCTTTTGTATCTTAGTTCCTGTGAAGCTGAACGTTGCGAAGTTGCTTGATGTTTCTTTTCTGTACAACAGAAAATTTAATACTTTTATATTGGAGTCAGTTCAACATATCCAATATATGGTTACTAAAAAGAGGCTTTAGTTAAATTATGGACTTGTTTTTATGAATAAATATAACATATGTGGTATTTTTGTGATCAGGAATTGGATTTATTTCAAATAAAAATACTATACCTGCATTAAAAAATGTAGACTTGACCATTACATATCAGAAATTGAGAATATTATTGAACTTTAAGCTAACTATTCAAGTTCTACGTAAAACTTACACACAACCTGACATCTTTTTTATCTCGAAAAAATAAAGATATGAGCAATTTTTATTTTGGTCAAAAATGTTTTTTTTAGCGTAGCAAACGAGTTTGGTGGAATATTTTCGATTTGTTTGCGCCATTTTATTTATTTTAGAACTACGCACTAATTTGCTCTTTTAACATTCTTTGTAACCATTATGGTTTACGAGATCCCAATAGTGAGCATAAAAAATGAACCCATTATATATGTACAGGGTGTCTCACGTAAGGTGTCTCAAACCGACAGACGAACCACTTGATCTAGAAGGATTAAATAAAGCTATTTCCCACTAAATTGACCCCAAGGAGTAACGTAAATATAGTTGTAACTTTTTAAAATACAGGGTGTACCAAAAACTGAGGGTCCCTAGTTCGAACCTCGGAACTTTCAAATATAAACATAGGTTAAGTTATACATCATTTTAAAGCCCTTTAACAAACAAACATTTTAGTGAAAACAGAACTCATTTTTCTTTAACCGTTTCAAAATGGCGGTCATTTTTGCGAAAAATATTAACATTTACGAAATACCCTGTATCCGCTAAACAACAAGACATAATTTTTTTTCTGATTTAAATTTATTGCTCGTATTAAAATGAGCTTATATCTTATGAAACTAAGTTTACCATTTTGTTTCTCATTTGTTCCTTACGCAAATATATATATATATATATATATATATATAAGATGCAGCATTTGTAACAACTTGTGTCTTGTTACCAGATGAAGGTGATGATGAGAGTCTTCCTCCTCAGGTTGGGTGTTCTGAGGAGATCCATAACGCCGTAGCTCCGGACCTGGTCCTTCTCATTGCCCTTCTGCTGCATATACCTCTCTACTTGAAACTTCCTCTGAAAAAATAAATCAAATAGATTAATTTACACGCAGCTAGCTAACTTGGGGGAGGTGAATTTCAGCATTTAAAACCAAAAGAAAATATAAAAATAGTTTAAACAAACACTGGTACTTTTTTTTAAATTGAAAACATTCGATTTTTTTGTTGTTCTAATAGGCCTATTTATTTATAACGCAAAATTTAGATGGCAATGTTGTGCATTATAAGGTTAGCAGGAGGTGCCATCAGCATCAAAAGTTGGTATTAGAGTATTAGGTTAATAAGACTACATCAAAATATGAAAAAACAGCCTTTCCCAACGTAAATTCCTCACAAGATAATGTACTGTGTTTAATTAATATGCATTGTCTTTAATAGCTCGGTAAATATTTGTATTACAATTATGGAAGAGATATTACAATTTTTTTTGTACTCCTATAATTTTATAAGCATAATTTTACATTCAGGGCTTTTCTGGTCCTTTTTGGGTCCAAAACTTAAATTTGAAAATTAAAATTTCCAAGAAAGTTTTCCGATAGTTTTACCCAACGGACTTGTCCAACCGGTTACAGAAAATAACGTCCAACCCAAATTTGAAGTAATTCCGACAAAAAATGTGACTGTTTGAGTGCAAACTCATATTTATTTCATTCAAACAAATCCCAAAAACCTTATTTTATTGAATTATTTCTATATTTTTTAGTGTTTTAGTATATATAAATAAAAAAAAACAAAAAAGTTGCTTTAGAAGTCGCTTCTATGGTAGTAAAGAAATTAATTTTCAACGTGTGGGTCATGCTAATGGCTTACGTTTCCATAGGAAATTCGCTAATAAAGGGTATAAATAAAAACAAACAATTACTTATAACTATACTTCCTCTTACAAGTAATGTGTGTAAAATAATCTTAGCGATCAGTACAAACAATATTAACAATTAAAACAAATATTAAAAAAACCAAATTATTTCCAGCTACAATAAAATAAATGGATGTAACAGTTGCGAATTTATAACGGCAATACTAATTAACACATTGACTCTCGCATCCTCATTTAGATTTAAATATAAAACCGTTACATTATTAATATTGCACTGAGGTTTTGTATTCTAATTTAAATAATGTTTGATGTTTTATATGTTTACAATATTGTCTTCATTGTTATAGAATGAATTCATTTGATTAAAATTATTTAATTAACTCAACAACTTCCCATAAATTTCACCAATTCTCTACAAAAACAAACTTCTATTAAACTACGATTCAAATTTTCGGATTTGGTTATCAATATCAACTGGTTAACAAACCTTGAAGTCGCAATTCCTTATAGTACAATTTTACGACGATAGTTTTGGCTCGTAGGAACCATTATCAATAGATTAACGCTCTGCAGTTTTGATAATGGCTCCCTGTGAGTCGAAACTATAGTCAAGGAATTGTACTATAAAGAATTGCGACGTCAAGGTGTGTTAACCTTGATACATAAATCTTTACTTTTTGTTTAAAAAAAATATCCCTTCATGTTAAATATAACTGTGCTTATGAATAATGCAGTTAAACCCCTCAATATTAAGATTCAGTTCTCAATGGTAAATGTAGCTTCCGCTTGGTAAGAAACTAGGATAAACTGGAAAGTTGCATTAACTTTGCTAAATAAGTTTACTTTTACAGTAAGTTAGTAGCTACTGGTTAAGGAGTACAGTACAAAACTGTATACCTTCAGGTGGACCATGTAGTTAGCTGGGAGGGACTTCCCGTTGACTCTGGCCATCTTCTTGAGAATCTTCTCCGCCTCCTCGAACCTTCCCCTCGCCAGCAGCCAGCGGGGAGACTCGGGCAGGATCCTGGGGAATACAGGAACCACAGGTAACAAAGGTAACACAGGTAACAAAGGTAACACAGGTAGGTAACATAGGAAATACAGGTATTCCTACAGGTAGGTAACATAAGAATACAGGTGATAATACATTCCAATACAACAGAGTTCTACCTATACTAATACATTATCACCAAACGGATAAACTAAGTATATTGGAAAAGCGGTGAGCGAGGGAAGAAACGAACATGCAGAAGTGCGACGGATAGAAGATTAATTTGCTTGGGGCGGATGATTGATTGGTGCGCGTGTGTCTGAGACCACATGGTCCTCCTGTGTCTGAAGTCTGGAAGAAACATGTTTATCTAAATCCTTATTTGTCATATCCTTATTTGTCAAGCATGATTATTTTTACTTTCATAAAATTATATAAGGAAACATTCTTATAGATTGGCTGAATAGAAAGACATCAGGTTTTATATATTAGTTGTTCGTATATTAGTTGCATGATTATAAACAGTTGAATATTAAATTACTTAATTTTCTTTTTAAGATTTTAAGATAATTATTTGTTATTATATTATGTTAGGTGACAACTTTATAATATTTTATAAACATCTTAGGAATGACCTCCAGTTTATTTTATGTTTTTTTTCCCTGAAATAATGCATTAAACTAATTGAGAAGGACCGAAAAATATTAGTAGTAATTGATAACTAACGTTTTTACAATTCAAATCAAAACGTTTAACACAATACTACGTGTCTTTGATTTAAGTTTTTATAATAGAGTAAATTTAAACAATTTTATTAGAATAAATATATTTTTAGATTAATTTGTTTTCAAATTATTTATTTAATTGATGCAATCTAGGTCGGTAGTAAGCATAAAGATAGGAGTCGAGCATGTTCGACCCTGAACATGTTTAAGTAAGACATTTAAATTCTAGATTGTGGTCTCGGTCCCAGGATAATCACTTGCCTTGGAAAGGGTTGAACCTAAATGAGCTTATTTTGGGATTAGTCTGATATAGTTTAAAGAACGGTCCCTAGCGAGACTCTACTAAATCAGGTTTTAAGTGTGAATTTTAAGCTACTAAAATTCTGACTCTAAATACTTTAACCCAATTTCTAACTAAATATTTGTAGTTTGTCTCCTATCAAAAGCTTATTTTCGTTAACAATTTTAAAATATTATAGTAACAATTATTTCTTTACGTGATCCTAATTTCTTTTTAACTATCGATAAAACTAAGATGTTGCCATCGTTTCAAAATTTACCTGAAATAATAAAAGATCAAACGACTTATTTTAATTGTAAAATTATGCTTAATCTTTTGCGTAAAAACTTATCAGAGTTTGTAAAGAAATACTACATCAAGGGAATACCAGGAAAATTGAAAAATTATTGTTAAAATTCCATTAAATAAATTAATGAACGGTAGTAATTTTCAATCGTGCGAGAAAACACCAGACTGAAAATACCTTGAAATACCAGACTTTTAATTTAATGTCAAAGAATAAAACCATAACATATTTTCCCTTTATTCGTTTAAAATTCCTCAGAAGGGAAATGAAAGGTCTGAGAAATGTTTCATGTGGGAAGGAAACCACGTGGAAAATATTGCTGAGTTCACATGGCAAAGTTGCTTTGAGCAATTTCTTATATACATGTCAAATTAATCAAACTGTGTTTTTGAAAAGATGACACTAAACAATAACAATCGAAAGAAACTCGTATTAGTAAAATTTCCGTCAAATTTACTTTCCTTCTAAAGCAACATCCAAGTTTACATACATATTTTAAGACGTCCTTTATTACAGCTAGAAATAAAATGATAATAAATATTAATATTATATGTATTAATGTGTTTCATTTATCTGTTGATGATGAATAAATGAAAGACTTATGAATTTCAATAAAAGTTGTATTGGAATTAAAATTGGTTTATTTGATAGATTGCGTATTTTAGTTATATTATCGGATTTTATAAATAGCTAATTTTACTGTGCAATCATTTATAGAAATAATATACTTTTGCAAAGTAAATAGATTACTACTTGAATAGTAGAATTTTTAGTCTCGCGGGTAGACCCCTCCAGCCTTATTCTCTGTTTGCTAAACAACCCCATTGTAGCGCGCTCGGAGCGCGGCCAACCGTTTGGCGGCGGAAGACACCTTCACTGCCTGACGATTCCTAGAATTTCGTCCTCAGACTAAAGAAGATAATAATTGAACCATTACACTCTCATTAACAAATTACGGCTCATTTTTTTCGTCATGATCAGACGAATACAAAAAAACTTGAATCAAAACTCTACGATATTCTATTTGATGACAAATATTCCAATAACTAAACTATGACTATCGAATAAAATATATTTATCTTGACTATGGAACATCGTAGAATTGTGATTAAAGTTTTGCCATATTCGTCTAATCATGACGAAACAAATGAGCCGTCATTTGATAGTGAGATTTCAATGGTTCGATTGTTAACTTATTTAGCAGAGGCGTAATTGTAAGAATTGCCAGGCCGGCCGTGAGGGTGTCTTCCGCCGCATAATGGTTGGCCGCGCTACAATGGGGTTCTTTTGTAAACAGAGGATTAGGACGGAAGGGACTACTTGCGAGACTGTCCGTTTAACTAAAAATTCTACTATAATGCCCTGGCCCTAAAATCAAATTAAAATTTCAAATAAAATACTAGTAGCAGACTGGCCGGTCCGGGATATCTTTGGTAAATCTTAATTTGTTTTACAAGTTATTTTTAGACAACATGTTATAAGCGGAAACCGATTGCATAATTTTGAATGTTCATCCGTAAATCATTTTTATAAAATAAATTACTCTGGTTGCACACGCCCTAAAAACTCGATTTGTTTACTCTTATACTTCACATCTGATGAAAATATTGGTTATATATTGTTAAAAAATATAAATATTGTTAGTAAAGTATAAATCTCTATGTGTAAAATCTAAGTTTACTATTACATTTACGCAATATAATAAATTGTTAATAACTAAACAGTTTATTAAGGATTTCAACGCCATGGCATTTTTATTAATAGAGTACACAAACTCTTTAAGGGAAAGCAGTCCGAAACCGTAAAATCTTTGTGGACACCCGGGATTTGAACCCATAAACCCTTGATCGAAGTCCAAGACGCTAACTGTTAGCGAGATTCGAGATTTGTTTATTCTATTTCTGCTGTCACTAGAAAATAATTATGTAATAATTATGTTACAGAATTAAACACATCCTTACCACCAGTAGAGGAAGAATGAGAGGAAAGGCACAGAAGTAGCTAGGGCCAGCTGTCTCCAATCCCGTATCAGGTAGACGACAGCGGCTAATGCCACCAGTCCCAGGGAGTACGCTATGTTGGTCATGATGGTGCACGTTGTGCGGTGCTTGGGCCCTACTAGCTCTATAGCTGGAAAACAAAATGCGACAGCCATTAGGTTGTATTAGGAACAAAATACGACTAATAATAATAATACTGAATAACAATTGCTCAATAATCGGGATTGCCTCTTTCAAACAAAGTACAATTCGATATAACAATACTCTTAATACTAATACTATTACTTTGATGGCTTTTGGGGCTAAATAAACGATTCCTTACAATATATAAACAGAAAATTTAAAAGTAGTTGTGACTATGTCTTGAATATTTTATTTTGAATACTAAATCAGATAGTTGTAAAACGCACTGCATGCAAGATAGTGGGCAAAATTATATGCTAGAATCCTCCACATTTTTTTATTACTGAAATTTGTTATCCTCCGATAAGGCATGTTTAGCATAGCACCCAAGTTAAGCGTACGAAATTTTTTTTATTTCCTGCGGAGACTCAATGTATATTTTCAATATTCTAAAATATGATTTTTTAAATGAGATATTTATTTTAAAAAAGCCCACACAAACTGGAAATCATAATCTTTCTAGACCTACGACATGACATCACATCCCGAAAAGTCATAAATGTTTTTCACCCAGTATTTCTTTCCACGTTTTCCAAATATTATCTCAAACCATCGATACATCTTCCGTAGGGTGTACAATCAACGTTCAAAATAAATTAGTTCTACATCACTTAATAAATAGATCTAAGAGCCTAATGTAGTAACCGTACCGAATACTAAACGATTTAACATAATCCAAAAACACTAGTAAATTTTGTTTTAATCAGACAACTTTGACTTTATTGAATCATTGTCAATTACAATGGCCATTGGCTCTTCCACAAACTTAGAGCCTAAAAACGTACTGCTAAAGCTATTCTAAGAACAGATTATCAACCATAATGATCATTAACAACTGAATGCTTGTTACGAAGTTCAACTCAAAGATATTATCGATTTGATAATAGGAATTCAATAAAAACGGTAATGTTGTTCGTGGAAAAAAAATTCACATAAGTTAAAAAGTGGTTATGTTTAAAGTACAATTGTTTATTTGTCACATACTTTATACTTGTTTATACTTAATTTCTATTCAAATATTTTAGTGAATTTTCCTTATTGGGAAGAAGCTATTAGTGTAGTCGGCATGGTAAGACCTAGGCCCGGGACCATGATAACTTTGCTTTTTGAGGTTCCCAGATGCCAAAAACACAATTCGTTCAAAACTGTATATATATATATATATATATATATATATATATATATATATATATATATATATATATATATATATGTGTAATTTTCAGTAAAAAGGGCTACTAATATAATTATTATTTTAACAGTTTTAAACACAGTGCC
This sequence comes from Allygus modestus, assembly GCA_963675035.1. Lineage (NCBI taxonomy): Eukaryota > Metazoa > Arthropoda > Insecta > Hemiptera > Cicadellidae > Allygus > Allygus modestus. Next base: position 12,485,243 of record OY776115.1, read on the forward strand.
GTGGTTTAAATTATTTTATTTCAAGAACGACATGTTTCGGACCTTAAGACCTCATGGTCGTAAACAAAACTTAACCTCACAATTATTACAAAGAAATCTAAAGGTAAACAATAAATTGCTGATAATATAATCATATGACTTTACCCACAGTTCTTTTAACATGTTTCTCAACTATTCTGGCTTAATAGATTTTAGTTTCAATATTTTGCATATGAATTTGCATGGTGTTAATAATATTGTGTGGATCTTTTTTGTAGCTGGAGTAAATGATGAATTATTCTTTAACGTATGTTAAAGTTCTTTGTCTCTTTATATATATTTGTGTCCGTGAGCACGATAACACTCGTAAAAATGGTCCGATTTTGATTCAATTTGGGACAAAATTGTAAAGCAAAATTTATTACTTTAAGTTCAAAAACCAGCCACATCGCTCCATCCAAAGGGGTATTTTGGGAGGGTTTTGTACCCCAAACATGGATTTTTTGAGTTTTTTACGTATAATATTTTAGTAAATTCAATTTTAGTTTTCACCATTGAATTCATCTTAAAATAATACACAATTTGGTGTTTTCATCATTGATCTACGTCAATTTTTTCCAGAGATATTGAAAGTGCTAAATACAGTACGTTGTCCAGTGTTATTCTTATGGAGAAAATGACAAATTTTATATCTCGCTTATTTATGAATGTATACCAACAAAACTTGGTATATGGCTTCATCTGTATGTGTTCTATTGTTATTTTCCCAAAAAAACTTTACCGAGATAGTTCATTTAGCAGCAAACCTGCGTAATCAGCCCCCATGTTTTTCTTATGGAGAATAAGTGAAATATTATGTATCCCTTAATTATGAACATAAATTAATACAACTTTGTATGTGGCTTCACCTAATTAAGTTATATTAATATTTTCATTAAAAAAAACATATTTTGTGTCCCATGTTGCAGCAAACCTGCGTACTCAGCTCCCATGTTATTCTTAAGGAGGATAATTAAAATGGCATATATCTCTTATTTATGAATGTATATTGATGAAACTTGGTATGTGGCTTAACCTAGTTAAGTTATATTCATATTTTTCTAAAAACCCATATTTTTTCCCCTTGTTTAAGCAAAACTACGTACTCAGCTTACATGTTATTCTTATGTAGAGTAATTTAAATGTTATATTATATCCCTTATTTGTTGACTTGGTAAGTGGCTTTACGCAGTATTAAGACATACATATATATGCAATGGAAATTCGCTGAGTACGCAGGTTTGCTGCGACGGGGGTATTTTAATATCTTGTCCAATTAGTAGTATAAACCTTAAACATTTTAAAAATAAAATTGAAAACAATAAAAATAATTAAAAATGTTGTGATTTCACTAAATGTTTTTGAAAATTAAAGAAATCATTGTATGTCAATCATTGTATAATTAACGATGGTTGTTTCTTTTATAAAATAATGTTCAAATAAATTTTCTACGTTATTTAAATTTGACATCAGGGACCTTGGGTCTCTGACAAGTGATCAAAGAGAATGAGGATGTGCCAGTGACAAAGCCTCAAAGGCAGTTAAGTGGGGGACAATGTACAAGAGACCAGCCACATTGTTGGACATGTAGTGTGATTAAGATCCGCCATGTCATAGAGCACACAATACAGGGTCACTGACAAGTGATCAAAGAGAATGAGGATGTGCCAGTGACAAAGCCTCAAATGCGGTTAAGTGGGGGACAATGTACAAGAGACCAGCCACATTGTTGGACATGCAGTGTGATTAAGATCCGCCATGTCATAGAGCACACAATACAGGGTCACTGACAAGTGATCTTAGAGAATGAGGATGTGCCAGTGACAAAGCCTCAAATGCGGTTAAGTAGGGGACAATGTACAAGAGACCAGCCACATTGTTGGACCTGCAGTGTGATTAAGATCCGCCATGGCACAGAGCACACAATACAGGGTCACTGACAAGTGATCAAAGAGAATGAGGATATGCCAGTGACAAAGCCTCAAATGCGGTTAAGTGGGGGACAATGTACAAGAGACCAGCCACATTGTTGGACCTGCAGTGTGATTAAGATCCGCCATGGCATAGAGCACACAATACAGGGTCACTGACAAGTGATCAAAGAGAATGAGGTTGTGCCAGTGACAAAGCCTCAAATGCGGTTAAGTGGGGGACAATGTACAACAGACCAGCCACATTGTCGGACCTGCAGTGTGATTAAGATCCGCCATGGCATAGAGCACACAATACAGGGTCACTGACAAGTGATCAAAGAGAATGAGGATGTGCCAGTGACAAAGCCTCAAATGCAGTTAAATGGGGGACAATGTACAAGAGACCAGCCACATTGTGGACCTGCAGTGTGATTAAGATCCGCCATGGCATAGAGCACACAATACAGGGTCACTGACAAGTGATCAAAGAGAATGAGGATGTGCCAGTGACAAAGCCTCAAATGCGGTTAAGAGGGGGACAATGTACAAGAGACCAGCCACATTGTTGGACCTGCAGTTTGATTAAGATCCCCCATGGCATAGAGCACACAATACAGGGTGTCTGACAAGTGATCAAAGAGAATGAGGATGTGCCAGTGACAAAGCCTCAAATGCGGTTAAGTGGGGGACAATGTACAAGAGACCAGCTACATTGTTGGACCTGCAGTGTGATTAAGATTCGCCATGTCATAGAGCACACAATACAGGGTCACTGACAAGTGATCAAAGAGAATGAGGATGTGCCAGTGACAAAGCCTCAAATGCGGTTAAGTGGGGGACAATGTACAAGAGACCAGCCACATTGTTGGACCTGCAGTGTGATTAAGATTCGCCATGTCATAGAACACACAATACAGGGTCACTGACAAGTGATCAAAGAGAATGAGGATGTGCCAGTGACAAAGCCTCAAATGCGGTTAAGTGGGGGACAATGTACAAGAGACCAGCCACATTGTCGGACCTGCAGTGTGATTAAGATTCGCCATGTCATAGAACACACAATACAGGGTCACTGACAAGTGATCAAAGAGAATGAGGATGTGCCAGTGACAAAGCCTCAAATGCGGTTAAGTGGGGGACAATGTACAAGAGACCAGCCACATTGTTGGACCTGCAGTGTGATTAAGATTCGCCATGTCATAGAACACACAATACAGGGTCACTGACAAGTGATCAAAGAGAATGAGGATGTGCCAGTGACAAAGCCTCAAATGCGGTTAAGTGGGGGACAATGTACAAGAGACCAGCCACATTGTTGGACCTGCAGTGTGATTAAGATTCGCCATGTCATAGAACACACAATACAGTGTCACTGACAAGTGATCAAAGAGAATGAGGATGTGCCAGTGACAAAGCCTCAAATGCGGTTAAGTGGGGGACAATGTACAAGAGACCAGCCACATTGTTGGACCTGCAGTGTGATTAAGATTCGCCATGTCATAGAACACACAATACAGGGTCACTGACAAGTGATCAAAGAGAATGAGGATGTGCCAGTGACAAAGCCTCAAATGCGGTTAAGTGGGGGACAATGTACAAGAGACCAGCCACATTGTTGGACCTGCAGTGTGATTAAGATCCGCCATGGCATAGAGCACACATGACAGGGTGTCTGACAAGTGATCAAAGTGAATGAGGATGTGCCAGTGACAAAGCCTCAAATGCGGTTAAGTGGGGGACAATGTACAAGAGACCAGCCACATTGTTGGACCTGCAGTGTGATTAAGATCCGCCATGGCATAGAGCACACAATACAGGGTCTCTGACAAGTGATCAAAGTGAATGAGGATGTGCCAGTGACAAAGCCTCAAATGCGGTTAAGTGGGGGACAATGTACAAGAGACCAGCCACATTGTTGGACCTGCAGTGTGATTAAGATCCGCCATGTCATAGAGCACACAATACAGGGTCACTGACAAGTGATCAAAGAGAATGAGGATGTGCCAGTGACAAAGCCTCAAATGCGGTTAAGTGGGGGACAATGTACAAGAGACCAGCCACATTGTTGGACCTGCAGTGTGATTAAGATCCGCCATGGCATAGAGCACACAATACAGGGTCACTGACAAGTGATCAAAGAGAATGAGGATGTGCCAGTGACAAAGCCTCAAATGCGGTTAAGTGGGGGACAATGTACAAGAGACCAGCCACATTGTTAGACCTGCAGTGTGATTAAGATCCGCCATGGCATAGAGCACACAATACAGGGTCACTGACAAGTGATCAAAGAGAATGAGGATGTGCCAGTGACAAAGCCTCAAATGCGGTTAAGTGGGGGACAATGTGCAAGAGACCAGCCACATTGTTGGACCTGCAGTGTGATTAAGATCCGCCATGTCATAGAGCACACAATACAGGGTCACTGACAAGTGATCAAAGAGAATAAGGATGTGCCAGTGACAAAGCCTCAAATGCGGTTAAGTGCGGGACAATGTACAAGAGACCAGCCACATTGTTGGACCTGCAGTGTGATTAAGATCCGCCATGTCATAGACCACACAATACAAGGTCACTGACAAGTGATCAAAGAGAATGAGGATGTGCCAGTGACAAAGCCTCAAATGCGGTTAAGTGGGGGACAATGTACAAGAGACCAGCCACATTGTTGGACCTGCAGTTTGATTAAGATCCGCCATGGCATAGAGCACACAATACAGGGTGTCTGACAAGTGATCAAAGAGAATGAGGATGTGCCAGTGACAAAGCCTCAAATGCGGTTAAGTGGGGGACAATGTACAAGAGACCAGCTACATTGTTGGACCTGCAGTGTGATTAAGATTCGCCATGTCATAGAGCACACAATACAGGGTCACTGACAAGTGATCAAAGAGAATGAGGATGTGCCAGTGACAAAGCCTCAAATGCGGTTAAGTGGGGGACAATGTACAAGAGACCAGCCACATTGTTGGACCTGCAGTGTGATTAAGATTCGCCATGTCATAGAACACACAATACAGGGTCACTGACAAGTGATCAAAGAGAATAAGGATGTGCCAGTGACAAAGCCTCAAATGCGGTTAAGTGGGGGACAATGTACAAGAGACCAGCCACATTGTTGGACCTGCAGTGTGATTAAGATCCGCCATGGCATAGAGCACACATGACAGGGTGTCTGACAAGTGATCAAAGTGAATGAGGATGTGCCAGTGACAAAGCCTCAAATGCGGTTAAGTGGGGGACAATGTACAAGAGACCAGCCACATTGTTGGACCTGCAGTGTGATTAAGATCCGCCATGGCATAGAGCACACAATACAGGGTCTCTGACAAGTGATCAAAGTGAATGAGGATGTGCCAGTGACAAAGCCTCAAATGCGGTTAAGTGGGGGACAATGTACAAGAGACCAGCCACATTGTTGGACCTGCAGTGTGATTAAGATCCGCCATGTCATAGAGCACACAATACAGGGTCACTGACAAGTGATCAAAGAGAATGAGGATGTGCCAGTGACAAAGCCTCAAATGCGGTTAAGTGGGGGACAATGTACAAGAGACCAGCCACATTGTTGGACCTGCAGTGTGATTAAGATCCGCCATGGCATAGAGCACACAATACAGGGTCACTGACAAGTGATCAAAGAGAATGAGGATGTGCCAGTGACAAAGCCTCAAATGCGGTTAAGTGGGGGACAATGTACAAGAGACCAGCCACATTGTTGGACCTGCAGTGTGATTAAGATCCGCCATGGCATAGAGCACACAATACAGGGTCACTGACAAGTGATCAAAGAGAATGAGGATGTGCCAGTGACAAAGCCTCAAATGCGGTTAAGTGGGGGACAATGTGCAAGAGACCAGCCACATTGTTGGACCTGCAGTGTGATTAAGATCCGCCATGTCATAGAGCACACAATACAGGGTCACTGACAAGTGATCAAAGAGAATAAGGATGTGCCAGTGACAAAGCCTCAAATGCGGTTAAGTGCGGGACAATGTACAAGAGACCAGCCACATTGTTGGACCTGCAGTGTGATTAAGATCCGCCATGTCATAGACGACACAATACAAGGTCACTGACAAGTGATCAAAGAGAATGAGGATGTGCCAGTGACAAAGCCTCAAATGCGGTTAAGTGGGGGACAATGTACAAGAGACCAGCCACATTGTTGGACCTGCAGTTTGATTAAGATCCGCCATGGCATAGAGCACACAATACAGGGTGTCTGACAAGTGATCAAAGAGAATGAGGATGTGCCAGTGACAAAGCCTCAAATGCGGTTAAGTGGGGGACAATGTACAAGAGACCAGCTACATTGTTGGACCTGCAGTGTGATTAAGATTCGCCATGTCATAGAGCACACAATACAGGGTCACTGACAAGTGATCAAAGAGAATGAGGATGTGCCAGTGACAAAGCCTCAAATGCGGTTAAGTGGGGGACAATGTACAAGAGACCAGCCACATTGTTGGACCTGCAGTGTGATTAAGATTCGCCATGTCATAGAACACACAATACAGGGTCACTGACAAGTGATCAAAGAGAATAAGGATGTGCCAGTGACAAAGCCTCAAATGCGGTTAAGTGGGGGACAATGTACAAGAGACCAGCCACATTGTCGGACCTGCAGTGTGATTAAGATTCGCCATGTCATAGAACACACAATACAGGGTCACTGACAAGTGATCAAAGAGAATGAGGATGTGCCAGTGACAAAGCCTCAAATGCGGTTAAGTGGGGGACAATGTACAAGAGACCAGCCACATTGTTGGACCTGCAGTGTGATTAAGATTCGCCATGTCATAGAACACACAATACAGGGTCACTGACAAGTGATCAAAGAGAATGAGGATGTGCCAGTGACAAAGCCTCAAATGCGGTTAAGTGGGGGACAATGTACAAGAGACCAGCCACATTGTTGGACCTGCAGTGTGATTAAGATTCGCCATGTCATAGAACACACAATACAGGGTCACTGACAAGTGATCAAAGAGAATGAGGATGTGCCAGTGACAAAGCCTCAAATGCGGTTAAGTGGGGGACAATGTACAAGAGACCAGCCACATTGTTGGACCTGCAGTGTGATTAAAATCCGCCATGGCATAGAGCACACATGACAGGGTGTCTGACAAGTGATCAAAGTGAATGAGGATGTGCCAGTGACAAAGCCTCAAATGCGGTTAAGTGGGGGACAATGTACAAGAGACCAGCCACATTGTTGGACCTGCAGTGTGATTAAGATCCGCCATGGCATAGAGCACACAATACAGGGTCTCTGACAAGTGATCAAAGTGAATGAGGATGTGCCAGTGACAAAGCCTCAAATGCGGTTAAGTGGGGGACAATGTACAAGAGACCAGCCACATTGTTGGACCTGCAGTGTGATTAAGATCCGCCATGTCATAGAGCACACAATACAGGGTCACTGACAAGTGATCAAAGAGAATGAGGATGTGCCAGTGACAAAGCCTCAAATGCGGTTAAGTGGGGGACAATGTACAAGAGACCAGCCACATTGTTGGACCTGCAGTGTGATTAAGATCCGCCATGGCATAGAGCACACAATACAGGGTCACTGACAAGTGATCAAAGAGAATGAGGATGTGCCAGTGACAAAGCCTCAAATGCGGTTAAGTGGGGGACAATGTACAAGAGACCAGCCACATTGTTGGACCTGCAGTGTGATTAAGATCCGCCATGGCATAGAGCACACAATACAGGGTCACTGACAAGTGATCAAAGAGAATGAGGATGGGCCAGTGACAAAGCCTCAATTGCGGTTAAGTGGGGGACAATGTACAAGAGACCAGCCACATTGTTGGACCTGAAGTTTGATTAAGATCCGCCATGGCATAGAGCACACAATACAGGGTGTCTGACAAGTGATCAAAGAGAATGAGGATGTGCCAGTGACAAAGCCTCAAATGCGGTTAAGTGGGGGACAATGTTCAAGAGACCAGCCACATTGTTGGACCTGCAGTGTGATTAAGATCCGCCATGGCATAGAGCACACAATACAGGGTCTCTGACAAGTGATCAAAGTGAATGAGGATGTGCCAGTGACAATGCCTCAAATGCGTTTAAGCGGGGGACAATGTACAAGAGACCAGCCACATTGTTGGACCTGCAGTGTGATTAAGATCCGCCATGGCACAGAGCACACAATACAGGGTGTCTCGTTACTCTCTGGACAAAGGTATACAACATCATTCCTTCTGTCAAAACAAATACATTTTATTATACGGACATGGGTCTCCCATTGCTAGTTTCCCGTTTGTCCTTCCGTGTTTATTCACTTTAAAGTTCAAAATGTTTAAATAACGGAATCGAATTGAACTAAACTTAAGTAAACTTTTTACGGTGGTAGGGTCTAAACACAAAAGTTATATTGTACTTATCTCTGAGAATTTCAAAATGGCGGTGATTTACAAATTTGCCATCCTAATCAGCTAGAAAACCAGCCATTATGCAAAATATTTACAAGATTATTTCATTTAGGGAATTTTATAAAAAAATTAACTTTATTCGAATAATGTAAATAGAATAATACATTGAGTGCTTGCTATTATAGTTATTTATTGCATCGTTGTAATGTGGAAAGCCCAAAGTGGTCACATGTACATTTCATCAACTTTATTGTTTGTTACTCGATTTAAATTATTTCAGTATCGTTAGACTTGTCATACGGTTCCCTAAAAAGAGTTATTTTTGTAGAGATTTTGTAAAATTGCCGGGTTTCGAACCATTTATGATAAGTAATGTAGTTTAAATGTAAAACGGCTGCTATTTTGAAATGGTCAGAGGTAATTAAACCATAACATTTTTACTGATAGACCCTATACGCAGTTGACTTAGGTTTGGTTGAATTTGGTTCAGTAGTTTTTAAATATGAAATTTAAAATTAAAAACACAAACTGACAGACAACCGAGGGACTAGGCATGGGAGACCCATGTTCACATTATGAAATGTGTTTGTATTAACCCGAGGAATAATGTGAAATATCTTTGTTTAAATATTTACGGGAAATCCTACATGACAATGTGGTAAAAAATTATTTTATTTAATATTAGCTTCGATCTAGTCAGCTAATTGGAGCTCGTAAATTCAAGGGAGATCCCCATTTCCTTTAGAAACAATATATTTAAAACAGATTTGTCAAACTACGATTCAATATTACTTAAGCGAATAACATAGTATTTGATGTGTGATGACATCTTAATGTATCAAGTTCTATTTATTTTTTTGGTTTTGATGAAACTTTGCATTTAATATGATGGTAAGTGCACACGTAACTGCCAAAATGAGTTTTTTTTAAGGAAGTTTTTAATATCGCATTTTAGTGTTTTAAAGAAGTATTTTTGTTTTTGTTTTTTGAGTGTCGAAAAACACGAAAATGGGCTTTAGTGTTTTTTTTTAAAGAAGATAATGTGGATAAAGACTGATTTTAAAGTTAGAAACCGGAAACCGGAACTGGTAAAACATCACAAAATAATTTAGCTTAATCCAACAATTAGGGGAGTTTTGAATTAGATTTGTATATGTTTTTCTTTTAATTTAAGACAACCTGTTTCATGTGTTTCATGTTTCTTTGTTCTTGATGTGAGCTATTGTTTGTTTGTTGTTCGTGTGAGCTATTTTTGTTTTTTGTTCATGTCAGCTATATTCCGTTAATTGGTCTCACTTCAACCTTAAATATTTTCGTAGTTAAATAAAATATCTGTAAGAACGTCGTCATGGCAGATGACGTAGCATATGCAATTCCGGTAGTCAATGTGATACAATTTCATTTTACCAGCCACAAAAAAAACTCGCTGTATGTTTAATTACCTAATCTGTTGTATGCAAATATTCAGAGAGTCAGAGTCTTCCATTGCTTATGCAGTTATATTGCTTACTCAAACCGTAGAGTACCGAGGAGACCCAGCCATTCTCGGTGATATTTGACACGTTTCGTGAGTGAAAAAGATGTCCACTCGATATAAAATAGTCTACTCTAGCTTTCACTGTGTTCAATAAATCATTTGTTACTACTTTACCCTGCATAAGTGGTACATTGACAGATCACTGGTTAGTTTATTCACAACTGCTGTGATTGTTTTTATTTTAATTTATAACTTCATAAGCCCAATGTTAAATATCAAAATTTCAAATGAGACTTTAACACATTATGAATTTTCCTGTGGTTGAGGTTTTTACCGTTAGATTTTTTAAGTCCAAAGCCCCTAATATCAAAGTTTTAACAAAATCGTTCCGCAGGATGAAGAGAAATGTGTTGTAAACAAACAAACACAGCTCGTATTAGAGTACAGGAATATTAAGAGTATAGACAATTTATAAAGAATATATCATGGAAACAATTATAATTTGACATACACACAATCCACAAACTATATAATATCCTTACCTAAGACGTAGGGAGTTCCCAAAATAGCGGGAACTGTAAATCCAACACCAACTCTAAAAAACGTCCAGGTAGCAAAATCTTGGGCGAAAGCAGTTGCGATGCCGAAAATGCATTCTATAAATAGGTAAATGAAAAATGAAGGCCTCCTTCCGATACTGCAACAATAATTAGTGTTACAGAAATTGACAACGTAACTAGCTATGAAAATTCAATCAGACTACTCAGAGAAGTTAAAATTATGAATATTATTTAACGAATTAATATATTCAAACACATGGTTTGTCGATGGTCCAGTTAATTCACGATGCCACTCAGTCCATATAATCTTTCCCGTATAATTCAATTTCCATTTGGTTTTACTTCACTAATCTAAATTGGTTGGTTGAATAATCAAATCAATTAAAGAGCAACCAAGCTTTGATGCCATGATTCGATCGTTGGTTGGAGCTAGAGTTGGGTCTTAACCGGTAATTAGAGAATTCATAATAATTTGCTGAATTAGTTAACCTTTTTCAATAGAATTATTGTGACTTTTATGAAATAAATAAATTTGAACTATATTACGTTTTTCTTTGCACACGTTTTATACAAAAAAAGTGACAAAAGATTAAGTTTACCAAACCATTCGTTATAAATTACTACAGAACGTTATAATTCATAAAATTATTGAATATTTAAAACATGTTTTTCTTTATACTTATATAGCTCTAACATAAAATATAAAGACTTTTATCTAATTAAAGCATAAGGAAATATTAAAGACAAGAAAGAATTTGTAGCTTTTTATTTTTTTTAACAAATACCTAAGCCTACGAAAAATGGTAGTATATTTTAAAAATAAGTGTGTTTTTATAATTAAATACTCTAACATAAAACATTAAGATTTTTATGTAATTAAAGCATAAGGAAATATTAAAGACAAGAAATAAATTGTAGCTTTAACATTACTGCAAATTGATATGCGGTAAGTTTAACAAATAAATAAACCTACCAAAAAAATGACGCTAGAGTTTAAATAGTATTTGTAAAAGTTTACTATCAAATAGAAAGTCTTCATAATAAGTAACTGTAGGCATCATTATGATAAAAATGTTGGCTGCTAAATCTGAAACTAAGTAATACTGTTACTTTTGCTATCTAAGAATACTTATTTATATGTAATACGTACTACTAAGTATTTATTACACCTCATTCAAAACTTAAACATGCTATCTATTTTTAGGAAAATTACATATTATCAATGAAGAGACTAATGTCTCTGTTTGCTTCAAAATGTTGGCTTTGAGCATTAAACTGAGAATAGTTATTTAAAGACTAAAAGCTCCATAACTTATAACGAGTTCGCACGCAGCATGCTGACGTGAGGGAAGTGAATTTCCACAACAAAATTTTAAAACTCAAAATCAGTGTAAAAACATACATTTGTCCAATTTTTATTGAAATCTGAAAACACAGATTTTTTGGCTGTTCTGATACTCCTGGTTTCATTTACTTGCAAAGCTGGGAATACAATTTTGCGCATTATAAGGTTAGGAGAAGGTCCAGATAGGCTTGAAAGTAGGCGTGAGGTTGCTGGAGATAATAAAAGTACTTTAACAAAGGAATAACAGGCTTTTCTAGTGTAAAACCCCCATAAGACAATGTACTGTGTTTATCCGATACACATTTTCTTTAATAACTCGGTAAATATTTATGCTAGAATGACGAGAGAGGGCTTAAAACTTTCGCCTCTCTAATTCCCATCTTTTTACATGCATTAATTTTACATATGGGGCTTTCCTGACCTTTTTTAGGCCCAAAAACTCGAAATTTGAAAGATTAATCCCCAAAAAATGTGTTTAGAGTTTTTTGATTGTTTTGCCCAACGAACTTGTCCAACAGGTTATAGAAAGGAACGTCCCTACCAAATTTGGAGTAAATCGGATAAAAAATGCGACCGCTAGAGTGCATACACATTTATATATATATATGTCTATATACATATATATACATATATATATATATATATATATAATTTTGAACGACCCCCCAAAACGTGTTCAGGGGGTCACGTTAGGAACTTCTATGGTGGTCCCGGGCTTAAGTTTCACCGTGCGGGTCATGCTAATAGTTCACTTTCCAAAGGAAATTCACTAATAATAATAGTAAGGGAACGTTTACCTGTCTTGCAGGTATCCAAAAATGTAGTTTCCTATAAGGCCCCCGGCTCCTAGCAAGACTAATGATAAAGTGCTATAAAAGTCCCTCTGGCACACCATGTCCCACTGAAAAAGAAAATTAATTGATTTAAAGCCAGATAAAGTAAATAATTTTGTGATATTATTAAATATTGATCTTAACTGTTTTTTCCACTGAGACAGACGGATATCCGATATCCCAATATCTGCAACTCAGAAGTAGTTCGTTACAAATTAAACAGTTTACTAAATATAATAAGGTAAATCTTTTAAAACTAACTAAGAACTAAAGAAATGAATAAATTTGTTTGGATTACGTTAGAAAACTCTATTTACATTTTACACTGATCAAGCTATGATATTCAGTGTTATATTCGGCTTAATACTTTAACATTTAAATGTTTGTTGTCCTTTTAGAATTTGAAATATTCATAAAAAGTATAACTATGTGCCTCTTTAACAGGGAATGTTTCAGTACATATGTTCTGAACCTTAACAGAAGTGGGACTACAGGATGGTTTAATCTGTTTACATTTAAACGACAACATCATTGTTATAAACCTTATGATTGTTCTGGGTTGAAGTAGACGTTACAATAGTATGATATATTAGGGAGCAAGATAAATACTACGTCTTACAACACACAATGTATAATTACACTTAAACTGTACTTACATACAAGTTGGTAAAATATACATAAAAATTGTGCAAGGCGATCGATTTCAATCAGTTACACCGGTCATCATCAGGCACAATCAGAGCATGATAGACACAAGATGGCGAACAGCTTATATACTATTGCTACCGGAAGTTCCGGAAACAAGTTGTGAAAAGTACCACTAGAGTCAAAGTTGACATGTTAATTGATAAATTTATCCCTATCCTTATCCGTTTTTCCTTAAAATTAAACAATTCTTCCCATGCATTCATTACATTTCTTTTTTACAAATATGGAGAACGTTCAAATTTTCTTCCCAAAGAAGTGGGCCATTTTCCAGTTCGTATTTTTTATGCGTGAATAAAATGTAAATAAAATATAATGAATGCATTGGAAGAATTGTTTATTTTTAAGGAACATTGTAAATATAGGGATAAATTAAACAGGTCAACTTTGACTATGATGGTACTTGTCGCAACCTGTTTCCGGAACTTCCCGTAGCCAATAGTATATAAGCTGTTCGCAATCTTGTTTCCGTCATTCTCTGATTCGGCCCGATGATGACCGGTGTTTAACTGGTTGTAATCGATCGCCTTGTACCATTTTTTGTGTATATTTTACCGTCTTAACTACACTGGTGGCGTATGGGGAGTAGTAAAATCTCTAGACGTGTCTCCAATCTACCTCAGTTACCACAGTTGTGGCGTACTGGAAGTATTCATAGGACAGTTCGTGCCTCCAATCTACCTCAGTGACTAAGTGGTGATGTACTGGGAGAAGTCAAAGGTCCAGCCGTGTCTGCAGCTAGTGATGTTGGTGGCCACTAGAGCGTGCTGGCTGGAGGGGAGTGATCTCAGCTTAGTATCACCAACCTACCTCAGTGACTACAGTGGTGGGGGACTGGGAGTAGTCAAAGGTCCAGCCGTGTCTGCAGCTAGTGACGTTGGTGGCCACTAGAGCGTGCTGGATGGAGGGGAGTGATCTCAGCTTGGTATCACCAACCTACCTCAGTGACTACAGTGGTGGGGGACTGGGAGTAGTCAAAGGTCCAGCCGTGTCTGCAGCTAGTGACGTTGGTGGCCACTAGAGCGTGCTGGCTGGAGGGGAGTGATCTCAGCGTGGTATCATAACCTACCTCAGTGACTATAGTGGTGGCGTACTGGGAGTAGTCAAAGGTCCAGCCGTGTCTGCAGCTAGTGATGTTGGTGGCCACTAGAGCGTGCTGGCTGGAGGGGAGTGATCTCAGCTTGGTATCACAAACCTACCTCAGTGACTACAGTGGTGGCGTACTGGGAGTAGTCAAAGGTTCAGCCGTGTCTGCAGCTAGTGACGTTGGTGGCCACTAGAGCGTGCTGGCTGGAGGGGAGTTATCTCAGCTTGGTATCACCAACCTACCTCAGTTACTACAGTGGTGGCGTACTGGGAGTAGTCAAAGGTCCAGCTGTGTCTGCAGCTAGTGACGTTGGTGGCCACTAGAGCGTGCTGGCTGGAGGGGAGTTATCTCAGCTTGGTATCACCAACCTACCTCAGTGACTACAGTGGTGGCGTACTGGGAGTAGTCAAAGGTCCAGCCGTGTCTGCAGCTAGTGACGTTGGTGGCCACTAGAGCGTGCTGGCTGGAGGGGAGAGATCTCAGCTCACTGTAGTTGCGGACGTACATCGTACAGTGACTGTATACCGGCTGGCCGTCTTTCCATTCCACTGGTATACTGGAAGCAAATATTTATTGATGAGAAGTAAATAAGGGGAATCTAGTAAAGGGATTTAGAACTTTGTTTCACGTTTGATAAACATTGATATTGAAAGTTAATATTTTCTTATTCTAAATAACTGGCCGATTTAAATATACATGTAACTCTGGAAGGCTGCAAAAATTTCTATGTTTATATTTTGACGATTTAACAAAATGTTTAGTTTCATAATGAAATTTCTATTTTGCAACGAGTAGCTTACCTAAATGGTGTTTTTTTAATGGGGTAAAATCAGGTTATAGCTTATAAAGTTTACGATCTTGTTTCCTTTGTATAGAGAAGCGTGATAATAAAACTACAAGTAAAAAACCCCCTTTAAACCCGTTTTAGTTTGTTTAAACCTTTTTCATATTTATTATAATGCTAAAAATAAGTATTTATTCATTTGTAATAACATAATATTATCAAGCTTTTATAGTAACTATTATTTAAATCTGACTTCAGTGATAAATTAAAAAGTACAACTTGTGAACCACTAACAACTAATAAATAAGGTACAACATTTAATGAATAAGACCTCATCCTAACTTTATGAGTCACTCAATGACAACCGCAATTGTAATACTGAACCGGGTCAAGAATAGATCCTTTATCCTAAACTAACTAATAACTAACTAACTAACTAACTAACTAATAACTAACTAATAACTAACCAACTAACTAACTAACTAACTAACTAAGAGTAATTAATACGTTCCACAGAACGTGCCCTACCCACGGGGATGGGTCATTGTTATGAGAACACAAGCTTGCTTGCGTCGTAATGTAATTTTTTACGGTTTAAGTTAGTTTGTCCTTGTAGACACCAAACTTGTTTTAACGAAGGATGTATAGTAATTGCTGTTATACCGTCTGAAGTGTACCGACTGTAATAGCTTGTTGCAATCGTTAAAGTCCATAAAGTAACGAGAACTCTAGGAGAAGCATTCTGATTTATTAGTTTCAATTTTAATGTGAAATTAGCTAATACGAGAAGGATAAAGTGAAAATTAACTTCTCAATAAAAACGAACTGTGTAGGCAAGAAGTAATGTATGAACTATTCATAATCCTTATAAAATGTTATTTAGCTTGAATCTTAATATTAGGTTTTATGGTTCTACAATTAATATTTATACTTCTCTTAAATTTTGGGTATGAACACAGCATAAAATGTATTGGTTTTTCTAAAATTTAAACGCACTTTATTAAATGGGGGGAAACCATTTTATGCCTACTTTTTATTGGTATATTTAACACTTAGGGGGTTCATTATATATGTCAATGAAAAGTAGGCTACATTTGTTTGACAGCCACAACATTAAAACCACACAAAATTACGTTACTTAAAGCATAAAGATTTAGTTAGTTTAAGACTTAACTATCATAAATAATTGATATGATATTAGCTACAAATGTATATTAAGTACAAATACAGCCTTGACACCTATACCTACATCAGTAGTAAATTTGTAATTCAACTATATTATTCTCATATACTTAAAAGTGTCTATGATTTTACAGATATTTTAAGTTCTACAAACAACAAAAGTCTAATCTAAATAATTCAAGCCGTTTTTGAGAGATTTGGATTTTTAATATTTTTGGCGGTTTTTGGGAAATTTTTACCATTAAAAATTCAAAAAAATTATATATGCCTGGAGATATCATGGATTAGTACCTACATACCAAATTTCATAAAACTCGGCCGGTTTGCTAGGGCTCTAGCTCTGTACACATCCAGACAGACACGCAGACAGACAGACAGACACATATACATCAGTCAAAAATCAGTTTCTGGGATTCAGGGAGCACCAAAACGAATATTTCCACTAACAACTCAAATTCGAAAATTTTGACAAAAACAAAACTTTCTACATATACTATGTATGGGGGGAGAAAGTAAAAATCTAAAAAATAATTTACATTCAAAAGCTATCAGTTAAACTTTGTCTATGTACATAATACTAATTACACAAATAAAATCATATTTTTCACAGGGAATAACAGTTGTAATTCTACTTTAATGTTGAAAATGGCTAAGAAGGATTCCAAGCTTACTGTGAGACTAATATGGACTATATACAACGAAGGGGTGGTCTGATGGTGAATAATTGAAGGGTGGATAATTAATCACTCTGCATTCATTTGTCAGGTGAACCTCAACCCCTAAATGGAAATCCTGCTATATGTTGTGGATTCAAATCATAACTAACGGATTTTTTTATTATAATTATTTCCTTTCTGAAATAATATTAAGTGGTTATTGATTTTTTTATATTTTGTGTTGCTAAATTCATAATGTATTTTTTTACTACTTGAAAAGAGAGGTCAATAAAATTCATTAGAAAAAAATATATTTTTAGGAATACAGGTTTATTGATTTTAAAGAGATATGTAAGACGTAGACGGTTTGCTAGCTCTTGGATTGTAAATGTGATATGTCTGTTGCGACCAGCTAAAACATATTTTCCAAACTTCTACAAATATAGGAAATTGCTGGAGGGGGTTTCTTGAACGTAGATATTTGGCATGATTTAAGTATTTTTATTTCAGCAGTGATGTTATAAGTGAGTTATGTGGTTATTAAGATATTGATTGTATATGTTTATGTTAGTAAAATGTTAAATTATAATTTTAAAACTAAGGGTAGAGTGTTAGATTTGACATAATGGTTAGTAGTTACTGGTCTTATTTATACAATTGTCTTTATATAGTTGTTTAATTGCCTTAGACGAGATATTGAATGTTGTTTGTCGTCAAATTCTGGAAAATAATTATTAAACTTATTAGTATAAGTATACATAATATCTTTGTAAAAATTTTAAATAGGAAAAAGGATATAAAATGTGAAAATAATTTAAAATGAAATAAATACCTAGCTATGTAAATTAATCCAACATTGTTTATGTAATAAATAAGTATAAAATATTTTATAGCGATTATTGTAGTATTAAAAATGTGAAATAAGAGCAACAAATCTATCTCAATAGAAAATTTCAATTATGAAATCCGAGACTTACTGTTCTTAGATTGTTTTTAAAGATATAATATACATCATTAGCAATCATCGTAGTAAAGATTCAATGAATAGCATTCGCCAGATATCACGAAATGTACTTTGTCTGATTTATTTAAAATTATACATAAAAAATGTTTTTTGTAAATTGGAAATCTTACTACAGTATTTCAAAAAATTATAGTATTCATTTAATAAATCTTAAATATCTTTATATATGTACTTAACTATTTTTAATACAATCCAATAACAGCAGTTGCAAAATTCTTATCACATTGGTTTTGTCCATATAATATAGCAACAATTAAAACTGTTTTGCTATAAAATTTATCATAACAAATAGTAAGACGCAAAATATAGTAATTCATAAAATATTTAGTCATGTAAATATACTACCTAATGTTTACGGTATGCAAAATGTCTTATTTTATAGCGATATAGATCTATATCATGTCAAAACGAAAATCAATAACAACGCTCTGCAATAAAATTTACCATACATCAGCAGCAAGCCCATCCGTTTACGCTAACACGACCTCGTCGTAAAATTATTGTTTCAAACTTTGTTGGGCCTTTTGGTTTTATGATAAACGAGGCCATTGTGAGCACTTGGCCAAACAATCAATTATGTTTTGTTCAGTTTTACGACAATGATATTTTAAAGTTTTCCTCCATTTTCAGAAATAGTCCATTTTTCTTGTATAGGCTTCGTTACCCAGTGAGACTGGTTGGTTAGAGTAATGTATTCAAAACAAAGGATTTTGTATCCACTAGGAGATAATAGGATACAATTGTAGTTATATTACTGACCATTAATCCTAGAGTAACGCTTATCTTAGGTGGCTAACATATTACAAAATTCTTACTTTGAAAAAACATCTGGAATAGATCAATATCGATTTTGAACGTAAAAACAATGGTTTTAAATCAGCTTAATCGTTGGAACGAAGGTTGCCTGTGAAAATAATGAATTGTAACCGACTACAAAACTTAACAATTGCCTTTTTCCACTGGGAAAATTTGAACAAACAAAACCATCAACTCATTTTTAGATCGTAAACAAAGTTAAAACTTTAATCTCATAACAAATAAAGTGCATAATAACTATACATATCATGGTCTAACATCGCACTGAACAATGTTTAACTTAACTAACCCACAACAGCAAAACTGTATTTCAGAATTGTAAGAGGAAAGTTTAATGAAACTATGGCTATTTTTAATTTTACGTTACAAATTAGGCACAGTTATTAACAGCGGTTTACTATAGTCGGCCGCACCTTAACGCTGGGCAGAGCCATCGGCCCGTAGGAAATCTGGTCTATTCAGTCCCCTCCTCGCCACCGGCCCTAAATTATCGCCGCTTGGCTGAACGCGTGACTCACTAAGTACCCAGTACAGTAGGAATATGTAATATGTCTTATTTTTAGAAAATAAGGAAAACGAATGTTATATTTAGCATCGTGACAAAACCCTGATAAATTTGATATCAAACTTCACGAAATTCGGACATTTTTTAGATCTACTTTGTTTTTGCCAATATGTTAGTAGAAATTTAACTTTTACACCTATGTCAGGCTCATGACCCGTTTTTTTTTAAGGCAAGATGGCAATTTATTTACTGTATTACATCCAAGTCTAGCTTGTGACCCGTTTATAAAGAAATAACTTAATTGTTAATTAAGGAACATAATTATTCGTTTGTATATGTTTACTTTGCCTATTTAAATAAACCTGTTGTTTTATCTATGATTTCTATCACACTTTTCCAGGCTGTGGACTAGCTAAATATTTGAAACATTTACAAATATCTAGGCGTGTTTAAAATCTTTTTTTGAATTTTTTTATTCTTACGGGGACTTAGTACTTTTATGTGTAAACTAACTTTAAGACTGTAGAGAAGCTTTTACACAAACTAAAAAACATACGAAAATAATAAATAAGTCATAGTTAATAAATCAAACAAAACTGTAAAATAGAAATCAGGGATGACACGGCCGCGTGCCGTTTGTTTGTTTGTTTTGACAAACTGACTCACTCTTCAAAAGTATTATCGAGCGATATATCTATAACTTCACTAAGTTTTGAGGGTATTAGGCCTACCCTGTATTTTTTCATTGTATTAATGTCTGAATTAAACGTTTTTAGTTACGTGCAGTCCTTAAAAATATGTACTAGTAATTAAGGGGTTCACAGCTAGTAATTAATAATGTTGATTGTTTAAGAACGGGTCATGAGCCTGTCATAGGTGTAAAAGTTAAATTTCTACTAACATATTGGCATAATCAAAGTAGATCTAAATACTGTTCGATTTTCGTGAAGTTTGATATCAAATTGATCAGGGTTTTGTCACGATGCTAAATATAACAATCGCTTTCCTAATGTTTTAAAAATAAGACATATTACATATTCCTACTGTACTGGGTACTTAGTGAGTCACGCGCTCAGCCAAGCGGCGATAATTTAGGGCCGGTGGCGAGGAGGGGACTGAATAGACCAGATTACCTACGGGCCGATGGCTCTGCCCAGCGTTAAGGTGCGGCCGACTATAACACCCGCTAAGGGGTAAATAAGGGTTTTTTATTTTGCTCGTCATTAAAGTAGATTGGGACTCATCTTAAATCACTTTGAGGATTTTTAACACAAAATTAATTTAATTAAAATTCTTGGAATTACTCGCTCTAGGCGCAATCAGTGTTCATCAAAGTGTGTTGCTAAGGCGTTTATACCACCTTTTCCTTATTTTTATTTTATTTTTCAAATGACTTCAAGACATTTCTCAGCTTTATTATTATTCGTTATAGTAGCCCAGCCACTTTAGGAAAGGATTTGATTATGAAAGATGTAAAGCTGATTTTTGGCATGGTGATATTGTTTGACAAAAAGAGTGTTTTCTGAAAGATCCCCGAATTTATCCCACTATTGTTTCCCCCACCACCCCTCATTCCCATTGAATGTGGACTGTTTTACTAAATCGCGTATATCCCCTGACCAAAACAAGCTATCGGAATATTATTTTTGGGTTAGACTTCCCATTAAATTGTCTAAGATAAAATAACCTGGCTTGTTTTGTTATCTGCTAAGAGAAAACTCAGCGGACCTTTTAGTAGGAAAATTTAAAATTAAATCATCTGACTATAAGAATGGGAAACTAATTCCTGTAAGTAATTCCTGGAGATAATTACTGACACCATACTCCTCGGTGTGTAGAACAACCTCCTAATTAACACCATTCAGTACTGACTGGCACTTAGCATATATTAAGCCAAAACTGATGGTTTAGACGTCAATGTTTTAATTATTTTACTTTAAGACTTATTTTTACTGGAACTAACATTTTTTATTCGTTAACGGCCCAGTCAAACACAACTTCATCAGCCTTGTTTATTTAATCAACGGCCCAAGTTGTAATTTAATGCGAACCACATAGTCGCTGTGGCGGAAATTGATTGAGGCTGTGCTCTGATATTGCATAAATAATATTATCAAAATCACCCATGATGATACAGTCAAATGATTCAACACAAAGTTTTCCTCCTAAATGGTATGCTGAGTATGGTTCTTGTGGGATAAAATTTTTAAAATTAAATTCCAAATTTCTACTGAACTTGGTGTATATTCCTTGGTATGAGCAGTATACAAATTTTTTATTTATTTGGTACATATGTACTTTTAGTACTCTTCATACAAGTGTTTCAACGCAGGCTTTCATTTCTTTCAATTGAAAATATAAGCAATATTTTCGACAACGACATATTCTCGATGGAATCTTTACCTTAGTTCGTACAATATCGGCACTAAGGGGAAATAAGCCAGCAGAATCTAGAAAATCTATTAATTTATTACACCTTTCGCTATGAAGAAATATTTTTGTCTAAAACTCACCCCTGAGCAGGCAGGCCCAGTTTTAACCCCAGTTCAACTCTTATATTTTAATATTATTCAAATAGGTTATTTACGTCTAAAAGTATTAGGAACAAAACCGGATTTTGTAAAGGATCCAAAAGTATTTGGTTTTAGCACACGAATCTCAAATATTAACAAATTTCAAAGTTGTTTTTTGGGAAATATTAAACAAAGTTGTCACAATGAAAAAAATAATACGAAATTTTGTCTAAATTACGAATAGTGTTCAAACACTTTCGTAAACAAGCTAAAACTTCCAAACAATTCAGATCATATACATTATGATAATATAAACATTAGGGATAAATTTAACTATAAATAATAATTTCTTGTTATTTTGTCTCGTAATTCTTACAAAACATGTTTGATTTAGCGTAAGCTACAGTAACATGTAACTTTAACACAACCTTTAAAATGATTTCCCAAATTTTGCCAATTATGCTGCATGGACCATCTCGAATAGTCTCAGTTGCCACAGTTGATGTAATCTACGGCCGAGGTCTAATGTAATATAAACTGCTTTCCCTTGGTCCATATTACTGAAGCAGACACCTTGTGACCGTCCCACTATGCATGTTTAGTAACAACTGATACCTAATCCAATACTATATTCCTGTTTGAACTATTGATTAGGATTTGCTTGATTAGAATATTAAATAAAAAGTGACGATTTATTTTTTTTACTTTAAAAAAATCGATCACTATTTATTGAAAAATTAAAATAACCTTATCATAAATACAAGATTAATTATATGTTTTAGGAAAAGCATTATTTAGCAAAGATTTAAAACTAGAAAAAGTATGATGTAATTTTAAAAAATACACTATAACTATAATATCTAGAACTAATCTCTTTTGAAAGTTTTAAAAAATATAGGTCAAATATAAATATTTTTAAAACGATACTAACCATTATTAATTTTCAGAATAAATGGAGATTTATTTCAGTACCTATAGTAAGTGGTAACAAATGCGTTTTAATTAGCATTAGAAAAACTGAAAAATAGTACAGAAATTCCTTGTAAGGAAAACGTTTTAAAGTTATGATTCAGGAAGGAAAACATCAATATTTTAGACCAAGACGAATGTGACGTTTGTTCTGACAAATGTAAACATTGTATTGCTGTTTGTTCTCGAAATCTGTCTTTCGATGTTTCCTCACTAATAAAAGAAACAATATAAATCCGTTTCAGAGAGACGTGTGTTAAATTCCAAACTTGTAACTGTGTCGCCGTTGATCATAAATGTGTTATATTGGAGTAATTTGGTTGGAAAAATTATTGAAACCATAAAATATTCTGATGGTAATTAAAATGAGACCAGAGTAACATAATCTGACCTATTGAGTTATTTTATGATCACAATTTAAGTTAAACTGCTTAAACAAACACGTACTAAGACATTTTGATAACCATCATATTGAAAGTAAAGAGCGTGTTACAAAACAAAACAAAACAAGATCCTGAAATCTAATAAGTTTCGTCTTAAGTCAGTGGCACTTTAAATCATAGATAGGAAAATTTGTATTTCATTTCAATCTTAAAATCGAGTTAGTTAAAAAAATAGGAAATCAGTATTAATTGCCTAAAGGGCACTTAATTAATTTATATAATTTTATTGTTGTTTTTGTGCATGTTTTATTATTTCAAATTACAATTTAATATTTACACTAATTGACTTTAGTTTAGATTATTACCCAAGATTTTCAGACAACTGTATTGAAAAATTAATCATTATTCTCATTTTCAGAATTAAATGTTTTACTATTTCTTTTTACAAAATCAGTATATATGTTTTTTACTTGTTATCTTTCCCCTAATTGTTCAATTTGAATTAATTTAAAACAATACTCTTGATGAAGTGCACACAATTTTAATATTGTTGAGAACTTACAATAAATTTTCAGTTGTTTAAACGTTTCCTGTTTTAGTTAAATATGTTTACAACGTTTGTGCCTGTTACTAGCAAAACATTAATTAAATATTATTTATAAAATATCTCGTAGCTAAAACAAAATCATCATAATTACAAATAGTATATATTTCTGTTATAATGTAAGCAATAAGTTGGGTCTGAAGGTTTGTGTTATGTGGCATATTTATATGAAAGTACCTTGAATTTAAAAACTCCTACATAGATATGTTTTTACAATCATAAGGAAGATTTTGATATGCCTTATAATATTTATGATATATAATTTAAAGTTATTAGCTACTATATGTTACAGTTGCTGAAATATTATTTATTAACACGGAGCTGATTTAGATGATAAACATGTATGGTGAAATGTATTACAACAAATTCTTTAAAGTAATAAAATATATCTCATTAACGTATATAATCATGAAAAATATGGTCTTTATTTTTACAAATATGAATATTGTAATAGCTATTTACGCACCTAGGGTAGTAAGAGCGTCATTTCAGCCTGAGAGTGATGCTTGGAAGCAAGAGTGTGCTAATCACCCGAAGCCGTTATGACTATTACTACCCGAGGCGCGAACACTATTTTATTGCTTGCCCACTCACCCACAATATAGGCAACGTAAATATAAAAAAATAGTAGTTTTGATTAATTATTATGGATTTTTATCACAAACAAACGAGATTGGAAAAACCGGACGATACTATTGGAACAGCTACGAGTAACTGAGCTCTGCCGGGGAAAAAACAAACGATGCTATTGGAACAGCTACGAGTAATTGAGCTCTGACGGGAGTGTATTAGTAACTCTATGAGTGTAATAGTAACGCTATGAGTATAATAGTAACGCTATGAGTGGAATAGTAACGCTATGAGTGGACTAGTAACGCTATGATTGTAATAGTAACGCTATGAGGGTAACAGTAACGCTATGAGTGTAATAGTAACGCTATAAGTGTAATAGTAAATCTATGAGTGTAATAGTAACGCTATGAGTGTAATAGTAATGCTATGAGTGTAATAGTAACACTATGAGTGTATTAGTAACGCTATGAGTGTAATATTAACGCTATGAGTGTATTAGTAACGCTATGAGTGTAATAGTAACGCTATGAGTGTAATAGTAACGCTTTGAGTGTATTAGTAACGCTATGAGTTTAATAGTAACGCTATGAGTGGAATAGTAACACTATGAGTGGAATAGTAACGCTATGAGTGGAATAGTAACGCTATGAGTGGAATAGTAACGCTATGAGTGGAATAATAACGCTATGAGTGGAATGGTAACGCTATGAGTAGATTAGTAACGCTATGAGTGGAATGGTAACGCAATGAGTGTATTAGTAACGCTATGAGTGTATTAGTAACGCTATGAGTGTATTAGTAATGCTATGAGTGTAATAGTAACGCTATGAGTGTAATAGTAATGCTGTGAGTGGAATAGTAATGCTATGAGTGGAATAGTAACGCTTTGAGTGGAATAGTAACGCTATGAGTCATAACCTCCCTGGCGTGTAAAGATGTTCATATGTTATCTCTCACGAAAGTGACACATCATTTGGTGGGTGATAAAATAATGTTGCATTACTGATAATCTGAATTCCACCTTTAATTCACTTTCACAGTGAGAAAAGGCATGCTTTTTATCAAACAGTTTGATTAGTGTTAAATTAGTTAATTGTTTCTCAAAGTTTATCACTTATAATTAGACTGCTTAACGACAGAATGTTATCCAAATGTGTAGATTCTTCTAACTACATAAACAGGCTCTGGTTTGCAGCACACTAAATTTAGTTATTGAAGTTTTCGCTCAACATTAATAACAACTTAATTTTAATTGTGTCGATTAGGATAAGCATTGGTATTGTTTATTACTTATAACATATGCATAAGCACTTAATCGGTAAAAGGATTTTAATAGTCCTAAAAGTCCTAGACATAGTAAGAAAAAAGTTTAACAAGTTTTAACCTTGCCTATAGCGAAAGGTGCCCAATGAATTCAAGGCATAGAGCGGTCACTGTGAAAAGACGCGAGCCTTCCAAACCTTGAGTAGATTCATGCATTTACTCATGCATTATTCACTACTCAAACCCTCTTTATACTCTTCAAGCCTTTGCATTCTTAGGAAAACCATATTGCTTTATACTGGTAGAATAAATTTAAAAGTATACACTATTTCAGATGCGCACAGCGAAAGATAATGTTTCTTAGGTTTTAAGAACTATGTGATTTAAAAATGAAGACTCAAAGATTAAGTTAAAAACACAAATGAACATGTATCTAGCTTGAAAATATTTATCTTTATTAAATTGCAATCCATAACATAACAAATGTATTAGGTGGTGGTAACCATAGTCAACTTAGTGAACTACAAAAATAAGTTACCGTTTAAAAATGCTTTTAGATCAATACTTCCTACACACAGACCAAATAACACCCTGATGTTTTTAAAATAATATTAACACTTTGCCTCGCTGGTAATCTACTCACAGAGGTTTACATACCTGTTTTACCAGTAATCCTAAATCTTTAGAAATAGCAACTAGTTTTTAATTCTTATTAAGTCATCAACTCACCGATCGCCCAAGGATGTTGTTATCTCCATTAGGAAAATGGGGAAATGTACATAAAGTACATTTAAAATACAAGTCACGGAGACGAAAATTAAACACATACGCAACATTTACGGCCGATGTTGATAAAAAATGACGCAATCCCGGTGGAAATAGAGTCCAGACTCAAAATCCGCCGTAATTGTTAAATGTGTGTTTAATTTCGTAGTTGTAGTCGTGTCTTCCGTTTGAAATGTACTTTTAATAATTTCAACGGTCTTATAATGAAGATAACAACAACCCTGGACGGTCTGATGATGACGTCGTAAGAAGTAGAAACTAGCTTTCATTTGTAACGATTTTGCATCACCGATAAAGCAGGTATTTCATTCACTTTTAGTATTTCTTGGTAGTCTAGAGGCTAACAATCAAAACTGATTATGTATCGTAAAATATACCAACTAATTAAACACTGTTTTAGTGCAATGTATTACAGCTTTTCCGATGTGTGTATAATGCACAAAGAGAGCAGATCACTGTTTCATGGTGGGTTTAATTATCTCGCCAAAAGGACCACAAGAGTGCCTCCTCCACCGCCTGATTGGATGTCAATGATGAATGGAATCTTTGGCTTCTCCTATAGACTAAGAATTATTACCTGTATTACAGGAACAACTTTGAAGTACGCTTCATAACAATTTTAATTTAGTTTTTAATTTTTGAAACATTTTTAAAATTCTAGAACCTTAAAATCCAACTTAATATCATGAAACTGGTATAAAACGGAATCAATCTTCACCTGAGGAATGATGAGTGAAATATGTTACATATTTTGTTGTTGTCTATACAGTATTTATAATTATAACATGCACTGCAGTTATAATACTCTATGGTGATCAAAATAGTAGGATTTCTTAATTACATACAATATCGTGCTCAGGAGATCTATGCTGACTTTTACAAAAATGTACAGCTAAAAGATTAAAAACAATTTTACAGTTGGTTTTACTACATAAATAATATTGTTTCAGAATCATCCAAAACGCTGAGTGGTTTTATAAATTATAAGCACGGGAAATAATTTCTTACATATAAAACTATAATATAGATTACATATAATACAATTTATTACAAGTTATGATAAGTTATTTTAATATCATACACCGGGGGTAGATTTTGCATCATAAATCATAATTAAAACCTAGAATTATAAGATAAAAGGAATCGCACCATATGCACTATCTAATAGCATTGATTATGTATAGTAAATGCTATTTGTTAGGATACAATATTACATTCAAAACTATTTAATAAAATAATTAATAAAAAAAATCATAACCAAGAAAACTAAGATTTTTGATAACGAGCTATTCAAAGTGTTACATTGAAAGAGAGTTTATTCTTCATTCAAGAATTAACAATAAATACACATTAAAACATTTGAATAATGCTAAAAACAAATAATTAATTGTATTTATATCACCTGAGGGAACCGTGCAATGTTCAATGAGGGTGTATATCATAATATCAGTGGATACAGATAGATTTAACGTCTGCCACTTTCAAGTCACAAAGGTGTAATTATTTGTGGAATGATTTATTGCAGCAATAATAAACTGGTTGTTTTAGAGCTGTTCATGGAGATTATTGGACATAAATGCAAAATGTTGCTATATACATAGAAACCATCAGCTGATATATTGTATCATATGAGTGAAAATACACACGTCATACAAAGGATCTTTAAATAATTTTATTATTTCAATAGATGTTATTAGTTTTGTTTGACACGCTCATGGAAAGGACTGAGAGGGTCCTTAGGATAAGGCAGCGAGAGGATATGGCCTCATCTCCCTATACGACTTTGGATAGCTAATCCGAACTGATCCTGCGTATCCTGTAGCGCAACGTATCCTTTGATCCTGAGACTGTACGATAAGCTGTGCATATTTACGGAGGTTTTTAGGGATTCTTTATTTTTCACGATGTTTGCATCATCCGTTTTAGCTTATAATAATGTGTATTTTTTATAAACTTTAATGAAAAACCACTGCTAACATAATTTAATGTAGCTAAATTATGTAAAATTCAAATTCTGAAATGGGCTTTTTACTCATATAGATAATGAAAAAGCAACTAAAGATTTTTTAACGAAATTTCGGCTTTAAACACCTAACTATAAAAATAATATTCAACTGTTTTGTTCACTGTTGTTTTAAATATTCATCGTAAAGTTTTCATTCTCATTTATACAATCCTTTGTTCCTTAGAAACCCCTTCGAACATTCCTTAGAAATTTATATTGTCCATGAAACGGTTTATAGACATATTAGTCCAGCAATAGATTTCTAAATTTTAAAAGTGAAACAAAAAAGATGGTTGAACGTGTTTTAATAAGACGAGGTTTTTACTTTTCATAATACATTCAGTTTCGGAAACATAGTTTTATTTATTTTACACTAATTATTAATCAGTTTTAAAACATTGGAGAAAAGAATCCCCCTCCCCCCAATTAATGCGTAATGCGTAATGCATAATTTTTACTAATGCTTTTTATATCGTGTTAAAAATATAAAATTGAACTAATTAATTTGAAAAGGTGGACTCATAATGTGATCGAATTTATTACAGTTATATTAAGGCTGCATGGTAGCTTTATAAAAACATATTGATTATAAACCAATACAATAATTATATCAACCAATGTCTATTGCATATAATACTAAACTAGGGATGCAAGGAATGCAATAGAAATACTAAATTAGTTTTGTGTTATTTTATCAGTGATTTTTATTAAGTCTAAAGTTGTATTTTATTTCGCATGAACAATTAATAGTTTATGGAAAACTTTTGGATCGTTCTATAAATGATATGACTATAGCTATATAAAATTATCAAAGCAAATCTTTAAAAACGATGTATTCGTGAGAATTTTCCTCTAATCAAGTAACGAGGAAGAAATCGATTTCATGCAGATTAAACGAAGAGGAGAGGAAATTGCGTTTCAGTACGGGGATGAGTACGAGAGATGATATTAACTTCAACAAAAAATGTTACATTTTGTATTGCCTTTATTGAATTTTACGATATAACTATTGTAAACAATATTTGTTTGGGTTGAGATTAAAATTAGTATGCTTTTGTAGTACCACTTATAGCCTTGGAATAATCGTGTAAATTAAAAGAAGAAAATAAAGGTTAATAAATAGTTCAGATGGTATGGAACCTTTTAAGTAAATCACTTCCAATTAAAAATAACAAACATCATATTGCAACATTGTTTTAATATTTGTTCAATGTAACAACCTTTATAAACTTGAACCATTTGTTTAATAAGGATTTTGTTCTTTTAAAATAATGTTTCAGTATTAAACGGAAGCTCTCAGTCTCACGAAAACAAGTGATAAAATTAATCTTCTGTGTATTTAAGTGCGTAGGATTTGAACACCTCAAGTAAAAAATAGAGAAAAAATTATAAAAGTTTATAAGATAAACTAATTAACAGAATTATAATTAAAAAAGCTTTATTGAATCGAGTATATTTGAGGTTAAGCATTGAAGATTGGCATTTCTTCCGTTTTTTGAATGGCTGTCCATCATATTGCTATAGTGCAATAAGGGACTTTTTGACAACAATATTTTTTTGCTTTCCATACAAGCTTTGCCCTTAAGAGATGATTTATAAAAGAACTACCAAATATGTTTTGTTAAGATAACACCGAGCTATTTAACTAGGGTATATCGTTAATCGCTTTCAGGCATACGGATTTATCTGAATTTCCTAGTAAGGTTCACATTTTAAAACCATAATCGCCAAGTAAATCACCCAGTCTGTCCAACCACTCAGAAGCAAGAGCATCAAACCCAAATCACTCCTCGACCACGTCTCTTGATATACTTCTGTTAATGTCTATTTTATTGTATTGCTCTATTGTGTACGTGATGTTCACTACTCAATTCCCTTTTTTATTTTGTCATTTCAATTAAATTTTAGTTTCATATTTTAATTTCATGACAGTTTTGAGAGAATAATTGCGTTAACTGCATCTAAAGTTTAAAATCACTATCATAAAGGAAAGATCCCTTTAAACTATTCGAGAATTATTGTCAGCTTAGTTTTAAAAACACGTCCATTTAATGAGAATTTTTTCCGGAGTAAGAACAATAACCTATGCAATTACAACTAAGAATATTATTATCTTTATACGTCTTATTCAGTGTTGTCTAGCCATTAAACCTTATTTGTATTTTAAATAGTCTATCATAAATAATCTAGTTTTAAATTGTTATCAGATACTTTTTTATCTATAAATGTTCATAAATTTAATTTGCAGTGAACGAATAGAGTATTCAGTATTGAATGTAAAATGCTACTGTCTGATCACATACTGAAATCGGGTATATAAAAAAGTCTAGTAGTCCAATATGAATATCCAATCGCTTGGGAATTTGATATTGGCGTAGTATTGAAGCTTAATAAATATACAACAGAATATACAAAACCCCTTTTTAAAGAAAATTCAGTTACAACAAAATTATTTTTTAGGGTTGCTATTGAAGTCAGATTTGTAACAGATTTTAATGATTTATTCTTGTTTTAATTCACATCTGAGAGCCAAAAGCAGCGTTTTACATTTGTCTTAACAATTTTCCCCTCCTACACACTTTGACACAAACAATTTGATAAACCAAAACAAATAGAATAATATATGGGGTATGTGTATAAAACATAGTACGTAATAGAACATTTAAAAAGTAAAATAACGTTCCATAGTTACTAAGGAGTGAGGCACTCAGTGTACTTGTATGTACTTAGTGTGTGTGTAGTTAAAGATAAATTGCCATACTCAAAAACGGAACAGTAAATCAGAGAGCTTCAAATGACCAGCGATTCAGCGGCAATATCGCTCCAATAACGAGATCCGGACTACATTAATGACTCTTCCATTGAATTGCACTTCTGTTTACGTGTTGGTCCACGTTATTGTTATTGGAGCTATAGAAAGTTAAGCCTAACAAGTTGTTTTGGCATGTTGACTCCTTATTTTAAGTATTATATGCTTTAAAAGTAAATTCTCCATTCAATTTGATTTATTTTGGAATTAATTGTTCACATTTTAACTAAGATAAAGGTAAGATCCAAAATCTTAAGTAATTTTTCTATTTTGGTTCAAATATGGTTATGTAATCAATTTTTAATATGATACTAAACTTGAAAATCACCAAATAAAATTTTAAATCTTTATTTTAAAACGTACGCAGATCTGTAAGTGCGTGGTAAATTTCTTATTTCCTTATTATTTAGGGGGACCAATCATAAAATTTATGTCAATATACATAAAATATCACCTAACTAAAGTTTGATATAAGTTATAAGTTAATTAAAAACAAAGTAACAAAGTTTATTGTTGTCTAAAAACTTTCGATTTTCCAAAATACAATTTTTATACTTATTATAGTTAAATGTCACAAAGTATGCCCGTTAGTATATGTTATAATATTTTGTGGGTCAGCGCACATTAAATAATGATACAAACTATCGCAAATCTTTGGGATAAATATTCGGCAGAAAGTTACGTCTAGTCTGTGACCTGGAATTAAATCAAGATCGGTTCATTTTGAACCAAGCTGGAGCTAAGGTTGATTAATAGAACCTGAAGAACCGTTCCCATGTGCGAGTCATTGTTCTGAGCACAGAAGCTCACCTCCGTCTTAAGCAATTTATCACGTTGCAAGTCACCTTTCCTAACGTGTTTCACGTTAGTCCTCACTCGTGTTTAAAACAGAAGACACATTCAGATGCGAATATTATGGCTAAATATTATCAAACATTTTCAATTTAGTTTGTAGGCGTGTTCAGTGTATTTTTTACCTTTTTATATAAACTATTTTCAAATTGCAAATACTGTGTCTTTCAAGTGTGTCTCTATATTGCCACACTAATTAAAACAATATAAGGATTATTCTTTTATTTACTTAACACAGTCAAGAGATTTTAAAATCTACTTATAATTTTATAAATCACTAGCTGATACCCGTTCTTAGCACAGTTGATTAAAATTCCCGCTGTAACTACATCTGTTTTTAATTATCTGATCCATTAAACCTATTACCCATAAGAATAAAATTGCAACTTTAAAGGCCACTGGGGTACAGCCCTAAGGGATTGCCAGGATGGGAATAGGCCTATATGTAGCCCAGATAAATTATCCACTTAGATGCAAATTTTCAGCCCTATTTGTTCTGTAGGTTTTACGTTAAATCGGAACATTAAAGTCGAAAGATAGACAGACAGACACCACCTTCTTAGTTTATAAATGTATGGGATCTATCCAGTAAAATGAAACAAAATACAAATAATTGTAAAATATATTAAGTATTGTTCTGATCTGTAACGTTACATCATTCGTTTGCATTATTTAATTATTTAGCCCACGTTACTACGTAAGAAGCATTATGGTTTTTTGTTTTAGGTCGACAGGCAAATGACATAGAAGGATAAAATTCCTTTTTAAAATACAAATAACCATATATCAATAAATTCCAGGGTTTCCAACTTTCAAATCCATAACTACTGCTGCATAACTCTGGATTATTACAAAGAGATTGTCCAGAAATCACTTAACACAATCGGAATTTACTCAAATTTATCTAGAAATAAATCAGATTAATGTTTTATAAAAGGTTTTCTTTGTTAAAAGGTTCGGGTAACATTTGTTTTGAACTCTGATTAGAGTTTCTTAATTTTAAATACAAAATCGTATGCTCGGAGAACATTCCCTTCAGGACACTAATATCGTCCATTCTTGTAATCGTCACTTTAATAATTATTGCATGAAGACCTAATGTTTTTTATGTCAATCCTGTCCTTGACACCAACTATAAGCTATTTGATATTAAAATAAATAAATGAATCATATTTTTATAACGTGAAGGTGGTTAGCGGTTCACTAAACCTTTAGTGATATATTAAGCCCAGAAATTAATTTAAACCTAAGATAAACCCGTTATTCACTTTAATCTACAGAAATGACGATCTGAAATCTGCTGAAGTCTGACAGAAATAATAGGTTTTGTATTTGATAGCCTGATTCCAAAGTCAACCAAGGTTTCTTAGACAATTTGTAACTTTAATAATTTATTTGTTTTTTTTTTCAAACAGTGTAACCTACTAATATAAAGTTTCAAAAATTAAATTCGTCTTGTAATGAAAACAAATTAGAAAGTTAAATTACATTTCTAAACTCTGAATTATTTTCCATTTATAGTGAAATGATATTTCTCTATATCAATGCTTTCACAGAATATCTATTTTGATATATTTACCATCCATTTTTTTTAAATTTGGGTGGAATTAAAATTCAGAATTGTAAATATTCCAAATGTATAATTATTATTGAATTGTTTATATAATACTGTAAGATATATCAATATATAACACATATTGATTAGAAATGCTGAAAAGTAAACATATCACTTCAAGAGAAAATTAAAAGGATAAACTAAACAGATTACAGTCGTCAGCCGTTACATTTTAGTCGTAAAATATATCTTCATTGAAACCAATTATAACTTTTGACCAACTGGCTCTTAACTCACTTCATAATTTATCCGTGGTTTTTAAGTTATCTGGTTACATTATGGAACAGTAGACACAATTTTAAAACTATAAATACCATTTTCTTTTAATTACAAGTAATTTGTAGTAAATTTCAAATGCAAAGATATTGCCTAGAATTGACTGTGCCACCGTAGAATAAGACCACTCCAGAATTAACTGTGCTATTGTAAGATTTTTTGGTGATGCCAAAAATGTTACTAAACAACGCTTAAAATTACTAATTAAATTTTTGACATGTTTCAGATGTTAAGTAATAGGAGTGGCTTATTTGCAACGTGACGAGAGCGTAGGT
The DNA here is from genome assembly GCA_963675035.1 of Allygus modestus. Taxonomy (NCBI): domain Eukaryota; kingdom Metazoa; phylum Arthropoda; class Insecta; order Hemiptera; family Cicadellidae; genus Allygus; species Allygus modestus. The sequence goes on from OY776115.1 coordinate 12,519,454, forward strand.
TGTGGTTGTGATGAATGTGTTTCCCACAAACAATTCAGAACTTCCAAGCATGGCATATGTTACATAGTAGGAGCGGTTTCTATGTACCTGGTTCTGTTTCCTCGGGAACGGTTGGTTCAAATGCCTACTCTTGAGAAGATCGAATGTTTTAGTTAAAGCTTTGCTGTTTCTCTTCCAACTCTTCTTTTACAGTTTAAGTCGTATTTAGGTAAATACTATAGGACAATGACTCATATTTTAGGTAGGGCGCGTTATCTTATCTCGCCTTTCAATGTATACCTAACTTTGTTCTCCTTTGTTTGGCACCAATTGCTCATATTTATAGTTTATTTTCATTAGACAACACCTCCTACTGCACGCGTAATATTTGGAAGGTGTTTTCATTGTTGACACATAACCGAAAAGATCCTTAAGTTTTTTCGAGGCTTATAGCTGGTGGTCACTGAGCTTATGATAATATTTTAAACAACCTCGTCCTAAGAGAGGTCCAACCAACTGAGTTGATTTTATAGATTTAGAAACAGGGTTTTTAATATATGAGCCGTCTAGTAAGATCCTCAATACCTTATGGAACAAATAGCATTTATTTGAAGAACAAAATGTACATTTAAAACTGTTATCTATGTGACCAAACACGCACATTTCTAATTGCAAAAGTCCGTATATATCGAATCATGAAATGGTTCATAGACAACTAATGATGTTTATATTTGAACCAAGAAAACTTGAAGGTAAGTATTTAAGTAAAGTTGATGTCTGTCACAAGGAATATACCATAAAATATAAGGTACAAGTGAGAAGTAGTCATTAGTAGTCATTAGTGACAGTTCTATGTGGATTTGAAAGAAGGAATGTTCCTGTCAAACGGCTCATTACCCCACGCGTTACTTCATTTTGTGTCTGTATATGATACGACTACGACAGACCCAGCCATAGTTTCACTATTTTAATTACCAATGCAGCAAAGCTTTTTATTAGCGAATTTCCCCTATAGGGAAGAAGCTATTACCGTAGGTCTCATGGTAAGACTTAAGCCCGAGACCATGATAACTTTTCATTTTGAGGTCCCCAGATGCCAAAAACACCATTCGTTCAAATTCTTATATATGTATATATATATATATATTTATATATATATTTATATATATATTTATATATATATTTATATATATATATATATATATATATATGTGTGTCCGTAAGCACGATAACTCTCGTAAAAAAGGTCCGATCTTAATGAAATTTGGTACATATGTGTAAAGTACCATTTATTTGAACAAGTTCGAAAACCAGATGAATCGCACCATCCGAAGGGGGGTTTTGGGGGGTTTTGTACCCCAAAAATGTGTTTTTTGGGGTTTTCACATGTAATTTTAATTTAAATCAAATTTTGAATCAAATTTGAATTCAACTTAAACAAACAAACAATTTGGTATTTTGATCATTGCTCTACGTCAATTGGTTACCGAGATATTGAAAGTGCTAAACACAGTACGTTGTCTAATGTTATTCTTATGGAGAAAAAGAAAAATTGTATATCTCGCTTATTTATGAACATAAACTGGCAAAATTTGGTATATGGCTTGATCTGGTTATGGTTTATTATTGTTTGCACAAAAAAACAATTTTTCGCCTATGGTTCCTGTAGCAGCAAACCTAGGTACTTGGTCTCCATGTTATTCTTATGGAAAATACTTAAAATGTTATATATCGCTTATTTATGAATGTATATGGATGAAACTTGGTATGTGACTTCACTAAGATGAGTTCTATTGATATTTGCATAAAAACCCATTATTTTGTGTGCCTTGTTGCAGCAAACCTGCGTACTCATCCCCAATGTTATTCTTATGGAGAATAATTAATATTTTAAATATCGCTTGTTTGTGAATACATTTCTTATGAATCCTGTTAAGTGTTATGTTATATATTCATTGGAAATTCGCTGAATATGCAGGTTTGCTGCTACAGGGGTATTTGTAATTAAAGTTTCAAGTTTTTTGTTCTAGACCATTGTTTTTCCCCCGGATGTTCCACCTCCTCTAATGTTGTCTAGGCTTTTCTACAATTGGAACGTTAGGATACGCTCTCAGTGACTTAGGTAGCGTAAGTGATGATAATATAAACATAAAACGGTTAAAATGTGTCGTAGTCAATCGGGTTCTATTCATATGTTCCTGGGAAAAATGTAAGATATATATAACCAATCCTACAGGGAAAATATATTTTTAAAAGTATTTAAAGTATTTTTAAGTAGTAGGGTTAAATTTTTTAAATTTATGTACGATCTTATAGTTACAAAAGTAGCCTTAGTCTGGACTATTTTCAAGTCAATTAAATACAAATTGGAAATACATTGTACAATTGACGGCTACAATAACTAAATCACACGGTATCTAGTATTCGATGTTTAATCTAAATTTGCACCTAGTAAAGATGCTGACTGTTCTTGGTAAAACAGCTTTTTTATTAGTGAATATCCTTTGGAAAGTGAACTATTAGCATGACCTGCACGGTGAAACTTAAGCCCGGGACCACCATAGAAGTTCCTAACGTGACCCCCTGAACACGTTTTGGGGGGTCGTTTAAAATTGTATATATATATATATATGTATATATATGTATATATATATATATATGTTTGCACTCTAGCGGTCGCAATTTTTGTCCGATTTACTTCAAATTTGGTAGGGACGTTCCTTTCTGTAATCAGTTGGACAAGTTCGTTGGGCAAAACAATCGGAAAACTCGAAATCCCTTTTTTTGGGATTAATCTTTCAAATTTCGAGTTTTTGGGCCCAAAAAGGGTCATAAGAGCCCCAGATGCAAAATCAATGCATTTAAAAAGATGGGAATTAGTGAGGCAAAAGTTTTAAGCCCTCTCTAGTTATTCTAGCATAAATATTTACCGAGTTATTAAAGAAAATGTGTATCGACTCAACACAGTACGTTGTCTTATGGGGGTTTTACACTAGAAAAGCCTGTTATTCCTTTGTTAGAGTACTTTTATCATCCCCAGCAACCTCACGCCTACTTTCAAGCCTGTCTGGACCTTCTCCTAACCTTATTATGCGCAAAATTGTATTCCCAGCTTTGCAAGTAAATGAAACCAGGAGTATTAGAACAGCCAAAAAATCAATGTTTTCTTATTCGATTTCAATAAAAATTGGAAAAATGTATGTTTTTACACTTATTTTGAGTTTTACAAGTTTTTATGTGGAAATTCACTTCCCTCACGTCAGCGTGCTGCGTGCGAACTCGTTTTAGGTTTAACTTTTTACCATACGATTCAAATGAAACAATGCAGTAATTTAAATATGTTAAAATATGCTGCGCTTTTTTAGTTTCTTAGGATATACTTGTATAATTTGTAGTTTGAAATCTTTAGCTTCTTATTTTGGCGAAACGCTTTATGTGCGTTATTGTTCAGTACACATTTAGCATGTGTTATATGTACTAAGGGATCCTCCATTAGATTATATAAAAGTAGGATAATTTTTTATGTATAGGCCTAAATTAATAGACATTTTTGGGGCAGTAAATATTATTGTTTATTTTGACCTAATTAATCGCAGGTTTATAGGTTTATTTTGACTTATTTACATATTTTTGTTCAAAATAGGTAATCTGTTCTAATTTCAAAATTAAAATTTGCCAAATATAAAAGGCTTTTTTTAGTACCGAGAAATAGATAGTAAATTCACAGTTAAAATTCTTAGGTAGTCTCCCTTTTACATATAGTGAGGGTTAGGTCATGATATACAACTTTGATTGCTTATATAATATTCTTGACACTAAAACACCTTTAACTAATTTCATTATGTAAAAATAAATACTGAACACAAGTTCGAAATAAAATATTAGTAAATAATAAGCTAGGTTAAAATTTTATAACAGTTTTGGCAAAACTAATGTGTACTTACATTCACTTAGGTGATTCCCTTTTTTAAAAGTTTTAAAATTTACAACATAAAATTACAAATTGTTGACACAAATTTCTTTATTTAATTTAACTTAATATTTAATTTAAGTTGTTTTACCATTTTAAAACAATAACTGATGTACGCAAAAGAGATATTTGGTTTGGAATTTGTACTTTAGATTTTCCCCAAGAGTTGATGTGATAGGAGGATAAACTGCTACATTCGTAATTTGGTAAATATATGTTTATCCAGGATTAAAATGGGATAAATTATGAAATAATAAGGAATAATGGAGTTAAAAACATTCTACCAGTGTTAAATATTCAGAGGAATAGGTCGTGAGCCGAATATATTTTGTTGTAATTTAGTTGTACGTCTGAATAAGGAAAGTGGGAAGGACCGTTGTAAATTGGGTTAGTCAGTGGATGCGAGGAAACAAAATGACAACTTATCCCTCGTAAAATACGTGTCACTCCACTAAAAAAGACGATTACATTAAAATAGAAACGGAAACTTAATTAAGACTGCAAAACTCAACAAAGTCTGTTTTATAATTTCTAGATGAAAGATGTGGATTTTTCTAAACTAAAGTGAATTAATTCTAACGTATATTACGAGTTTACTGTTTTATCGTATAAAGGCGATGAGCTCATAATTTCCGTTATAAAACAAAGATCACAAACAAGCACAAAGCTGAGCACAGATACCAGTGATGTATAGAATGGTGATCATCGCAGATGCAATGTTTTTAAAAACGCATAGCTTTTGAAACCATCTTGTTAGGTAAAGAAGCGCCCCCTAACTCTACAGTATTTATTGTTTATTTGTCTTAATTATAGTAATATATCTGAATTGAACTATTACTTAAAACACGACAAACTATATAAGACAAACACCGATATAATGTGTATTATATTATACACGCACACTCAAGACACATGTACGGCCACTAACTACACTTTCTAGATCAGCCTTGGAATTCGCTTCAATTATTTGATTATATCGCATTTATATCGCGAATTTCCTATGTACTACACGTAGAATCCCGGGGTCACAATAGAAGTTACTTACGTGACCCCCTGAACACGTTTTGGGGGTTGAGTTATAAGAATGTGTTTTTACATTCTAGTGGTTACATTTTTGTCCTATTTCTTTCAAATTTAGCGAAGGCGTTTCTTTTTATAATTAGTTGGAGAAGTTCGTTGGGAAAACAATCGGAAAACACTAAAAGCTTCTTGGGGGTTTTGAATACTCAAAGTTGGGCCCAAAAGGGGTTTAAACTCCCCCGGTTTTAAATTAATATATTAAAAGGCACAAAGTACAAAGCCCAACATTCTAAGCCCTTACCAATAATTCTAGCACAAATATTAACAGATTTATTAACGAATACGTTGACTAAACACAGTACGTTGTATTTTGGGGATTTTACACTGGAAAAGGCTGTCTTCATATATTTTAAATCTTGACAGGACCCTCTCCTAACCTTATAATGCACAACATGCTATCCCAATATTACATTTAAAAGAACCAAGAGCATCAGAACAGCAACAAATTTAATGTTTTCCAATTTCCAAAATAATAGCGCAAGTGTTTGTTATCCGCTAACAAGCACTTTTTTTTTAATTTTGAAATTTGCTCCCCTCACGTCAGCGTGCTGCGTGCGAACTCGTTTATTTTTAACAGCCAAAATGTATGAGAGCAAGTTGGAGTACATGACTCGACGGGCTGAATAGATCTAGGGCAAAACATCGTCCAATGATAAAACGGCCGTAACATGAACTCGTGGGGTGAATTTGATTATGCTTTTAGCTTTCAGCTTAGCCCACCCTCAGCTAGGGGGAGGGTTGAACTGTGTTACTGTGTGTATTTTAACTATAAATTCGTTAAGAAAATAAGAGAAATTTCAACACAAAGGATTTAATATTTTGGTAATGGAAATTATAACCATCTATTAAAGAAACAATTTTAATTAGTTTAACTGTCAAAGTGTTCCTTCCACAAGTCTAGGTAATACAGTGTTTTAATTTCAAGCTTATTACTGTGATGTTTATGTGTTTTATTTAATTATTTTTAAGTGTTTGGCATCCTCTTCTTGCCTTCCTTTACCCATCCATATAGACTGTAGATGTGTGCGTAGAACGTATCCAGCAAAGCAAGGGGTGGACCGTTAAGTTGCGAGTTGTAAGATACAGATAACATTTCCATGCCAGGGCTGGGCCCCGAAACCCTCGACAAGGCCACTGCCTAGGCTCCGGAGTCCATCGCATCGCCTTGACCATTACGGCAATGACTCACAAAAAGGTTTTCTTGTAGTTTCAATCAGTAGAAATACAAAATATTCATTAGTACTACCAGTAGTGATTTTAGAAAACTAACTATTTTGATGACTGTTTCCTATAGTGTTACCACATAAACTAACATGATATAAATAGCAGTACCAGTTAATATGGGTTAAACGTGTCACATTTTGACAATGTAAGTAGAAAATTCAATAATTTTTCTTCTAAAACTTGATTTTTAGATTGGTTTACTACAGTAAGTTCATAGCAGTGGAGTGGAGCTTAGTGCAGTGATTAGAGAAATGTTTTAGGGCTGAGTAAAATTGAAAAGCTTATCAAATGGCTTGCAACCACACTATACATCGCGACCTGGTGTCTTGGAGCCCACAACAAGCTCCAAGCCCATTTGGAAAAAACAAAACAAAAAAAAAACAGAGATACGTAACTGAGGCAAAAAGGACGATAGTATTTTAGAACCCTTTTACCATAAATTTGAATAATAATAAAGTGGAAAATTTACTGTCATAATTTGTTCCCCCAAAGAATACCTAGTTTCTTATTATATTTAAATTTTGTACAGTAGATTGTCCTTGATAAAACAGTATTTACTTATTAAAATGTGAATTTAAAACAAAATGGTTTTATACTTGTAAAATAAAAACAGTTTTCAAAGAAAAATCATTAAATTAAATACTTCACTTTGTAACTGCTCCATACAAGTATCTACTATACAATAACTCTCTACTACTTTGTGGACTAATTTGTAAATCCCCGATGAAATTGAAACCCTGATTAGGGTTAGTGGCAAGGTATAGAGTGATCGGAGAGTGATGAGGGGTTTGAGGGCTTGTGTCGCTGTGGATCCCCTCTAATTCTATGGTCCTTCCACAAGGATCACGTAAGTGGAGAGAGATGAGCCTTGTGATCGACAGGAGGGCTTTTATACCCCTGCACTAGTGAATATTAATACTTAAGGACTAAGAACATCATTTCATCAATACTTTGCAGTTTTAATTAAAACAAAAAGTTTTATTTATTTATTTTTCACAATTTAAGTGCAATTTTTGTTGGGGGACATAGTACGTTTCAGAAGTTTGATTACGGTTATAAACATTATCCTTCGGCTTTTTTCATACTTTTATTAAATTAAATAATTAAATCTGAGGTGCTCAATCGCTTTGCTAGCCTAACACTTATCGTCTTTACACTTAGCACTTAGCGTATTTCAGTGCAAGAGGTCACGTGGACCATTGTATTTATTAGCAGGAAATTTTATAGTTTTATTTATTTCATCTGCTAATTTTGGAATAAAAAAATATAAAACTATTTTTTCATTTTAAATTAAAGAGCTATATGATTTAAATTATTTAGTCAGTAAATAAGAGAACGTTGGGTTTTTTTATAACAAATACAACAATATGCATTTTATGTGCCAGCGTCATTACAGAAAAACATGCGCGATACGACCTCGTACATCGCCGCATTTTGTGTCATTTTACTAATTCGTACTTAGTATTCTGTTTATTTCCCAAAATAGCATCGCGTGATCAAATAATTAACTGCCTCCAACCCCTTAATTGTAAGACTTTGAGTTCAGGATAATTCAGCAATACAATTAGTATACGAGATAAAGAGCACGTAAACAAAACGCGACATGACGATAAAGAAGGTATTAAGTAGGTCGTGGGTTGAATTTTATCTTGCACGTGACTTAACGACTGAATGCAACAGTTAGTGACGGAGAGGGGTAGTGGGAGGGGGTTGGTAAAAAGGGGAGGGGGATAAGTAGCGTTTGTGGAAGTGAACATTATATTCTAACTTAGTAATTCAATACACTTTGTTCATTTTAAGTAAATGTTCGCTCTTTACAGAAAGATAGTCTAGATATAATTGCGTGAAGGATGTAGGAAGAACATTATGTTACTGAATTAAGAGTAAGGTCGTTTGGGAAAAGTCATTAAACCAAAAATGCATTTTAGATGTAACATGCATTTTCCTACATTGTAACAATATAATTGAATTGTAACTGTTACAGACACTTCTAGAAGTTGCCATCTTCGTTTTCATACACTTTTATATACTTATACTCCATTTTTAACACTGGTTTTCACATTTTGTTAAACAACTGTCTTGTAAATAAAGGGTTGGAATCATCCGCTATTAGTTCCTTCAAATGATCCAAACTTTGAGGTTTTACAAAAAATAGCATTATCTTAAAATCAATTTATGTTCTAGCAGGCCACTCAACACACAATACACACAATACTCGCCAACTCTAAAATAGATGAATGCTACGCACAATACCAGATAAGAAAAGCAAGTGGTAAACAATGTCGCTCTCCTGGTCTGCAGCGGTTAACTGACTTTTGCCGCAACCTGTATATGGAGAGTTATGATTCACATTTCAAGTATGTATGTGTTCAAAGACCTTTACCCCTCACACCCCATGGTCTACAAATATAACTAAGAGTTACTTGAACGTTCAAAACTAAACATAATCTTTCCCCAAACAAGGTATCTTCTCCATTGGATTTAATTATAATTTGTTCCAAGCAAAACATGCTTCGGTTGAAAATATTTAATAAAATAGTGTGTTTACTAAAAATTGTCAAATATCGTTACTTTTTTCTGCTTATATACCCATTATTGGACGTAGTCTTGGTTTTTTACACTTTGGAAATTTATTTGGTGGTGGAAATATTCAATTTTATGTTCTTTAAACAAAACAAAATTGTGATTTTGCAGTGACGCCTGCCGTCAGTTGGGATTTAACACTACTTGAGACACCACAACAGCTGCTATTTTTATGTCAAAGGACAAAGATGATTGTTTTTTTTTAAACTCAAACCGTTTTGATTTTAATACTTCTGAGAGAATGCTCATACTGATCGGTAGGTTGGCCAATACGAAATTAATTGGAAAGATTTTACATAAACATTTTTGTATTTCCTACTGAATATCTTTAACATACTTTGATTCTTTAAATTAGTTATGCAATCAATAATTACTTCAGATCATTTTAAATATCTAGCTACCTCAAATCCATAACGTGGCGAAAAGCCCCTCTCCAGAGCCCTCTAGGACTTTGAGTAGCAAACGTGTATGCTAACTGAGTAGCTAAAAAAGAGTAGCCCACCATGAGTAGATTAACCTAATTGATCTGTATTGAAGTTATTGAAATAGATTTTGATTTGGAAAGTCTACCACAATACGTTATAGCTTGTGTGTATTGCACCTATTTGAATCAGGATCGAATGAGCGAACCAAATCTTACCTCCTCTGGTCAAAGAAGGTCGTGTATGGAGGTTGAGTTTAGTAGGTATTTTAATGAGTCAGTTTTTTATTTCCTGTTCATTAATATACTTTACATTACATTAGTATAAAATTACTACAATAGCTGAACTTCAGTCTTACAATAAAGCGAATTTCTGATTGTATATTTCATGTTTAAGTTAATGTCTCTAACCAAACGTCAACATGTCAGGGAGGTCACTTAAACTACATAAATCAATTAAAAGTTTTGCAAAGCCAATTAAATTTTGCAGATAAATAAAAGCTCATCAACCCGGAGCTGCGTGGTGTAGTGATACTTCCTCTTCAATTATAATTTTGATACATTTAACTTGGTGGATGTATATTAGGAGTTTCTACATAATCAGTTATTTTTAAATTAATTTGTTAGAACTAATATTACTGGTTTTTATGCAATAAACCTTTTAATATTGTCTTAATTTTACTTACTTAAACAGATTGAACATTTAATCAATAGTAATACAATTACTGATTTTAAAGTTATCGGCTTTTGAAATAAACATCATAAAAACATTGATAATAGACTAATCATATTTTAGGCTATACAAATTCATGCATACATGAGGTTCTTTCCGAAAGTATAGTTGTATTTCCGCGTAGTAGTTGAAAAATAACAGTTGCTTTCATATTTTATAAGTACAATATGAAATATAAATAAGCAAAACTAACAATATATGGTTTATCTACCAAATTTATTGTATGATGCGAAAACAAAACAAACATATTTCAATTAACAACCTTTTTTTGTGTAATTTAACTCATTTTTAAAATATTTATAAGGTACTTATGTTTTCCTGGCAATGTTTCTAATTCGGAAATGACCTACGTTAGTATTTTACAATTAAAATTAAGGAATAATGATTGAATATATATCACGGTCATTGATTTTGTATACAACAACATATCAGTTTATTGTTGACATTTCGAAATGATAGCTAATTTTCCCAACTGCTTAAGATGCCCTGCTTACGAGCCTTTAACTTAGACACTTCGATAATGTAGCTTATTATTACTACGCATATATTTTATTTCTGTACATTAAAGAAATGTTGTCTTTCTCCTTCTCCCCAGCAGCTATAATTTCGCGAAATATTTTAACACTTTGTAAGGTAAGAATTGCCTTATTTTCGTAAACTTAACATGGTTTTAGAACTGCATCAAACAGAAAAGTGTTTCTAAATACATAACATAACACTTTTTACGCTTACCGGATTATATTTTTCTTAACATCAAAAATAAAGTTTTACGATATTAAACTAGATTAAGTCTTATACTTAAGGCAAACGGTATTTATTTGATAAAATTCATCAAGCCTAATTAATAAGAACTTTTTAAGACGATTCACGAGCAATTTTCTTATTAATCTTGTTAGTCGATAAAAATCTGATTGTTATTCCATCTCAAACATTCATAACAATTACATTTGTAATCAAATCCAGAGTGGATTATTGAAGCAAAACAAGTAGAATAAGTGATAAACGATTCAACAGAAAAAATATCTGATCAATTTTGACTACCCCAAATTTAACTATTCTTTAACTTTAAAGGAAATGTGGATACAAATGGTAGTTGAGATTATTAGTGTTTAATTGATATTTAAGTGAGATCTTATTGGTGATTATATGGGCAGTAAGAACCAGATGCGACCATTTTCCATCAAACTAAGTGGATAGAGAGAAAGTAGTTTTGATTACATTATAGCTTTGAGCCACTAATACAATCCACCATGTAGATAATGTAACACAAAACTTGACTGTGAATTGACCGCTAAAGAAAGAGTGTTATTGCTGATAAAATCTTACAAATACTTAAATATAAGTCTTGCCAAAAACATTTCTAAATGTTTTATAGTAGATGGATTATTTTATAATATTTATACAAGGGTATTCCATCCCAAAAGGACAAAATACTTAAATTAATAGGGATTTAATAGATTTAATTACCCAATAACCAAGACTAGTGTTTAACACAGCAGTTTTATGTTTAATATTTATAACTTTACTTTTATGTAAGTACAGTATAGGTGTAAATATATTTTGTGCTGTTGTGAGATGTAGATTATGTTATTCTGGTTATACTATAACCACGAGTTATTAAAAAGTGTATCTACAATTTTTTAATAAATGTAAAAGGTCGTTGTGGGAAGGTTAAAATATGTACGATAAACTGTTTTAGAAGTATATTTCGAAAATCACTGCTCCCGTGTTTCTGCATCTTAACAAATCCAAAGTATATTCCAAAGCAAAGTTGAGTCTTTTATTTTGTTACCATATTATGCCCTCTACAGAGTGTAATCAATCATCCTAAGAATAAATTGCAGCCAGGGGGTTGTAACAAATGCTTTTAAAATTCCTATATAGACAATGTTGAACACGAATTTATAAAATTCTGTTCATAAAAACAAATGGGTTGGCTCTGTCAATTTTACTCATTTTAAACTGATGAAATATGATGAAAAATATATAAACAGAAAGACAATATTATTAGTTGCAAACGGGGTATTAAATCAAATGAAAATTTCTATTATAGTTTCTAACTATTAAGTGGTTTTATTTACAGCATAAATCACAAATTATAAGATTAAAAACATAATAAAACCAAAAATTTGCTGGAATAAGATCAGGTTAGTACATCTGGCATACATTTAAAGTTAATCAAAAAATATTACCAACTAGTTACATACAAAAATACTTTGGCATAAAGGTACTAAGTATTGGGGAAGGAAGGCGTCCCAATTGTGAATACTTCTTGCAAAGTCTGATTCAACAAAACCTAATTATTACTCATGCATTATCTTCTTAACATTTTTATGGCAAAATTAAACTAGCCAATTCAATATTTAAGTTAATTGAAAAAGATATTCCATCTAATCAAAAACTTGAACCAAAAACGTACTATTCCTGACACAAAAAATCATTGCAAGGAATGTCAGGTTGAAAAAGATTTTGTTAAAAATAACAAATTTACATTTAAAGTTTTACACAAAATGTCCAAACACTCTCAAATAAAATTGCTTCAATATCAATTTTTCTAGAGGAGCAAGACCCAGATATTTTTTGTATTTCTGATCATGACATAAAGAAAGAGAACATAATGAGAATTAATCTTAAAGGTTATAAACTAGCTTCATATCGTTGCAGGGAAGCATCTAAATTCGGTGGAGTATGTATTTTCATAAAAAAATACATTAAATACAATAGCATGAATTTATCTTCAGTAACTATTGATAAAGATTTTGAAGTATGTGGAACTAAGACCAAACTAAATGGATTATCACTGGCTATCATTTGCCTCTATAGATAAATCCACTGTGTTCGGTAATTATTTAAAATTATACCAACAAATCTATAACAATGTACTGAAAGCAGCTAAAATAAAATACTACTCAATTTCTATCAAAAAAGCCATCAACAAACCAAGAAAAATATGGTCAATTATTAACCAAGAAGTTGGCGACAACAATGAATCTGATAATACAGAGATTTTTACCTTAATGGATGGTAGTAAATTATCTGACCCTCAACTAATTGCAGAAAACATTAACGAATACTTCTACAATATTATTCCAAATATGTTCAAGGAAAAAGGTCTAAAGACTCCTTCTCCTGTTTATATTTGTGACAACTCTCCTAACCACTCCTTGTCTTGTTTCCTTGAGGTTACAGTTGTTGAAGTTGAATCTGTTATAAGGAACCTTAGCAACTCCTTGACCACTGGCCCAGACGATATTCCTTCTCTTGTTATCAAACATAGCGCCCCATTAATTGTTCACCCTTTAACATTTATATTGAATAATTCATTTTTATCAGGCATTTTTCCAGAACAATTGAAGCTATCTAAAATAGTCCCAATAATAAAAAAACAAAAAAGAAGGATTTAAAATTAATAATATACGTCCAATTGCTTTGACCACAATTTTTTCTAAAATATTTGAAAACAATGTTCACAACCAAATGACAAACTATATTATAGAAAACTCAATAATAAACCCAAATCAATTTGGATTTCAAAGAAACAAATCTACAATTGATGCGATATACAAACTAGTAACAAGTGTAATGGCAAACATTGATACAGATCTTCCATCTCTTAGTATATTTCTTGATTTATCCCGTGCTTTTGATAGTGTTAATCATAATAGACTACTTGATAAAATTCGATTGATGGGATTTAACAGGTCAGCGCTTGGATGGATAAAATCATTTCTAACAGGACGAAAACATTTCACAGAACTAAAGAATAGAAAACATCCAACAAAATCAAGAATATCATCTGATATAATTCATGGAGTACCACAAGGTTCTACTTTAGGGCCATCGATACCACTGGCAACTGAGTATAAATTTCTTGGATTAACATTACAACCAAATCTTTCATGGTTATCTCACATTGATAAAATTTGCAAAAAAATCAGTTCAGGAATCTTTTTGATAAAATGTTTTTTCTAAATGCTGCACTCTAGACATAAATAAAATGGTATATTATGCTTATATCCATTCACATATATCATATGGACTAATTATATGGGGTTCAAGCCCAAATGCCAAAATTGTATTTAAAATGCAGAAAAAAGCTATAAGAACACTTTGTCAAGTCTCAAGAAGAACATCGTGCAAACAACTATTCAAACAATTAAATATTCTAACATTATCGTCAATTTTTATATTACAAGCAGCAAGTTTTGTACATTTGAACCTTGATAAATTTTCCTTCAGAAGACAAATTCATAATTATAACACGAGAAATATCAACCATATAGACTTGCCACATCCAAATTCAACATTCCGACAAAGATGCTCAGACTACATATCAATCAAAATTTACAACAAAATTCCTTCAGAAATAAAATCTTTAAGTAACATAAGACAATTCAAAAATAAATTAAAGCAATACCTTATCGTTAAATGTCCATACAAAATTGAAGATTTTTTAAATGAAAACAACAATGAAATTATAATATAAATTTAAAATCAAAATGTTGTGTTTCAAGATTGGACGAAGATTATTTTGAAAGAAGATTATTATTCAAGGATTTAAATAATCAAAATTCTATCAGTTATTATTAGCATTACATACTCTGTTAATGTAATTTAGTCTTAACCATAATTTAATTATGGCAATTAAGATACTTATCAATAAAGAAATAAAGAAACATATAAAAGGCAAAGCCCTCACTCACTCATCACTAATACCCCAACTTCCCGGCAATATAAAGTGGTGAAATTTGTAAATTGATTCTTTAGGTCCAAAATAGGAATGTTTAAGTGTTTTCATAACGATTAAACTATAGGGCTTTGCCCCACGGGGCTTCAAAGACACCGCGTAATCGTTATGGACATTTGAAAATTCAAATAGCTGATCTTGATTCGTAGTAGTTCCACGGGCTAGAATGCAGCACACACTATTGTCATAGTTTACGCGGGCGAAGTCGCAACGGGTCTTCTAGTCTTTTGATCAAATGTGGTTTGACATAAACCCTTCTACATTAAACAAATTCACAGTTTCATGTATTTTTGCTTAACTTTTAATACGAACTTAAATGCACTAATCTTTCTACGTATCTTTTTGACGGTTTTGTACTACTTCTTGCTTTAAATAAACCACAGTTATTAATAACTAAGAAAATCCATAGCATTTTTAAATTATGAATTTTACATATAATTTATTGAATTAATTACTCTGGTTGAGCATGATGATGTCTGGTTGAAATTGATCGCTTTGTATTATTTTTGTTTGTATATTTACCATTTTGTATGTAAATACAATATAAGTGTAAATTTATTTTGTAGTGTGTAGTTTATTTTACCCTGTTGGATTTTATACTACAGAAGATAGGTATGTTTCATTAGTTATACAGCTGCTCCCATCACTCAGTATTGGAACGGTGGGACATCCGCTAATAGTAAACTGGCTCAGTGTCTAATCAATAAAGACATTCCTTTCCCGACAAGGTGATAATGAAATATCAGTCATTTACCACTTCAAACTATTTAGCTTTGCGTAATTTTAAATATGCCATGCATCAATGGAGAGTTATCTTAAATATATAAATTCCTTGAATATTTTAAAATAATGAATAGTTTTCAAACATTTAAAGCAATATCAGTATAGTTAGCAAAAAATAAGAAATTGACAATAAAAGTTTATTTAAAAAAATATTACTATCGTCGTAAACATAAACAATAAAGCCAAAATAATTTACTCATAAACTTTTAAAAACCATGCCACAAAGTGGAAGGCTTACTAAAAGGGTATCCTTGATGTATTCACTTTCAAACCAACTCCAAGCTTTATGAACACTCTTAAGCTGTTAGCTGACCTCGTAGTATCTTTAAATGTAAATTGTTAAACTGACCTAAACTGTTACCTAAAATATTTATTTTAAATCGTAAATTAAAAATAGTGTTTTTTAATTTATTCATGCACTTAAAGTAAGTGTACTTTTACAGACACATTTAGCAATTTTTATAAAAACATTTTTAATTCTGTACATGTGATTTATTAGAATTTAAACACAATGTTAAGCTTTTGTACGTTACACAATAAATGTAAAACGTACTGCTTTTATAGATACTATTTAAAATTGTAACATAAGATACCCAACTTTTAAAAGCTAATTTAGATCTTGACAACTAAAGAAATACACCTTTGTAAAAGTATTATGGGACTCAAAGGAGCAATCCGAAATCCAATTTGTCTTGACAGAGGGAAAATCTGGAGTGAATTTAATACATTATCTACTCTGAGTTGGTGATGGGTTCTTTTACAAATCGAAAAAGTTGAATAATATATATTCGGAATGAAAACATAGGTAAAAAGATTTGACATCATATAACATATTTTTAATTGAAACATAATCTTCTCTTCGTGGGTTTTTAATGAAGTTTTTAAAACTGTCCATAGCAAAATATTGCATTGGAGTATTAATAATTATAATCCTTACTGTTATTGTATAATGAAATAATAAGTAAATCTAAAATTATTGAATGGTCTGTACTTAGCTCATGGTGTAAAGTTTGATATTTATAGCTAATATTAATGTAAACAATCAATTATTGAAACTGACTTATTGTCTGTGCTTTGTTATCTGCTCAATGTTTCACGAGACATTAATGCACACAATTCAACCTTTCAATTACTTTAGGTCGTTTTGGTTTTATTAAACATACTGTGCAAGTGGTAATGATTAAATTCTTGCTTCAAATAAATCGAAATTTTTGATTAACACTCTACGTTTCGTAAACGATAATGCAAATGCTACTAAGGATATTATATATTATTTCCTAAATATGTTTTTATTAATTTAAGGCTTCAAGCAAAAACTGTTTTGTGTTGATATCATCAACATAAAGATAATAAAACTGTAGTTCAATAGAAAGCTTTATTTTATTTTTACTTAACTAAACAATATAAAACAATATTAAATAGCATGATCACTAAAGATAATAGATAAAATATAGTTTTAGTTATGGATTTTTATTATTTTAAAATTTATAATAAAGTATTTGTTGATTTGTGTAAATTATTGTGGAAATGTCACATCCCGTTCGAATAGTGACAGTCCCAGCTTATTGAGATTGAAACTTGACAGCTAAAGAAATTCACCTTGACGTACAGCTCTTCATCTTAAACTACTTTACTTAAGTCTATATTGTAATCGTGTTTATGAGTAATCTATAAATTATACTTACTGACGTAAAGAAAAAGTAGGGAGTAAGAAATGTAATTTTTGTTTGTTTCAACATAATATTTTATTTATACGACATCAAACTTTCTAATATATATCAAAACGCTTAGCTATCGTCAAACAATACATAAACCAGGGTACTTTAGTTAAATTTTTATGAGGTTTTGTATTTACAGTTTAGATTTTCACTAAGCCCTATATTTTGTATTTTACAACCAGTCTAAAGGTTGTTGCTATTTGTATTTCTGATTTGTTCTTGAAATCTTCAGGCTATGTATGAATTTATCTTTATAAAATACTTTTTTAATTTTGTCATGCAATATAATCACTGTTCAATTGTGGCAATAAACTTGTTTTATTGTTGGTTATATTATTTTAAACAAAACGGTTTATCTATCCTGTAGTTGGAATAAGTTTTACAATTATTGATATTATTTTTTATTTTTGCTAGTAAATTTCTAATTATAGTTGTTAAAATCATTGAGTGAATTGAATTTAACGGGAAGAACATATTTTAATTTATTGTGTCTCAGTTATTTGATTTTGTTTTGCAGTTTTAAACTAATTCCACTCTTCCTTGAGCTTATATCTCATAAAAATATTGTTTTTACACATTTTATTCAAAGCAATATTTACTTACAAAGGTTCTGACAAATTTACACCTTAATTAAATCTAAGAGAAAGCGTAAAGCCAAAGATGAGTTCGGATGATAAGTAAAATATTGTAATGTTAGTTTTTTAAACTTAAATTCAAATTATCAAACTTAAAATTATCAAACGTGATGATTAGTAAAAAGCTTATAAATAATTTTTTCGTGAATCGGTAGCGTTTCATTCATTTACTTTAATACAGTTTCATCTCAAAATTTATGGTTTTAAACTTTACCAGACCTTTCGGTTTTATGACGAATGTGGGTAATGTTTAAACTTGGCCAAAATAATGCAGTTTTTTATTGTTTTTTCTTACCTTATTATTTTGAAGATCAAAATCAATTTATCAAAGTGGTAATACTTAACTATTTGTAACTATTTTTCATTGTGATATAATAAAAATTAATTTGATATAATACAAATCAAAACCTTTATCTATCCATTTTTTTTGTAAAATATAATATATTTACTTATTTATAGTCCGTTTAAGTTAACCCAATTAAGCTCAAGAGATCAATACCAAAAAAATTAAAATCAATTCTAGAGCCAGTAGTGGATCTAAAGCAGTAAAATGGTTTCGTATAACAATAGTGTAAATCAAATTCTAAGTAAAATTGTTTCAAACTTTAATATAGTAAAGTTTTACATATTTACCTCAACAAGATATTCTTCTCTACAATAATGGGAGCATTGGACGAAGTTTTTGCCTAGTAATTAAAATCATCAACATTTTATAGCGTGATTCATTTGAAAACATATCCGAAACTTTTAAAGTAGACAAAGACACTCAATTAAGTGCAGTTATGGTAGAATGTGGTGCACGCCGAATGTATAGGTTGCTGCACATAAACTTGGTTCAGTAAAGACTGCATGCTGCTACTTCTACTCCTTAACCACTGACTAGAATTCGTTTAGTTTTTTTTTATAATGTTACTTTGTAATATTGATAATCGGAAATCTTTATTTAATATTTAATTTGAACCGTTTTTGTGCCTTTACATGACGAATTTCTCCAAAAGAAAACAAAATATTTTTTCTTTAAGCCGGGAGAAAGCCGTCCCAGACCTAGCCAGCGGATTCGCTCAAGTCTGGCGTGCTGGGTCTGTCCTGGGTTCTTTAGAATGAAATTTAGTTATGGTACAGATTTAAATTAACTAAATAAAAATTAAAAAATATATAACTTAACGTCAGGTGTGAACTCAGTACCGGAAAACACTACGCGTACCATTATCACCGCTCACACCTGCAGGAATTGCCGATTAAAATAAAACAAACTGAAATTTATAAAAAAAATAATTTAGAAGGTGGAAGTTTAACTCAACTATCGTACTCACGCGTTACAACTCCCAATCACCAACTAAGGTTTTAATATCAACTCTAGTCCAACCAACTACATCTGCTCCCTCTGCAGGAATGGGTTTGTTCAGACCTGTTGTGACGTGTCTGTGACTCCCAAGCAAAAAGGTCACCTCGTCGGCTCACAACTGGCGGTTTTGACAACACAAATCCCAATTCATAGTACAGCTAGATATCTCAGAATTAATATAATCAATACTAAACTTGAAACACCCAGTACAGAATCTGTATTGGGAGTTGGTGTAATTTAAAACGTGCGATACGGGACAAAGTTAATATCCTGAATACATTTAAGTGCGATACGGCACTAATAATCTGACTAAAAGAAATACAATTTACGAATCAAAATTTTGTACTGTAAAACTTAATTACAATAAGAAAAGCGCAGGTTATCTGTACACACAGTCCTGTAATAGTACGCACTACACGAGGTATCACGACTCAACACAACCTGTCAGGACAAGCGTAAGACACGAAAAAACCTCCTCGCTGTTCCCTTACCACTCACCCCTCCATTACTCCCCTTCCAAGGGGAAGGGAGAAGGGATAAACAGCTGTTCATAATTTCCAGCAGTTTGGTTTCGTTTGGAAAAATCGACGGTACTGCTGATCAGCTGTCTGGGTGGCGTTTGAAATAAAACAACGCCACAGGTGGCTGTCTGCAACTACGAGCGGGGAGGTTATGTTTGTTGTTTACAAACACACATCGTCAACGTCCGTAAAACTCTTAATATCCTGCTACGTCTTATGTAACTTTGTTAGGGGTGATAAATTCGCTTAATGGAGAGTGGTTGAAAAAGTTGTATTCGTCAATCTATTCAACACTAGTGTTCCTCGGGTCGCCGGTGAATGCCCGAGGTTACCCTAGCCAAGGGGTTATTTAATCGTCTAGTGCATTAATTGTTGAACCACTAGTTAATTATTTCATCCCCTTTGTGCTCCAGAACCAAAAGTGAAGTGATGGCAAAAAGTGAGTGTTATGAAGCCTAGGCTATGATGATAACAGGATTGCGGCTGTGCTAGGTCTAAGCCTACTGAAAAGGACATGTCTCATGGCTCACACTATATACATAACTAAGCTCATTGCTATGCCAGGTAACCTTAACAGCTAATTCTAGGCCTAGCTAGACAGCTTATATTCATTGTGTAGCGAATCTACACCCCCCTAAAATTTTGGTCCGTTACAAACTCGTTGGTTGAATTTGAATATGCTTTTAGCTTTAAGCCTACTCCACCCTCAACGATAAGGGGAAGGGGAGAACTATGTTACTGTGTGCATTTAAACTACAAATTAAGTAAGAAAATGAGATAAATTCAATATAATAAATAAAAGTAATTTAGTCATGTGATACCTACCTTATGTGATAAAATGTATCCCGAACATGGCATAAGAAATACATGGATCTTCCCCGGAATAAACCAACAGCGGAGGAAATTGCGACAATCTGAGGGAGAAGATACGGGCAACTGCAAATTTTCTAGATGCTACATTATTTAGTACTTTTATTTATTTTAAATTACTCTAATACCTTATATATAACACCTGTCTTAAAATCACCGTTATTATGCGTTATCAGTAGAACGTTAAAACCAAATTATTAATTTATAAACATGTAACTTCAAACATTGCTACTATTTGCAGTATAATTACAAACCAAATTATAAGTATTTGAGGATATACTAATTTCATCATCACGTTTCTTCCAGAAATTTACCATCTCCTATTTAAATTATGGAATTTTTAGGCGAAATAACCATAAAACAATTAAAAAACTGAAATAAAACGGTAGTATTATACAACGTATCTATAAAAAACGTTATTTTGCCAAATTAGTTGTAAGTTTAATGCCATCACAGACTTCTCTGGGTAAAATATACTATTTAAACTTAATTTACTAATTTTTTTTGTTTCAAATTTATATCACTTTATGTAATGCATCGGTTCCTAATTAAAAAAAACGCACGAACGTATCGCGGAATTTTTGTGTTGTTTTACGGATGCGTTTTAAGTATTCTGTTTATTTCCCAAAATAGCACCGCGTAATCAAATGAAATGCCTCACCCAACTTAAATTCAGAAACATTGAGTTCAGTATAATTCACCAATACGATTAGCATACAAGATAAAGAACACGTAAACAAAACACGACATGACGATAAAGTAGGTATTAAGTAAGTCGTGGGTTGAATTTTATATGGCATGTGACTTAACGACCGAATGCTACGGTTTGTGAAGGTGGAGGAGGGAAGTGGGAGGGGGTTGGTAGTGAGGGGAGGGGAATAAGTAGCGTTCGTGAAAGTGAACTTTATATTCAAACACAGTAATTCAATACACTTTGTTCATTTTAAGTCAATGTTCGCTTTTTAGAGAAACATAGACTAGATCTAGATGCATTTAGGATGTGGGAAAAACATTATGTTACTTGATTAAGAGTAAGGGTGGGCAAAAGTCAGTTAACATAAAATGCTATTTAGGTGTAACATGAATTTTCCAACATTATAACAGTATAATTGAAATGTAGCTGTTACAGAAACTGCTTATAGTTGCCACCTTCGTTTTCATACACTTTTACATACTTATAGTGAATTTCTATCACTGTTTTTTAAAATGATCTGCACAATTGTGGTGTAAATAAAGAGTTGAAATCATCCGCTGTAAGTTCCCTCAAATGATCCAAACTTTGAGGTTTCACAGAAAAAAACCTTTTAATCTATTAATGTCCTAGCAGGCCACTCAATACACAATACACACCAACTCGAAAATAGATTAATGCTACGCGCAATACCAGATAAGATAAGCAATTGGTAAACAATGTCGCTCTCCTGGTCTGCAGAGGTTAACTGCCGTTAACTGCCACACCCCGTATATGAATAGTTAGAAGTCACATTTCAGTTATGTATGTGTTCAAAGACCTTTACCCCTTACACCTCATAGACTACAAATATAACAAAAAGTGATTTGAACAATCAAAACTAATCATAATCTTTCCCCAAATAATTTATCTTCTCCATTGGATTTAATGATAATTTGTTCCAAGCAAAACATGCTTCGGTTGTAAATATTTTATAAAATAGTGTGTTTACTCAAAATTGTCAAATATCGTTACTTTTTCTCATTTTTGTCCCATTATACGGACTATGTATAGCTATTTTACACTTTGGAAAATTATCTGGTGGTGGATATATTCAATTTGATGTTCATTAAACAAAACAAAAAACGGGTTTTTGTAGCGACGCCTGCCGCCTGTTGGGATTTAACGCTTCTTGAGGCACCACAAAAGGTGCTATTCCTTATGTCAAAGGACAAAGATGATTATATTTTTTGTATCAACTCAAACCGTTTTGATTTTAATACTTCTGAGAGAATCCTCATACTGATCGGGAGTTAGGTTGTCCAATACGAAATTAACGGGAACGATTTTACATAAAGATTTTGTATTTCCCACTTAATATCTTTAACACACTTTGATTAAAAAAAAAATAGTTATGCAATCAATAATTACTTCAGATCATAATATTTAACTACCTCGAATCAATAACGTAGCGAAAAGCCCCTCTCCAGAGCCCTCTAGGACTTTGAGTAGCAAACGTGTATGCTAACTGAGTAGCTAAACAAGAGTAGCCCACCATGAGTAGCTTAACATAATTGATCTGTATTGAAGTTATTTGAGTGGATATGGATTTGGAGAGTCTACCACAGTATGTGCGAACCACATCTCACCTCCTCTGGAGAAAGGACGATCGTGTATGGAGGCTATATGTTGAGTTTAGTAGGTATTTTTGAAAACAGAACGAGTCAGTATTTTATTTTCTGTTCATTCGTAAGCAAATCATTACTATATTAGCTGAATTTCAATCGTACAATAAAGCAAGTTCCTGATTGTTATTTCATGTTTACGTTAATGTCTCTAACCAAACAACTAAATGTTAGGGAAGTCATTTAAACAACATAAACCAATTAAAAGTTATGCAAGACCAATTAAATATTGGGGTTAGTTAAAAGCTCGTCAACCCAACGTGGCGTTGTGTGGTGATACTTCCTCTTCAATTATAATTTCGATATATTTAAGTGGCAGATTTATAATAAGAGTTCCTTCATTATTAATCATTTGTAAATAAATATGTTAGAACTAATAATCCAGGTTTCTATCCAAGAAATCTATTAATATGATCTTTATTTTCTAACATGAAATGATTTATGATTTAATTAGTATTAATGCAATTGATGAGTTTAACTTATGTGCTCATAACGCAAATAAAATAAATATTTGAAAATAGACAAATTATATTTTAGGTTATACAAAAAATAGGCTTACATGGGGTTATTTCCGAAGGTATTAACCGTGTAACAGTTGGAAAATAATAGTTGCTATCATATTTTATGTGCATAATATGAAAAATAAATAAGAAAAACTATAAATTTAGATTTCTCTACCAAATACATTATTTGAAACGAAAAACGTAAAACATATTTCAGGTATAAACCTTTTTTTTTATAATTTAATATAATTTTAAAAATATTTACATGGTACTTTTGTTTCCTTATCAGTGCATCTTTTTCACAAATAACCTAAGTTGATATTTTACAAAAAGTCGAAGGATGTTTAAATATATAATATGGCTCATGATTAAGTAAACAACAAAATACCAATAATGATTTATTTTTGGCATTTCCAAATCAAAGCTAATTTTTTGCATTTGCTTACGATCTTTAAGTATATAACTTTCGATAGTGTAGCTTATTATTATTATACATTAATATGATTACTAAACATAAATTTGAGTTATTTTTGTCTTCTCATCATACCTAGAAGTTTTAGTTTCGCAATGAATGTAACAAATTATGAAGTAAATGTGTCTAAATTGATTAAATTTTTTACATTTATAATATTGCATTAAATAAAAAAATAATAAAATATTTACATTCCATAACAAGATATTTATAACTCCACGAACATATATTTCTCAAAAATAAAGCATCACAATTAAAATTGTACAGTAGAATAATTAATTAGATTAAATATTTAGCTGTATTTTTGAAACTCATAATAGCGATGGATTTGAATTGAATTTTTTGATTTATTTGGACTTTACCTATCGCTTCTAGTGTTTAAAACTACACTACGTTTCGGGAGGTAAGGAAACTCCTCCCGTTATCAAGTGAACCCTACTTACATCTAAATATCAAACTAGAATTCTACACGGGCAGTTTTTGGTTTCCGTGTTATGTTCCCGTCGACAAAGACGTGTGGGTAGCCACAGCTGTGTCGTCACGTGCCCCTGTCGGTAGGTGGGGGTAACGGCCTTCCCCCCCCCCACTGCCGCTAGCAACTAGTCTAGTGTGCGGTATGGTTGTGGATGGACGTGAGATTTAAGTTTCCCGTGTTTGCCCGTCAGCTTGGAGGCCACGATGCAGAACAGGTAATGTATTGTCAGTTTTCCATTTGTTCGTATATATAAATGTTGTGTTAGTGTATTGTATTCGATTTTTTGTATATATATTTGTTATCTTTATGTTAGTGTAAATTAAATTGTGAAGGAAAATATTACAAAAATGTATGTTAGTTAGGTGTATATATAAATGTTGTGTTAGTGTATTGTATTTGATTTTTTGTATATATATTTGTTATCTTTGTGTTAGTGTAAATTAAAATGTAAAATAAAAATAATCAAAAAAATCAAAAAAAAAATGTAGGTTAGTTAGGTGTAAGAGTTTGATATTTAGATGTAAGTAGGGTTCACTTGATAACGGGAGGAGTTTCCTTACCTCCCGAAACGTAGTGTAGTTTTAAACACTAGAAGCGATAGGTAAAGTCCAAATAAATAAAAAAATAAATATTTAGCTGGTGGTATGTAACAAATGTTTCATTCAATCAATAAATAGGCCTGATTAACAAAACTCACAAAGAAAATTTACGAGCGTTCTTTTTAAATTATCTTAATCGTTAAAAGTGAATTTATTATTCCATCTAAAACAAGATAACAATTACATTAGTAATCAAATCGAGGGTGGAACATTTTAACAAAACAAGTAAGGAAAGGGATCAAACAATCAAGAGACAAAATCGTTGATAAATCTGTCAACGATTACCCAAATTAAACGTGTGTTCAATAGCAAAGGGAATTAATCTATGTTTCATTAATATTAAAACGGTTAATTTGGGTGATTAAATAGGCAATTGGTTACCTCTTCTAAGTGGATAGAGGGAAAGTAGTTTTAATCAAATTATAGCTTTGAGCCACTCACTAGATAAACCATGTTGGATAATGTTACGCTAGACTTGACTGTGAGCTGAATTGATTGCTAAGTTAAAAATTAGTTTAATAGCTTATGCAATCCAACTTATATTTTAAATATAAGCTTTGAACAAAACATTTATAAATATCGTAAGATAGTTGGATTATTTTATAATATTCATACCAGGGTATTCTATTCCAAAATGACAAAATATTTAGGTTGACAAGGATTTAATATATGTAATTACCCAAAAGTTCAAAACCAGTGGTTAACAAAGCAACTTTATATTTTATATTTATACCTTCTACACGTATTTAAATACTGTATATGTGTAAATATACTTTGTACTTATGTGAGACAAAGTTTATTTTATCCTGATTGTACTTTTATCTAACTTTTTTAATTGCACCCCGTAACTTTTTATCCCACAAGTTATTAACAGGTCAACCTGAGGTTTTTTAAATTAATGTAAAAGGTCGTTATGGTAGAGTTAGAATATCTACTTAGTAAGAAGGTCTAAGGTTTCTAAAACCTTAGAAGTCTATTTCTTAGATTTTTTACAATCTTCTAAGATTGAAGAGAAGAAAATTGGATTTAGATATTTTCAGGACATGTTACTAGACTTACGTTTAAAACAATGTTACTCAAAATTTGATTTGCACTAATTTAACGGTACCATTTTACTGAATTTGAACCACTGTAGGCCAAAGAAGAGGTGGTATTTCTTATTATTACCCTTTTGAGGTTATTTGGGTTTTTTTGGGGAAAAGCAATATACCAAGTTTGGACAGAATACGTTCAGAAATAAACTAGATTTACCATTTTTCTGATTCTCCATAAGAATAACATTGGACAACGTACTGGTGTTAAGCAATTCCAATATCTCTGTAACCAATTGACGTAGATCAATGATAAAAACATGAAATTGTTTGTTTTTAAGTTGAATTAAATATATAAAAGTAAAATTTGATTTAGTATCATATTAAATGAAAAGAATTCAAAAAAAACATTTTTGGGGTACAAATCGCAACCACAATACCCTTTTGGATAGAACGATTTGGCTGGTTCTTGAACTTAGTCATAAATTAATTTGTCATTGTAATTGTGTTAATTGTTGTTTTGTTTGTTTGTACCAGATTTCATAACAATCTGACCATTTTAACGAAAGTTATCGTACCCACAGACACATATACACATACACGTACATTATTTTTGAAGGAATGGTGATTTTGACATCTGGGGACCTAAAAACGATAGTTACGGGGTTTTTAGCTATAAGGGAAATTCGCTAAAACTTACTCCATCTACAACGTAGATAAACCGTTTTACCTATAGAAAAATAATAAACAATAAAACAAGTTTATAAAACAAGTTTGTACAACAATTAACTTGCATGACATCATTGTATAAAACAAAAATTCCATTAAAACCTATCTAAAGTGCACTGTTCAATAAATTGTTTGAGACTTACCAAACGTTTAAATAAATAAACTTTTGAGTAAGTTATATGTGGTATTAATAATACAATCTGTTTATATAATATGAAGCTTAGTGATAGCGACAAACATAAATGAAATTTATATATTAATCCAAAATTAATCTCCCTATTTTTATTTTACTTCAGTAAGTATATTTGTAAATATTACAAGGATAAAACTGATTACAATATAGTATTAAATAAAATAATTTGAGAAGAAAAACAGTTTGTAAAGGTCTATCTTTAGCTGTCAAGTTTCAATTCCAATAAACGAGAGTAGCTTGTAATCGTAATTGTCACGGGATGTGACAGCTGTACGACAATTTCGACAAATCAATAAATATTTTCTTATAAAGTATAAAACAATAAAACTCCTTAACAAAAAAACATTTTATCTATTTATTTTGTATTTTCTTTTTACCTTTATTTTTGTTTAATTTATTAAAAGGATAATAAAGCTTCTTACTAAAATTATAGGCTTATTGTTTTCTTGTTGATGACATAAAGATAAAATACCCCCGTCGCAGCAAACCTGCGGACTCAGCGAATTTCCAATGCATAATATATGTCTTAATACCACATAAAGCCGCAAACCAAGTTTCATAAAAATACATTCACATATAAGCGATTTTAATTATTCTCCATAAGAATAACATTGGTAATGAGTATGTAGGTTTGCTGAAACAAGGAACAGAAACAATTGGTTTTTATGCAAATATAAATAGAATTTAACTAGGCGAAGCCACATACTAAGTTTCATCGATATTCAATCATACATAAGCGATATATAACATTCTAGTTATTCTCCATAAGAATAACATGGGGGCTGAGAAAGCAGGTTTGCTGCAACAAGGAACAGAAAAATGGGTTTTTATATAATTATCAATATAACTCAACCAAGTGAAGCAACTTACCAAGTTTTATTAATTTATGTTCATAATTAAGGGAGTCATTACATTTTACATATTCTCCATAAGAATAACATGGGGGCTGAGTACGCAGGTTTGCTGCTACGGGAATAATCAACAAAAAATCAATTTTTTGTGCAAATATCAATATACCAGTACTACTTGAAGTCATATACCAAGTTTCATCAACATACATTCATAAATAATCGAGATATCAAATGTTATTTATTCTCCATAAGGATAACATTGGACAACGTACTGTGTTTAGCCCTTCGAATATCTCTGCAACGGTTGGGCGTAGAATCACAATTTAAACACCAAAATGATTGTTTTGTGGAACTGAACAGATTGGTAAAAGCAAATGTGAAGTTTACATTAAAATCAACTGAGGAAAAGCAAAAAACCTTTTTCCCATAAGATTAACATGGGAGATTTTATGAGCAAGTTTTTTTGGATTTTCTCCGCAACCACTTAACCTAGGTTAATAATTTAAAATACTAAATGTAAATAAAAAATTGTTTTTTTAAGCTCTATAACATGGCCAAAACCAAATTAAGTTTAAAAAAATTTTAGGGTGAAAAATGCAAAAAACTGATTTTTGGAAAATTTAAAACCCCCATAAACCCCCCTTCCCATGGTCCGATTTTTCTGGTTTTCGAACTTAAAGTCATGAATGCCATTTTACACATTTGAGCCAGATTTCATCAAAATCGGACGTTTTTTACTCAAGTTATCGTGTTAACGGACACATATATATATATATAGATATATATATAAATACACATACATATATATAAATTTGAACGAATAGTGTTTTTGGCATCTGGGGACCTCAAAACAAAAAGTTATCATGGTCTTGGGCTTAAGTCTTACCATGAGACCTACGGTAATAGCTTCTTCCCTATAGGGGAAATTCGCTAAATGTTTTTAGCTTGAAAGCTCTAAATAATAACAATATATTTGGGAAATAATGTATAATATACTTAGTGGCATTCGCATTATTGTTTACGAAACATGGAGCGTTATTGTAAAAAGGTCGAGTTATTTAAAGAAAGAATTTAATCATTACCACGTGTACAGTATGTTTAACAAACCCAAATCGACCTAAAGTAATTGAAAGGTTTATTTGTGTGCATTAATGTCTCGTGAAACATTAAGCAGATAACATAGCACAGACAATAAGTCAGTTTCCAGAATTTATTGTTTACATTAATATAAGTTATAAATATCAAACTTTACACCATGAGCTAAAAACAGACCAATCGATAATTCTAGATTTCATAAAGAATGTTTTTAGTACTCCGATGCGATATTTTTCTATTGACCGTTTTTAAAAACATCAATAAGAATTCCACAAAGAAATTGTTTCAATTTATAAATGGTTATAAGACGTTATTTTTACCTAATTCTTCATTACAAATTTAAATTCGTTCTACTTTCTCAATTTGTAAAAGAACCCCATCCCAGTTCGGTGTAGATAATCTATTCAATTCACCCCAGATTTTCCTTCTTTCAAGACGAATTGAATTTCAGATTGTCTTTTTGAGTCACATAATACTTTTACAAAGATTCATTTCTTTAGTTGTCAATATGTAAATTAGCTTTTAAAAGTTGAGTATCTTATGTTTCAACTTTAAATAGGATCTATAAAAGCAGAAAGTTTTACGTTTATTGTATAACATAAAAAGCATAATATTTTGTTTAAATTCTAATAAATCACATGTACAGAATACATATCTGTTCTCACAAATTGCTAAATGTACCTGTAAAAATTAATAAATTCTTTAAATAAGATTGAAAATAAATATTTTAGGTAACAGTTTAGGTAAGTTTAACAATTTACATTTAAAGATACTACGAGGTCAGCTAACAGCTTAAGAGTGTTCATAAAGTTTGGAGTTAGTTTGAAAGTGAATACATCAAGGACGCCCTTTTAGTAAGCCTTCCACTTTGGTTACATAGCGTTTAGAGGTTAATGAGTATATAATTTTCGTCTAAGTGTTTCTGTTCACGACGATAGTAATATTTTGTTTAAATAACCGTAGTTTTTCAATTTCTTATTTTTTTGCTAACTACAGTTATTCGTTAGTTAACTCACAGTTACTTAAAACTATTCAAGCAATTTATATATTTATCATAACTCTTCATATATACATGGCATATTTAAAATTACGCAAAGCTAAATAGCTTGAAGAGGTAAATGACTGATATTTCATTAACACCTTGTTGGGGAAGGAATGTCTTTATTGGTTAGACACTGAGACAGTTTACTATTGGCTGGATTCCTCGCTGTTCCAATTCAGAGGGATGGGGACAATTGTATAACTAATGAAACATACCTGTCTTCTGTCGTTTAAAATCCTAAAGTGTATAATAAACGATTTCTGAAACACTACAACGTATATTTACACTTATACTGTGTTCATGTAAGAGTACTTCATTATGTACAAGACGGTAAATGTACAAAAGACGGTACAAGGCGATCGACTTTAAACAGACACACCGGTCATCATCAGGCCCAATCAGAGAAGTGCATTCATGAGTATATATTTACAATTCATAATATAAAAGATACTACGGCTTTTCTTAATTAATAGTAACTGTAGTTTATCTAAAAACGTATAAAACCATCAAGGTGTATACAGAGAAGGATCTGTACAGATAAGTTCATATTATATGTCAAGCACATTTCATGAAACCGAACATTTTTTTAAATATAGAACGTCTTAAACGAAATGTTGTCTTTGTTATATAAAATAGAAAGGCATGAGTAATAATTAAGTTTTATTAAGTCAGACTTTTCGAAACGTTTTAAAAATTGTGACGTCCTCCTTCTCCAATTCTTAATACCCTTTTGCCAAAGTAGTCTTGTGTCTTAGTAGTTGCTAATTTTGATGGTTTAAATTTAAATCTGTACCAAATGTACAAACCTGATTGTGTTTAAAAAAATGTGGGTGGTGTTTATGTTTTTAATCATATAGTTTTAGATTTATAATACGATATTTTATCATAAAAATCTTTAAATAGTAGGTTTTTACTGCTTAATACTTAATTTGCAACACGCACAATTATTTTTCTGTTTACACACACACACACACACATATATATATATATATATATATATATATATATATATATATATATTTCTTCATAATGTATCTGTTTACACTTGATGAGTAAACTTGACGGAGCCAAACAATGTATTTTTTTAAACAAAGTGTGTTAAATTTGTGTTCAACATTAACTATATGAGAATATTAAAAAGCATAAAAAAACCACCTGGCTGCTATTTTTCCTTAGGATGATTGATTACACTATGTAAAGCCATAAAATGGTAACAAAAGTAAAAAAAATTCCAGTTTACTTTGGAATTGTTTAGACTCCAACATTCTTAAAACTATTTTTACGTAAAACGATCAGCAGAATCATAAAATCTATTTTATAGCGTGATTCATTTTCATTCATTAACAAATGTTATATTTACTTTAAAATGCGTAAAACAAGTTTGGTTTCCTCATGGGAAACGGAAAAGTAATCCACGCAAATAGTTCAATAGTTAATAAAATATCTGAAGCTTTTAATTAAACAAAGAAACTCAATTAAGTTCAGTACGGGTAGCATGTGGTGCACTCCGCCTGTTTCGCTAGCTGCACATAAACTTGGTTCAGTAAAGAATACATGCTGCTACTTCTACTCCTTAACCAGTAAAAAAAGTTCATTTAGTATTTATGTATATTTTTGATGATACATTTTCATTGCTTAATAGTACCGATGACCTTTTGTAAAAAAATATTTTTTATGCTTAAAATGGTTTATGCCTCATATATTCATTTATTGGGGATTGTTTTACTAGTAAGTGTTAAAGGAGAACTTTAAAGTTTTAAAATGCAATATCGGTTTTATAGATCGAACTTGACAACTTGTAAACTACTATTAATAATCGTTTGGTGTGTCACAGATCTTAGTACTCTGTCAGCAACGGTGATAGATAGAGTCACTTTTGAGAGGATGTGAAGACACTATAATTGTGAGGAATACATAATATATTTACATTACATTACTTTGTTGCAACTAGGAACTCGAGAATGTATGTACGTTTTCATCCCCCTAATGTAAACTGTAAATTACATGTGGAGAAATACATACATTTCGAGTTGTACTATCATGTTTCTATTTAAATATAATTGGGCACATGACATGACTGAAATATAACTAATATGACAATTATTTTTAAAAGGTTTAATTATTATATAAAATTAAAAAAACTTGATTGATTAAGTAGATATTTGTAATAAGCAGTGCAAATAAATAAATATACACTTTATCTTTTTATTTTGTTTTATTAAACTGTAGCCAAACTTAGTTTGTTTCTCGCGGAAAACTGTAAAGATCACTTGCAACCGTGTTGTTATGTGACATGTGTACATATATTTCGAACTAATATAGCCGATCAATTACAATAATTGTTAAACATTTGAATAAAATGGCCTTGTGGGGAAACCAATTTAATTACGCATTTAATACAAAATTATACTATCAGAATGAGGTATAATAAATTCCGATTTATTTTTTGTTTCATCTGATCTTACCTTTATAAAATTAAAATAAATAATTTTAGCTTTTATTTCTTGAGGCAATATTCCTATCTAAATTTAAATTTAAAATATCAAATCAGTAATTTTGGACAAGTCATCATCGTCAAACTTATATTTGGGGACGAAGCCTATCGATTAAAATATAAAAATCGTTAGGTTCCACTGTTAGGTTATATAAAGTTGAACAAAAAAATAATATATATATATATATATATATATATATATAATTTTTATAGAAAAATACTAACAGCTCATGTTACATTTGAATAAAAAGGGTAATTTATCAATCATTTAAAACAATAACATTATTGTAAGAATTTAAAAATAAAAACATATTAGATGCCTACAAAACATTAATTATCAAAAGAATATCATAATTAAAATGTTAATAATGACAAACATTCTAACGATGTTTATCATTAGGGTATTTTTAATCCAAAATTCCCTTATAATCATACATATTTATATCTAAATCAAAAATAGTTGATTAGTTTCTTTTATATCTAAATTTCAAATCGGCTGTTAGTATTTTCCGATAAAAATCTAATGTTTATTAATTTACGTGTACAAATTTATATAATATAACATTTGCGATCTGGCAATGTTTACATTGTAAACGAAAGACCACGTCCACAAATAAAAATTCTTTACTGATTTGATTTTCAATTTTGTATTTAACTTTAGATTTTCCATAACAACTGTGTTATTGACTGTCAAAAGTCTTGAAGAGGTAGATATTTATTTATAAAAAGTTAAATGCAATTCCGAGTACAAAATTTATATAAATGAAGAAATAGTACACTGCCATAAAAAATATGATCATCCCCTACCTGAGGTTCCTGGCGAGGAAAGGGTCCAAATGGTCCAACTCCGGCACCCGACACCAGTGCTGCGGCGCGGCTGCCATAAACAGCTGATTGTACGCGTGGAAGCCACATGGCAGCACACAGGGCAACAAGACAAAGTACAACAGCAGCTTCTGATACGTCCCGAACTGCCCGACATCGGGAAGCACTTCGTCCAGGTCCATCCGGGACGACGGACGACGCGCGACTGAGGGATTGTTGGAGCCACCCATGGGGAGGTGAGGGGGTCATTGTTGCCCCCCACCACCGACCACCTCACTTCCCCTCTCGTGATTGTTGTTGTGCGGCGTTAATAATGCTTTTGTTCGGTTTATAAGGATGCGGATAAATCAAGGGAATTAGGCTTTTGTCTTCCCTAACCAAGGGATGTGGAGATCAATTAATTTGTTGGTTATGCTTTTAAGCAGTATCGTCCCAATATCATTTATTTATTCCCCCCCCGCATATACCATTTTAAATGTGTGGTTCTAAGCAAAATACACAATTTTTCCAATAATATATAAAGACCAATTTCGAGGGTTGGCGCTTAGTTATTTTATTGTGCTAGAGAAAAATTTAGATATCATATATTTGTCTACAGTAGAACTCAGAGTTAAAAGGACAGTCTCACAGGTCCCCTCCGTTCTAATTCTCTGTTACCAAAACGACCCCACTGTAGCGCGCTCGGAGCGCGGCCAACCGGTTAGACTACGGAAGACACCCTCAATGCCCAGCGATTCTTAAAAATTTGCCCTCTGCCCAAAGAAAGTAATAATCAAACCAACTAGATAAAATGTATTCGAGCTGATAAATTTGTGCAAATAAAGATACGTTTATGATAGGACTAACCGTTAATATCATATGAACTACAAAAACAATGATACATTTTCGATGGAACAAACAAAAAGTATAATATAAATTGTATCAACAGAACTTTACACAGATCATATTCTAACAAAATATCAATGATATGCAACGAACAATAAGTTAAAGGACATGATTTTGACTTATTAGACAGCAACTCCAGCCAGTCAGCATTTATTAGTGAATTTCCTTTGGAAAGTGAACTATTAGCATGACCCGCACGGTGAAACTTAAGCCCGGGACCACCATAGAAGTTCTTAACGTGACCCCCTGAACACGTTTTGGGGGGTCGTTCAAAATGTTATATATATATATATATATATATACTTATATATATATATATGTGTGTGTGTGTGTGTTTGCACTCTAGCGGTCGCATTTTTTGTCCGATTTACTTCAAATTTGGTAGGGACGTTCTTTTCTGTAATCAGTTGGACAAGTTCGTTGGGCAAAACGATCGGAAAACTCTAAACCCCTTTTTTGGGGATTAATCTTTCAAATTTCGAGTTTTTGGACCCAAAAAGGGTCAGAAAAGCCCCAGATGTAAAACCAATGATTGTAAAAAGATCGGAATTAGTGAGGTGGAAGTTTTAAGCCCTAGCATAAATATTTACCGAGTTATTAAAGAAAATGTGTATCGACTAAACACAGTACGTTGTCTTATGGGGATTTTACACTAGAAAAGCCTGTTACTCCTTTGTTAGAGTACTTTTATCATCCCCAGCAACCTCACGCCTACTTTAAAGCCTGTCTGGACCTTCTCCTAACCTTATAATGCGCAAAATTGTATTCCCAGCTTTGCAAGTAAATTAAACCAGGAGTATCAGAACAGCCACAAAATCAATGTTTTCAGATTTCAATAAAAATTGGGCAAATGTATGTTTTTACACTTATTTTGAGTTTTACAAGTTTTTATGTGGAAATTCACTTCCCTCACGTCAGCGTGCTGCGTGCGAACTCGTTTATCTCTTTAACTGAGCAGTGTAGCCTCCAAACAGCTTTAACCCACCATAAATGCTGTTTCCATTTGGCATCAGTCGAGGGATTACACTCTGTTGTTGATACGATTCGGAGTGGTAGAGCCCTTTCCGATGAGGGGTATGGAACATTAGCTCTCCAAGTAGATCAGGATATCCAATAATGACATTACTGAGTTTATAGAATCGTGAAGAATTTATCCTCTAGAGATCAAAAGACAGTCTATATAGTTCTGAATATCTGATATTGGGTCTTCAGTATAGTTTTACTTCAACCTGAGTCTCTTGGACTGATGAAACAGGACTGAACGTCTCTATATCATCAATTGAAGGGAGTCCCACACTTCTCGCGAACACGCCCAAACATTCGACCGAACTCCGAATGTTCGGAGTATTCGCAAAAAGTGTGGGAGCTCCACGAACACACTACATACATACAATACACACACACGAATACATACACGAATACATACGGGAACATACGGGAAGGAATGATCAGTGAACATTCGGGAGAATGACCATCCGAATGTTCAGGCCTGTTCGCGAGAAGTGTGGGACCACCTTCAGAGGATATTGGAAACACATATGGACTGCTGGTGAGGCGGCGAGACTCAGTGTTAACTAAATAACGTGTGGCACCACCGAAGATGATATACTCCACCGTACACTACTGTAGTGCCAACCTAAACAATTCCTACCATGGTTGGGCTTGAATTTTAATCTTAAATTATATCCCGAGTCATCCACGTAGTAGAATCAGCACGGTCGCTAGAATAACATGTCTAAAAATGTTTTTTTATTTGACACTTCCACCAAGAAGTGTGTATTATTATGCGGAAAGTGGGTCAGTTTTAGTAACTGGCTAGCCATCAAAGGTTCACTCGTCAAAATTCCATAGTCAATATACTGCTTACAAATATTGTTAATTATAATCAACATTTGTTGGCAAACAAAATTCTTTCACGCCAAAAGTCATATTTTAACTACACAATATAAATAGACGCAATTGTAAATACTTACTTTTATAGTGAAATTCTTGTGATAGAACCATTTTTAACTAAGAAAGTTATTCATCCATTTTATATATTATTATCGTTTACATATTGGTAGTTTTAGATGAACACAGAACATTGCTTTAAACCCGTAGTTGTATTTAATATTATTTTGTATACATGCAATTTCTGGGTAGATCGAGCAATGCTCGTCGATATTTGATTGTTTTTGTGGGTGAAAAATATGTCTCTGTGCAATCTTTAGTCAATGGTTCTAGTTACTGTTTTCAAAAAAACATGTGTTACTTTACCTTGTGTTAGTGCTACTTTTACAGTTTACTGGTTAATTTATTTACAGCTGTTATGATCCTTTTGTTTTGATTTGACATTCCATAAGCCCAATACTAAAATTTCCAAATTCAAATGAAATTTCCAACAAAATATGAATTTTTCTACGGTTAAGGTTTTTACCAATCGTATTTTTAGGTCCAGCTAATTTCAAAGTTTTAACGAACCCGTTCCGCTGGATTCCGAGAAATGTTTGCAGGCAGACCGACATTGCTCGGATTAGAGTATAGGATTAATTTCGAAATAAAAATGTATTATTCTGAATTGTTTATCTTGCTGTTGCGACGTGCGATGAACTTACGTGTACTGCGATGTACCCGAGTACTACGCGTTATAAATGTAACTGATTCTTTAAAGGTAACTAAATACTTACAAACAACAAGAAAGTGTTTAGAATACTTTCGTTTTCTTTTAAAGTAGCAGGTTTTAACTGGTTTCCAAGCCATGTTTTTGCTATTAGTTAGATAAAATATGCCCAAGGAATGTATAAACAAGGTTTAAATTGGCTTTCGTTAATAGTTAGATGGCCAAGAGGGAATTAATCATTCTTTGAAACTTTTACGAAACTGAACTTTATCAAACATATTCGTAGATAAAGGCGAATTGATAGTTCTGTCAGTAAAAATACCACTTTCACTGTGGAGATGAAAAGGCTCGGTTCAGTCGCCTCAGGTCAGATTACAATGCTGCAGTGTTCACGTTCATTTGTGTACGATAACTGAACATGAAAGGGCAGTAATGTTTGTGTTAATGGAACTCGGTACTCCATAACTGACAATACCTTTGTCACAACAAACCTATATACTGAGGTACATTTTTAACGAGCATGTTAATATTGAAGTAAAATCTTTATATCGAATTTTAAAATACATTTTGCTACAAATTTTGCCACAGTACCAAAGTTTAAGAAATAATATTTAAACAAATGTTAACGCCTGTTTATAAAAGTGCACTTACATTTTAACTAAATCATACCTCATTACCACAATACTGTTGAAGATACTGTTAATACTGCTAATAGCCTCTAGATATTATTATCAAATTTAAAATTACTATAATACTTAGTGGCCCAAAGATATGATGTCCGCAGTATTGAAGTTAATAAGACCATATTGGTATATTTATTGCCATGAGAGATTCAAGAGCAATGTGAAAATAATGAAACGTGATGGAGGCTGCACAGCCTTTAGTGATAGGTCTTCATACCAAAAAGACAATTTTTTTAACGGCAGTTTTCCATGAATGGATATACAAATTAAATATCATTATAGCTTATGGAATTTATCGAGTTAAAAAAATGAAGACAAGGGACTAACGAATAAAAAAGATGATAAATATATAATAAAACAGCAGCTGCATCCCAACCATTAGTGACCTAGGCTGGTATTTAAATATTAAAACGTATCAGCCGCATGGTGTCCTATTGATTATACCCGGACAAATATTTCACTGTTTCTTTTTGGTTGTGTAATTTTCAAATAAAACTGTTACTCCATTATATGACTGTTGGCACACTAAACATTTTAAATAATTAATAAATTAATATTTACAATTAATAATATTACCAAGCAAGGATAATTAGAGGTGAGTTTTCAATTGATGTATTAAACTTGCATGTAGTTCTATTCGTTAAATATTAAAAGTTATCAGGCAATATTAAAACTAAATCGTTAGTTTTACAAACATAAGTAGTTAAATAATGTTTGTAATTGTAATGTCATAGATCCTTTAAGTATACCGCAGCAAAATTAAAAAGCTGACATTATAATCTACTTATTAGTTAAACATATGAAGGATCAGGTAGTACTAATGATACTATGTTTATATGATAGAAGTTGATACAAATAATACAATCAAAGGAGAATCCTTAGTACCTGAAAAACTCTAACGGATTCTTTAAACCTCTTCCAGTACCAAGCAACGAAGATATATTGTACAGAGATATATCATTATAACGTAACCCGCAAACACCCAATCAATGGGATACACGTCGGGATCAGTCAACAAAGACACACACTCTCGTACCTTCACTGCATACTCACTACTGGCTGTGCATTGCAGTGTTATGTCATATACTGTTTATAATAGTTTATGTATCTTGATGGAGAAATACAATAATTTAAAATCTTTTAGTGAAGAAAATATGTTAAACTTTTTACTGTCTATATGTTTAATAAAAACATTTGCAATGCTTTAATATTTTAAATAGTTTTTTAATGTTCTGAATTAGAATATCGATAGACCTTTAATTATAATGTCATATTTCAGTTAAATTGCTAAGCCCTAAATTTTATAAGCAAAATAACTTAATTTTAACAGTGTAAAAAAATAATTTTAACACGCTACACAATAAAAAGAGCTATGTGCTTTTGCTGTGTGTTTCTTGGCATGAATTTCTCGGCATTTTAAATATATTTATCATGCCAATAATAAATGTTAATATAAATGTCTTTGCCAATATATATGGTTGACTTCATGAATAGTAATTACGACATTTTTACTTTTATTTTTGTATAAAACTAAGCACACTGAAGTCCTCAAGCGCTTTTTGTAAGCTTTCAACTCTTGTTAATAGTAGAATGTGTTTTATTTCGGTTGAGTAAAACACTGTAATAGAAACGGCCGGTATTCAGCCGGATTTATACAATATAAACAGATTGTACTATAATGATTTGTGTTCTGTTGAATTACCGTGAATAGAAAACACTTGTTATTATTTTATCAAGCTCTTCCCAGTCAAGTGAACGAAATTCTTCAGTTACCCTATAACAGCTCGATT
Organism: Allygus modestus; assembly: GCA_963675035.1. Lineage (NCBI taxonomy): Eukaryota > Metazoa > Arthropoda > Insecta > Hemiptera > Cicadellidae > Allygus > Allygus modestus. The sequence continues at coordinate 12,558,684 of OY776115.1, forward strand.
TTGGATTTGTAAAGAGTTAACTACAAAATTACTAACAACGAGTTATAGAAATAACCATTTTACAACAAAACCCATTGAATTTATTTTTCCATCCAAAAATAGTGAAGGAGGTACTATAAATTATCCACCAACACAACGCTATTCAAGCAATTTGTAATTCTTATTATCGAGCAAAGAAACTATATTTACAAACTTGTTTTGTCTTACATGAAAAATGAAGCCTTACATAAAAATTGGCCAAATTCAAATGGCTCTGTTGCAGGACAAATTAAACACCTTATTCCATTATAAATAAGTAATACCGTATTTACAAATACATTTGAGATTAAGTAGACAATAAAGTAGATATAAAAAGTAGAAAAGGAAAAATATAATCTTATTGAGGTTTTCTATTATGTTCCAGTTATTTAAAATCGCTATTGTCACTACAGTTAGTTAAGTCTATAACTTATAATACACTATCCAAAGACGACACGAACAACGATCATGAATCAACCTTCCCTGATAGTTTCTCTGTTGTTCCAAACTCAAGGAGTTGAGGTGAATGTTGCGACAACACTTGCTTGTTTTACTTAAACTACGAAACTAAAAAAGGAGTCACATAAGACCTCATTAATTGTATAATTTGTACATTTTTAACTAAATCGATTTATATATATATTATATAAAAATCATTACATATTAGCGAATTTCCCCTATAGGGAAGGAGCTATTACCGTAGGTCTCATGGTAAGACTGAAGCCCGAGACCATGGTAACTTTTCATTTTGAGGTCCCCAGATGCCAAAAACACCATTCGTTCAAATTTATATATATATATATATATATATATTTATATATATATGTGTCCGTAAGCACGATAACTCTCGTAAAAAAGGTCCGATCTTAATGAAATTTGGTACAAACGTGTAAAGTACCATTTATTTGAACGAGTTCGAAAACCAGACGAATCGCACCATCCGAAGGGGGTTTTTGGGGGGGTTTTGTACCCCAAAAATGGGTTTTTCGCGGTTTTCACATGTAATTTTTATTAAAATCAAATTTTAATTTTCACCATTGAATTCAGCATAAAAAAACAAACAATTTGGTATCGTGATCATTGCTCTACGTCAATTGGTTACTGAGATATTGAAAGTGCTAAATACAGTACGTTGTCTAATGTTATCCTTATGGAGAAAAAGAAAAATTGTATATCTCGCTTATTTATGAACATAAACTGACGATATTTGGTATATAGCTTCATCTGGTTGTGGTTTATTGTTGTTTGCACAAAAAAAAATTTTCACCTATGGTTCCCGTAGCAGCAAACCTAGGTACTCGGTCCCCATGTTACTCTTATGGAAAATAATTAAAGTGTTATATATCGCTTATTTATGAATGTATATGGATGAAACTTGGTATGTGACTTCACTTAGCTGAGTTCCTTTGATATTTTGCATAAAACCCCATTATTTTGTGTTCCTTGTTGCAGCAAACCTGTGTACTCATCCCCAATGTTATTCTTATGGAGAATAATTATTATTTAAAATATCGCTTGTTGGTGAATATATTTCTTATGAATCCTGTTAAGTGGCTTAATGTGTTATGTTAAAATTCATTGGAAATTCGCTGAGTATGCAGGTTTGCTGCGACGGGGGTATTTTTTAAATTTTATTGTGAATAGACGAGATTTTAATTAATTATTTCAAGATGAAATGGCTGGCAAGATAAAATAAACCGTAGTACATAAGCCTACTGCATTGCTTTTAAATCGCAGTTATATTTAGAAATATTTGTTATAATTAAATTACATTTCGAAATAAATATTGATTACTAATTTTTTAACCGTTACTCTTACTGTTCCGACGTACAATGTACTTACGTGTATTGACAAGATTACTGCGCGTTGTAATAGTAACTAATCCTTTAAAGATAAAATAATGACCAACAAAAAAAGCGTTTAAATCGTTTTCGTTATCTTAAAAAATAGCAGATCATAACTGGTTTTATAAAACATGCTTTTGAAATTAGTTACATAAATATACCCGAATGTATAAACAAGGTTTAAATTACCTTCCGTTATTGGTTACATGCCCAAAGGATCATCCTTTGCAACATTTACGAAACTGGACGTTATCAAACGCATACGGAGATAAAGGTGAATTGGACCTTCTGTCAGTAAAAATACCACTTTCACTGTGGAGATGAAAAGGCTCGTTTCAGTCGCCTCGGGTCAGATTACAATGCTGCAGTGTTCACGTTCAATTGTGTACGCTAACTGAACATGAAAGGGCAGTAATGTTCGTGTTAATGGAACTCGGTACTCCACAGCTGACAATACCTTTGTCACAGCAAACCTGCATATTGAGAATATAGGTAGTGAAGTTGAATCTTTTTTAGAGTGACCGAGGGTTTTATATATTTATACACAATTTTAAAACACTTTAAGCCACAAATGTTGCCACAGTACCAAATTCAAAGAAATAATAAACAATTTATTTAATACTGCCAATTTATAAAAGAGCATTTAATTTTTAACTAACTCTTACGTAATTAGTAAACTACTGAATTAAATTTTAAATAAAATTTACAATAAATAAGTTACAGTATAACTTTTGTCAAATTACTGGTTGTTTTTAAAATTACTGTAATACAAGGCACAAACTCCACTAGGACATATAATGTTGGTTTTACTTATTCTATAAATACTATTGTTTTAATAAAAAATAAGACTTGTTTATAAGGATATGTCTTTGTAGGCACAAATTCATAAAGACAACAGATATGTTTGAACCCTGGATATAAAATTGTAAAACTATTTCGTAGTCTAAATGAAAAACTTGAGACAGGTTTTGTATTTTAAATCTCACCCTTGTGCCATATTAGTTCATAAAATGGAATGCTGTTAACACGTTGATATTGGTATATTTATTGCTCTCAGAGATTCGAAAACAATGTGAAAATCACGATACGTTAATAGTAGGTTGTTATGGAAAAAGACAACTGTTTTATTGGTCGTTGTTGGAGAACGGGTATATAAATTAAATATTGATTATGACCTTAGTGAATTGATTGATTTTTAATAATGGAGACAAGGGACTAACGAATAAACAAACTTCGATACGTTTATAACAGAACAACAGCTGCATCTCAATCGTTAGTGGGCTTAGCTGGTATTTAAATATTAAAACGAAACAGCCGCATGTTGTCCTATGGATTATACTCGGACAAATATTTGACTGTTGTCTTTTTGGTTGTATCATTTTCAAATAAAACTGTTACTCAATTACATGAATAATTGTTCACATTAGACGTTATAGAGAATAAGTAAAGTTTTAATTACACTCAACAATATTACTAGGCTTATATTACAAGGATAATAAGCTTGGAAACCATTTTTTACCTTATGAGTTAAATTTGTCTACAGTCTTAACCGTTACATAGTACAGTCTATTAGACAACATTTATAATTTTATTGTTAGGTTTTACATATCTGCAGTTAATAGTTTTGAATTGTCATGTCCTAGTTCCCTTAAATATATTGTAGCAAATGCAAAAAACTAACATTATCTAAATAAGCGTTAAACACATGAATAATTAGGTAGTACCGATAAAATTATAATTATCTGATATAAGTTGATGTACAGGGTGGCTCACGTAAGGTGTCTCAAACCGATTTAAGACGATACACTTGACATAGAAGGATGAAATAACATTATTTCCCACTTCATCGACCTCAAGAAGTAACGTAAACATTATTTTAACTTGTTTAAAATACAAGGACTAAAAACTGAGGATCACTAGTTCGAATCTCGGACTTTTGAAATGTAAAGGAACAAAGATATATTATTCAGAAATATATATGTCTAACTTAACCTGCATTCACCACATCAATGGGATACACGTCCCAACAAACAAGGGCCTCTTGCACCTTCACTGCATACTCAGTACTCATACATACTGTGCTCAATAAACCCTGCAGTGTTTTGTCATATTCCGTTTGTAAAAGTTTATATATCTTAATGGAGAAATATAATATTTAAAAAATTAAACCAGGTTTACATACCTTTTCCGTCCAAACAGTTCAAAATTGATCGTGTCACCTATTATGACGACATGTTTCGGAATTCAAAATTCCATCTTCCGGTCACACATAACGTACATAATTCATTACAGGTTTCGTCAAAATTAAAAAATTAAAACAATAAAACAGTTAAACATAATATTACACGACATTTGACACATACAGGCACATCTGTGTTCATAAATTACATCCACGCCTAAGCCGGCCGGCAATTAGACTCCGACTGGCTGTTTTTAGCGAATTTCCCCTATAGGGAATTAGCGAATTTCCCCTATAGGGAAGAAGCTATTACCGTAGGTCTCATGGTAAGATTTAAGCCCGAGACCATGACAATTTTTTTTTTAGGTCCCCAGATGACTAAAACACTATTCGTTCAAATTTATATATATGTATTTATATATCTATATATATAACTATATATATATATATATATATGTATATATATATATATATATGTATATATATATATATATATACACATATATATATGTGTCCGTGAATGCGATAACTTGAGTAAAAAACGTCCGATTTCGATGAAATTTGGCTCAAATGTGTAAAGTGACATTCATGACTTTAGTTCGAAAACCAGAAAAATCGGACCATGGGAAGGGGGGTTTATGGGGGTTTTAAATTTTCCAAAAATCAGTTTTTTGCATTTTTTACCCTAAAATTTTTAAAACACTTAATTTTGGTTTAGACCATGTTATAGAGCTTAAAAAAACAAATAATATGGTATCCGGAATTATTAAGCTAGGTTAAGTGGTTGCGGAGAAAATCCAAAAAAACCTGCTCATAAAATCTCCTATGTTAATCTTATTGAAAAAAGGTTTTTGGCTTTTCCTAAGTTAATTTTGATGTAAACTTCACATTTGATTTTACCAATCAATTCAGCTCCACAAAAAAATCATTTTGGTGTTTAAATTGTGATTCTACGTCCAACCGTTGCAGAGATATTCAAAGTGCTAAACACAGTACGTTGTCCAATGTTATCCTTATGGAGAATTAATAAAATTTGATATCTCCATTATTAATGAATGTATATTGATGAAACTTGGCACGTGGGGTCACGTAGTACTGGTATATTGATATTTGCTCAAAAAATTGATTTTTTGTTGATTATCCCCGTAGCAGCGAACCTGCGTACTCAGCCCCCATGTTATTCTTATGGAGAATAAGTAAAATGTAATGACTCCCTTAATTATGAACATAGATTAATACAACTTGGTATGTGGCTTCACCTTGTTGAGTTATATTGATATTTGCATAAAAACCCATTTTTTTAGTTCCTTGTTGCAGCAAACCTGCTTACTCATCTCCCATGTTATTCTTATAGAGAATAATTAAAATGTTATATAGTGCTTACTTATGATTGAATATTGATTAAACTTGGTATGTGGCTTCACCTAGTTAAATTATATTTATATTTGCATAAAAACCAATTGTTTGTGTTCCTTGTTTCAGCAAACCTATGTACTAATCACCAATGCTATTCTTATGGAGAATAATTAAAATTGTATATATCGCTTATATATGAATATATTTTTATGAAACTTTGTATGCGGCTTTATATGGCATTAAGACATATATTATGCATTGGAAATTCGCTGAGTACGCAGGTTTGCTGCGACGGGGATAGTTTTATATTATTTTAATTCATTTTATGAAGGAAACATGTTTAACCTTTGCATGTCTACCTTTTAACATATATATCTCGCAATTATATAATGTAACAAATAATTTTTTAAATGTTCTGAATAAGAATACGGAGAGAACTTCAGTAATAATATTATATTTCAGTTTAATTTTAAGCTATAACTTTTACAAGTAAGATTTTTTTAATAACTTTCTTTTAACAAAGTGAAACTTTAATTTTAAAATTTTATACAATAAAAAAGGTATGTGCTTTTGCTCTATGTTTTATGACATGAATTGACATTTTATATCTGTTTACCATGCCCAATGATAAATGTTAATATAAAGGTCTGTTACAATAAACAGGGCTGACTTCATGAATAGTAATCATGGGATTGTCTTGATTTATTATTATATAAACGCAAACATTATGATGTCCTCTTTTGTAAGCTTTCAAATTTGTTTTAGAGGGCGTTGGAGAGCGGCCATGTTGGATTTTACCTCCATAAGAACAATGTTAAACTTAAAACCACCCATCTCTCTTGTTTATCAACATACGATCATGAATTATGTCTCAAATTAAAGGTATTTTGAAGACGCAGTTTGTTTCTTAAATAAAATAATACATTTCCAAAAATATAGTAATTTAAAGTCTATATTTTTTACATATTTTGTAGTTTTTCCTAGTCATTAAAAAATAAAACTCCCAGCAAAGCCTAATCAAAACTATAAACATTCAAACAAAATTTATTTCATTCCAAATCAATAGGTTAAACAGTAACAAAAAATATGCTTTTAAGTAAAGACATGTTTTGTGCGTTTTAACATTGAAATAGCCCTAGTGCTAGGGTCAGCAACGGTATTTCTTCTGACTCCAACGTGCTCTTAATAGGAGAATGTGTTTTTATTTCAATAGAGTAGGACATTTTAATAAAAACTGCCAGAGTTCAGTCGGCTTCATACAATCCAAACAGATTGTACTGGATTTTCCTTTAAATTACGATGAATAGAAAACTCATATGATTTGGATATCAAGATCTTCCCACTCAAGGGAAAATACTTTTGTATATGTATGAGTATAACAACTCAACTGGGGATTTGTATAGAGTTTACTACGAAATATTTGGCTTACTTATACTTGAATACTTAGGTACTTCATCAAACCGGTATTTCCAGATAGATTGCGTCAGAATTAAAAAACTGATAATTACACACATCGTCATATAATTAAGCATTTTACAACATAACCTAAGGATTATATTTTTAAATATTAAGGTAGTCAAGGAGGTGCTACTAAATATCCAACATCACAACCACATCTAATCAATATGTATTATTTATCTCAAAGCAAATCAAATGTTCCAAAACTTCTTTTGTCTTACTTAAGAGTTTTACAAATGTATTCTAAGTGGCTTTGTTAAAATGTGTATCTTTTTTAATTAAAACTGGCCAAAACCGAATGGCTCTGACCAAGAGAAAATAAAACACATAATTCCACTCGAAATAAATAGGGGTTTTAATTATAATATGAAATTAACAATTCTATAAACTAACATAAAAAAGTAGGAGAGGAAGAATTAAACCTTATTGTGGTATTCTACTTTGTTAAAAGTTATTTTAATGTTTAGTGTAATTTCAGTGTCAGTAATATCTCTATAACTGATAATACACTATCCAAAGACGATTCCAACAACAATCAAGAATCAACCGACCGTCACAGTTACACTATTGTGATCAACAAGAGGAGTAGATGTGAATGTTGCGGCAATACTTGCTTGTTTTAAACTAAGACACTAAAAAGGATTCACATAAGACCTCATCAATTGTAATATATTTAGTTATTTTTAAGTAAAATTAAATAAATATATAATCCAAAAAAATTATGTTCTTGTGAAAATTTCCCTTTTTATACCGAAACTTGCGAATATCTAATACAAATTAATATATTTTAGACAACGAACAACTAACAAAATATTCTTTCCAGCAATTTAGGGCTGTTAAAGCTAGGTCCAAATTTATCGGCTTTTGGAGCTTCCTAGTTTAACGTTGTTTCTCTAGTTTCATGATTTCAATAGCTTCATTCTATTATGTAGTACTGATATTACTGTTATTATTCTCAGTGTTTATAGCAGAAACGGTGTTTTTACTAGATGTAACATTTAATGTACATGCATTATGATTTAGATTATTCACTTGGTACATATTCACCTATGATCTGTAAAACATCGTCATTAAATTACCAATTTCAAATTTCTTCAGTCATAACAATATTATCTGGCACCTTAAAAATATTTGCATGACTAATAATAACTACTGTAAGCTTACACATTATTGCTATTATTTGATTGTTTTGTTCTATTAGATCATAACAACAATACAAACGGGCTGTATGTAATTATACTCGCTTCGCTCGCTGAGGGTTCCACCCCTATAGCCCCGGTTCCGCCCCCAGTCCCCCGCTTGGGGTCACTTCAGTTGTTATTATAACTCAATGTCCCATCAAGTATTTTCAGTCTTTTGGAATATTTTCACTCTAAATGGCATTTTTATTCACTGGTCCTATAATTTTTTTATACTCTACCATGTGAAAGTTAGTTGACAATTGACTGGATATTTTGATGAATATTTTGTTTTGATTTGAAACTCTATGAGAAAATGTTAAAATTTAGAATTTTCAAGATTAAAATTAGAGGTTTTAAAATTCCAAACAGTAACTTTTGGCATTTTCCAGGGGTGTTTCTAGGCACAAGCTACCTGCATGCATTCACGTTTCTACCTCATCCAGAAGTGGTATAGATTCTTATGCGTGAGTAAGGGAATGAGTTACACATCGGGCTGTTTCGTTTTTTAAAAAAATTTCAAATGTTCAAAAGGTTATTTGAGATGAAAATAGCCTTTATTCATAGATTAATTGTTACCGTAATAGAAGCCCAACACATTGCATATCAAAATGTTCATTAGGATTCCAACATTTGTTAAAAAATTCCACTATATGTGTAAATTTAAGAAATGGCCCAAAATTGTCAAATGGCGTCACAATACAAGTTTATAAGTTTATCTATGACAGATGGTTTGATATACAAATCTGTCTGTTATAGTAAAAGTAATCGTTTCTCCAGCACACAAACAAGGGTGTTTCGCTCTCCATGAGTCTTTAATGTGTAACTGTGATCGGCAGGCCCAATATTAAATTCACGTAATATTAAAGTTTTATATAAATCTTCATTGAAGAAATTCATTATTGACAGCCTGGTAAAATTTGAACTACTTTTTCGTAATAATGAGTATACATAATGTAATTTAATACTGCAGCGTTTATAATTATAAATACTGCAGATTCTGTAGGAGCAGAATTTTGAGAACTAAGGTATCATATTTTAGCTTTCTCCTAGTTCTCCTATACTCACTATATTACACGTTTAATTTATCATTTGTTTAAAGCTGGACGTAGTTTGTAGAGGCAAAGACATTTTATAGAAGATGATTCAAACTCCTTGGCTAGGTGAGCATCCCAGTAAAGAACCGTGACTCCTACAACAAAGTTTCAAGACGCTAACCTTCAGTATAGCGAGATTCCCAAAATGCAATACTTTTGAGAAGAGTGCCCAAGTTTAAATATGTAAACTAAAGACTTTATCAATAAACTCTAAAACTTGTAGTAATAACGACGATTGACATCAAAACCAGTGTATGCTGAATATACTCAAGGAGCAGTTAAGATAAACAGCATAAAGGCATATTTATATTATAAGGTAATGAAATCGTCAAAATAAAACTGCAAATTGGTGAAGACCAATAATTAATTTATTTTGGCTCAGTTACTTTTATGAAACATTACGATGTAAAAATGTACCCAGATAATAGTAAACAAGGAGAAAAATGTTTCTAGAAAATATAAAATTCATTGGAGATGTATAATGAGCTCGGTTCAGTTGCCGCGGGTGGGATCACAACTCTACAAGGTTCATTACAGTTCACGTTTATTTGCGTACATTAACTAATAATGAAACTGCAGACAGTTCTATGTTTCATTTGAGAACTTTTAACTGTCTAGTTTATCATGACTGAAGGGAACAGGAATTATACAGCATTACCACAATAAACAAATGGCTACATTATATGAAATTTCACGATGTATCTGTTTATATGGCAATGAGTAAAATTATTGTAACCATACAGTGAGAGGTGGTTTGATTATTAGTTGGTTAAATGCAATTTTATTTACTAGAACCATTTAAACTGGACATTTTTTAAAAATATTTTTCATTAAATATAACATATATTTATTGTTATCTAAATTTATAAAATTTACCCTTAAAAAATCGAACTTCAAGCTTATAAGCCTTAAATTTAAAAGACCCAAAAATATTCAGATATATAAATATTTTCCGAGTTATTTAAGTAAACACAAATTGACTAAACACAGCGTTGTAATATGAGAATTTAAAATTGGAAAATGCCGTTTATCATAAATTTTGTGTAATTTAATAATTCCCAGTACTTTTATGCCTAATTTTACACCTGATAAAAACTGATTTATCTAATTAAAATCTATTGGTGAAATCAGCCAATTAAACAATATTTTGTTCTTAGTTTAACAAATCTGTTATTAAGAAATTATTGCGGACATATTCCATTACTAATTATTCAAAATAAAATGGGAATTTGCATATTGAAGACTTTAAAAATGACATAAAATTGCGTTTAAACAAACATGAACGTTACCAACCATGAATTTTAAACAAAGAATAAAAAATCGGTCGGATAAAGTTTAAACTTTAAAAATTAAACATTAAACAGTATTTTCATGCGCAGTTTGCAAACCACTATTAATTTTTGAGATGAGTAATTAGTTAAATAATAATGATAGCAGGGAAACAAATTTATAGCCAAATATTGTTTTAAAACGCAATCAACTTTAATAATAAAGTAAAATTTTCAGATATTAGCTGAAAAGAGGTATTACGTTTCTATTTGCACTTCTACATCGTCACTGCCTAAATAACCTGTTATATTTTGCGATTATTAGTAATATAATGCTTTTTAATACTACCTTTATCTCATGAGAACTCAGATAAATCACACCTAATTTCACCAAATTCTTATCAAAATGTTGTAGAAACAGTTGACTCTTTTGCTGATACCTTTTTTACATAAGAAGCCAAACCATCCTAGAAACCTTGAAAAATCCATAAGACACCTCCTTGAACCTTATACTTGAATGAAAGGTCTTGGTGAAAATATGTCAGGCAAGCTATTAGATAAAACTTTTCCTAAGCCTTTAAATAAAATAAAAGTGTCAAATAATAATCCATTTGAAGTACTAACATTTGATGAACTTTGTGAATGTATTTAACCATAAAAGTTAAATTAGGTAAATAAACTAAGTAGATTCTAATAGCTAATCGAACATATCTATTGCAAAACTAGAATATAGCTATAAAGTGATAAAGCAATAATGATTCTTAATGCCTTTCAATTGTACCATCACTAGTAACCACATTGTTGTGTAATATTACTCGTGCATATCACAATTACATATATTTACAATCTTTTTTTATTTACACTTTCTTTGCCATTTACTATGTGATTTGGTGCTATTGTTATATGTGTATTTTATAAAACAAAATATTCTAATTGTAGTGTAGTTTTACTGTAACAAATTACAAAGAGACCTTTTTCAGTTGAACAGATCAAAGCTTAAAATGCACCGAGTGTATGGTGTACACTGTGAATGCACCCGAGGGTAGAATGTGATACGTACTCGACACAGTAGAACAACTATGTAACAACGGTCAGCATTCATCCATACAACGGTCGGCTCCATACAACATGAACACATTATTACGAAATGTTTCTCTGCAGTTGGAACACAAATGTCAGAAACATCTGTTACTTTGCTACCGAGCTTTTACATTTCCAACTGGAAAAAATAAACCCACGAATTGGCAGTTCGATCCATTATTTATCGAATTCATAACCACTGCTTGACTAAATTAGGGTATAAATTTATCTCGTTCGGTATTGTATAGATTAAAACAAAAATTATTAAAGAAAATCCCAATAATCCTCCCAATAAAAAAATATTTAAAGTGGAGCAATAAAATCGATGGCAAGAGATATTTGAGCGTTCATCAGATATTGGTTAGTCAAATAAAAAGTGCTGATATATAACACCTTTCCATTTTAAAATTTAAGTTTTGTCTTGATTAAATGTTCTTAGCTATTTTTACCAGCTTCAAACATTTCCTGACTCTAAAACTTTAACTTCATTCTATTTTTATTCATATCCCACGTAATCCTGAGTGACTGCTCGATTTGCATCATAAGACCAATCAAAAGTTAAACAATTTACTCTTCCTCGAAGGGAGGTTGTCGTCGAGAGATAAACTGAGCTACTTCATATTATAAAATAAGTTCTACCCCAAAACATTATAAACCTTTACGTTATCTATCATCTTACACTACCGATATTTTTGAATTCTTAAAATTCATTTTGATGTTAGTAGTGTTTTTTTATTATTTAAAACTGTAAAACAAATGCTGATATTAAAATAGGTATACTGTACGGCCGTTAATTATTCGAAATGATCCGTTGTCATATGATTTGGACAAAATAAAAAAATAATAATGGGGAAACCACATGGAAGGGTGAAGGTATACAATAGTGTGAAGATTATTTCAAAACATTACCCTCGCTTGTATTAGATTCCCCTAGAACTCCTAAGATCCTCTGACAATACACACTACGATTGAGGTCCAACCGACCGTAATATCTTCTCTATTGTTCCCAACAGAAGGGGTTGCAGGTGATGAATGCCACGACTTGTCATACTAGCTTCTCTTACGATAGTAACCTGCAACTGATTGTACATTATGGAGTATGAATGCGTACCAGAATAAATATTCATACATAAATATAATTTGTATACGGTTTATAATTAGATTTGAAACCGTTAATGATTATAGTTGTAATTTGTCAAGCAAACCTTCGAGAAATGAACTGTTTATAGAAGTCAGGAAACATAAAGTTGTAATACAAATTAAAATTAATTTAAAAAATATCTAAATGCACTTTTTTATTTATTTTTACAGAGTAAAAATGTTATTACGTTATATATTATACAATGATAATACACGTTTTTATTATCACTTTGTTATTATTAAAACATGGGCGGATGCCTGGGGGTTGGGTACGAGCCGTTGTTCATGTCATTACAATAAAAAAATTTTGAAATTAGAAAAGTTAAATAAAAAGTCAAATGTATTATAAAACCACGAGATTCTTAGGGATTGCTGGAAATGGATTGAAAATTAAATTAGTATGAAAATGAAAATTAGTATGAATGAAAATGAAAATTAGTAATGGGTTTTATTGGCAGGTTAAGAAATTTTCTTAAAAACATCGGTGTCCTTAAGCTTCTTTATTGTTCTTTGGTGAGATCTAGGTTAGAATTTTGTTCTGTGGTGTGAAATCCTCATCAAAATTACCTAACTGTCGCAATTGAGGGTGTACAGAGGAGCTTTCTAAGGTTTTTGTACTATAGAAGGTTTGGTCACTACACGACGGACGTTCCTTATTCAGAGCTTTTATCGCTGTTTGAACTTGACTCCCTAGATAAGTGGCGGCGAGTGTCAGCGTTTATATGCCTGCACGGGCTGGCGAGCGGTGCAATATACAGCGGGGCTCTCTTGCCCAAACTACGATTTAATGTGCCAAGGCACAATTCTCGTTGTCGTTTCCTGCTCTCCCCTCACTACTCTCGCACAAACCTTGGGGCTTACTCCCCACTCAATGTTATGTCTCGCACTTTTAATTCCATTGCTCAAAATGTGAATATTGATTTATTTGATTGCTCTAGTAAAAGATTTCGTAAGAACGTATCTAGTGTATTACCTGATTAAATATTGCTGCATCCTAACTATTTTTATTTTTATGAAACTGTATTTTGTATTTTTTTGGCACTTTATGTATTGTATTTTGTAACGAATAACTATTTATTTGTCTTTATGAATTTTTGCTATTTTTAGTAAGTAGGTTTAGTATGTAATCTCTCATATGTGTTGCATTGTTGTGTGCATGAAGAAAGTGAAAAAGGACCGGCATGAACTCTCCCATATATTCTTTTATAATGAACTAGCAGTTACCCGCGGGCTTCGCCCCGTTTGAATTTATACGATCAGATGCTGTTCACTCTACACCAAAGCTCTGGAGTAAATGACCATCATGGTACACTCTGAATATGCAGTGGAAGAGCTCAGATGCGGCAATCAACTCACATGCTGATCCGTAAGTTGATGGTTTCAACATCTCGCGACGGTAGTGTTCAGGGGAGATGTAATTATCCCCTTTAACATCATGAGTTAAAATTTGGAATTTTGCCCAATTAGTCGAAACATAGTTAACTATTTCCTCTCTTACTTGATCGCTGTAGAAATTATTTCCGTAAACTGAATAGCATATAGAATGAAAGAGGCACAAACCATCTGGAGGCATGTTAATAACTCTAAACTGTGAGTCTGTTTGTCCAAATAGTGTTAATTTTGTATCCATATCAAAAATTCAAAATATATATATATATATATAAAAGAAACCAATAAAAATTAAAATATTACTAAAATTCTGTATTCATGACAAAAACAAACAAAACCGAAATATCATAAAATTCAATAAATTAGCTTTTAACCTGTCACACCACAACACAAAATAAAGATCATAAACATAAACAAATTCAATAAATTAGCTTTTAACCTGTCCCACTACAACACAAAATAAAAATCATAAACATAAACAAACCAATGAATAATAACAGCTGTTTGTAAAAAATTTAAAGAAACACGTGGTAATGTAGAATTTACAAGACACTCGCCCATTTTTAACATTATTGGCCTACTCCAGTTCAAAAGAATTATAAATCAACGTTCTACCGTGGTTTTACTGTTTGAGTAGAATAGCAACAGCTATATCATCAAAAAATCTTTCTTCCATAAGAATAACATGGTAACTTTGAAGGTCTGTGGGGCGGAGCCCTATGGAAATACCGGCGTGTAAACTGCTTAGTTGTCCTATTTAAGACCTAAAGAATCAGTGTACAAAATTTCAGCTCTCTACCTACATGGGAAGGTGGAGAATTCTTGATGAGTGAGTCAGTGAGGGCTTTGCCTTTTATAGGTATAGATTGAATGCTACATTGTAATTGGGCCCATGCCTGTTTTGTAGTATTTTTTCAATAAATTAATACATAAATAAATAAAAAAATAAATAAAATAAATAGAAAAATACGATAATATTAGATGATGACAAAAATTATGAGGTTGGTTTCTAAATGTTCTGTAAATGGTACAGTTAATGCCAAAAATCTTAAAATCAGAACAAACAGATTAAACACATAACACATATTTTGTCCACAATGTTATGATTGTGTTAAATTTGTTTATATTACATATATTTCTTACACAATTTACAAACTATTTTTGTGTCGGTTGACAGAACGTGTAAAGTTGTGTTAAATGGATGTAAACCAGTATCTGTGCCTGTGTCCAAATGTGTTGGAGTGTGTTATTTATTGTGTCTCTGCATTTGTGTTGTTTTATAAACTTTAAATATTACTATGTCCTTATACTCTTACTATTTCTGTTACTATAATATTTATCTTTTACTGTTTGTTTTCCAAGTTTGATTGTGGGTTTGGCTAATATATCGGATGTTGTACCATACTGTCTAAATAGTAGTGGATTGATTACATGCTGCACTATGTGGTGTTTGTCTTACTATTTGGCAATACACTTCCAACACATTTCCTGTCTAATATCTGGCCGGTTGTATCCAGCACAATTTACATTTATGTTTTACTTTACAACAACACAATGAGACGTCTATCCTGCTGCTTATACAACAGATGTACAGGTCTTGTAGAATGTGCATATTAAATACATATATTACTCTACTGCGCGGGGTGTTGGGTTTAATAGTACAAAACCTAATACAAGGACTAAGAATAGAATTATAGAATTTCGACAGTTTGGGTACTAATGTTAATATGTTAATTATATTGAGACTATAAACTTATTTAGTCGAATTTGTGGGTATTCCATATTTGCATGTGGGTGTCCGCTTACATGTTACACTTACCGCTCGCCTATGTTTATATACAATATCCATATATTTACAACCTCTATATGCCTATGGTGTAATCTGTCCTGTTTACATGTTTCCGCTACTTTTGTATAAAAGAAATGTACTCTGTTAGCCATTTGTTGGGGAATTGTATTAAACCTACTAACGAAAGATTCGGTATATGGTTTTATTAGAAAATCTACGTAATAATAACCTTCTTACAGACATAGGTAATATAAACTATTGCGAGGGTGAACCAAAATTAAATAACATCTATAACGGATGCGTTTTATGATAACATAATGTTAGATAACCAATGTTACAGATTGTGATGGGGGCGTTCGGAATAAATTTAAAGTTAAGAAGGAAATATGTGGCTCGTTTAATAGCTACTTATGAGGAATATTTAAAAAGTTCTCTTTAGCTCGACATGGTGTTGTGGCCAAACTACCATTCTCCCAAAGCGAGGGTGTGTTACAAATAATAAAGAAAGATATTGACCAAATTAAACAAAAGTATGATGATCCTATAGCAATTCCCTATAAAATAGAGCTTGCAAATGTTAAAATTAAGGATTTGTTGGAAGACCTTCCAAAGATACTGCAAGATCTTATGGATTTCGATATAACACTAGATTTGGCTGGAATATTTAATAAAGAGGAAATGTGCCAATATCTTACAGAAAACTTTAACTCAACAACTCATTCAGTGACCGGTTCTCTTTACACAATATGTCGTTTTTAGTTTTAAATTCTGAGTTAATTTGAGTGAGCTTTTGGTTGTCTTCCAGAGACCTTGTAATTTCAGCCAAGAGTTGAGAGTTTTGATTTTTTAACTGATTATTTTCATGTTTGATTTTATACACTCCATACTTTCTAATGGAAGGCAAGACTTCACTTGTAACCCATCTTTTGAATGCTTTAGCTTCTGGTTTCAATGAGCGCAAAATAAGAGAATACAAACCAGATTCATTGATGAAGTTAGACTGATATTGGAAGTTAAAGGGGGGGGGGGTGTATCGATACACCCCCCTTTAGAGAGTATATTTATAGCCTTACACTTGTCTTCTTCATCAACATTTATCCGCAATGCCTGTTTTGAATGTTGATAGCCTAGGATTTTAACAACATCCTTTCCTTTGAACCAAGGATTATTTTCACTGTCAAACAGTACAGTAACAGATTGATCATTAAATATATAAGAGGTTAAGTTAGACATTTTATATCAAGTATCGTGCAATAGAACAGATCAGAGCAACGTAAGGTCTTACCTCAAAAGTGACCGAGGTAGAGTGAAGTTAACGTTTAAGAATAAAGAGCGCTAAAAGTATCGTCAAAATAAATGTTATATTCTAATTCATCGTGGAGAATTTAGCTACTTTTTTATAACCATTTCTTTAGAGAATCCGCTATTTAGCATAGCCTTACCGCTCAAAAATTCAACTTCTATCCTGTCAAAGTCTGCATTTGATTTTAAGTTCAATTTTAATGGCTTTCCTTCGAACAGGTCTTCCCTCACAAAATAGATTTATAAAAATCCAACAATCATGAATAAGCCAACAACTCATCATGAATAAGCCAACACATTGTTTTATCGGTACCGCAAAGGCTCATTTTAAACTGTAATGAAAGCAGCTCGGTCATCTCATTAATAAATATCTGCAATGTCTTCATAAAGAGGTGGCTATCAATTTTATAACCCCAAATATTTACGTTGAAATGCATTAATTTACAGATAGACATAGTTTGAGTGAGTGGATTTTAATCTGCGGATTATTTGGAAAATGAATCGTCGCTGGACTGATCAATATGTTTCATATTTCATTTCTGAAATCGTCACCTCCGTGTTAATGCAGTGATATTTATTACAGTCTTATGGACATTATTTATCTACCTGCGAGCCACTTGCAAGCTTTAACACTAACGGAACCGCAACATTTTGTGGCGATTCCAAAAATAGAAAGTTTCCGTAACAATGGACAAGAAGACATAGAGATATTAAAGGCAATGTTAAATTTAAAGAATGTAGTAGACTGGAGGATTTGGAATATGGTGCGCTATTAAACAAGTCCAACATAGGGGAAGAAAAAGATATATTGTTTGAAAATATTCGTAACCTTTATGTCACTGGCTGGAAAGGGAGCTAGAATGTGGGAAGTTTGATTTTAACTACAAAATTAAGTTGGATAAAATAAAGACTACTCCAAACAAGCACAAAGAAAGATTAGTTGTTTTGGGTTTTAAAAATTTATTTTTGCATTGGCTTAAAACATATCCAAAGTTTAGGCAGTTCCATAAATATTTTGTGGATTACTTATTATATTACAATGAGAGGTAGTTGAGAGGGTCACAACAATATTGGAAATGTGGCAAATATAACAGGTGGATGTATATAATAAGCTTGTGGCAAATATAATAAGCTTGCATTTATTTTTTTAATCGAACCGTAATATTGAATTTGGAAATGGGGTATTTACTTATGCAGTGGCCAGTAATATATTGCAGTCATATTCAAAGTTTGGTTACGACAAAACAGCGCTAAAAGGGAAAAAAATATATGGTAAATTTAGATATAGGGTGATATAACAAGTCGAAATGTAAATAAAGGAGTTGTTGGTAGTAATTTACAAAATATAGTTTTGTAAAAACACAAATACCAATGTTAGTTTTTAGGTTGCAGCAAAACAAACAACAGTATTATAGGTGGAAATAATATTGTAATTTTAGATATAATAGTTGGGGGGCTATAACATATCCAAAAAATAAATCAGACAATAAATGCTTAGGACAATATCCAAAGTGTAGGCAAATCGGACAATAAACAGTCAGTTTTGGGATTACAGCAAAATACTGTATTGTATGGGGGTAGTGGAGCGTGTGGTAGTGTGGTCTTGTTACCTATATAAGAGCTATAACATATCCATAAATAAAGAAGTTTGAAATTGTTAGTATATTTTTTAAATTTGACCATTATAGTTAATTTGTCAAATGTGGATGGGACATATACACTAGCCTAGAATAATGACATAAATTTTAAACAAATCAGACCATAAAGAAGTTGCCGATTGGGGGTATTTTTCCAAAATTTTTTAACATTTAACCGCAATATTTGTAAAATGTGGATGGTGCATATACACTAGCCTACAACAATAACATATCCAAATTTTAAACAAATCGGACAGTAAATAAAGAAGTTGGCAATTGGCAGTATTTTTCAAAAATAATTTTTAATTTGGCTGTAATAGTGAATTTGGGAAATGTAAGTGTAATTTATTAAAACAATTGCCTACGACAATAACATATCCAAGTTTTAAACAAATGGGACAGTAAATAAAGAAGTTGGCAATTGGCAGTATTTTTCAAAAATATTTTTTAATTTGACCGTAATAGTGAATTTGGGATATGTAAGTGGAATTTATTAAAACACTTGCCTAGGTCAATAGCATATCCAAATTTTAAATAAATCAGACAGTAAATAAAGAAGTTGGCAATTGGCAGTATTTTTCAAAAATATTTTTTAATTTGACCGTAATAGTGAATTTGGGATATGTAAGTGAAATTTATTAAAACACTTGCCTAGGTCAATAGCATATCCAAATTTTAAATAAATCAGACAGTAAATAAAGAAGTTGGCAATTGGCAGTATTTTTCAAAAATATTTTTTAATTTGACCGTAATAGTGAATTTGGGATATGTAAGTGAAATTTATTAAAACACTTGCCTAGGACAATAACACATCCAAATTGCAGACAAATTGGACATTTAATAAAGAAGTTGGCAATTGGCAGTATTTTTCAAAAATAATTTTTAATTTGACCGTAATAGTGAATTTGGGATATGTAAGTGGAATTTATTAAACAACTTGCCTAGGACAATAACATATCCAAATTGAAGACAAATCAGACAGTTAATAAAGAAGGTGGCAATTGGCAGTATTTTTCAAAAAATATTTTTTAATTTGACCGTTATAGTGAATTTGGGAAATGTAAGTGAAATTTATTAAAACACTTTCCTAGGACAATAACATATCCAAATTGCAGACAAATCAGACAGTTAATAAAGAAGGTGGCAGTTGGCAGTATTTTTCAAAAAATATTTTTTAATTTGACCGTAATAGTGAATTTGGGATATGTAAGTGTAATTTATTAAAACACTTGCCTAGGACAACAACATATCCAAATTGAAGACAAATCGGACAGTAAATAAAGAAGTTGGCAATTGGCAGTATTTTTCAAAAATATTTTTGACCGTAATAGTGAATTTGGGAAATGTAAGTGAAATTTATTAAAACACTTGCCTAGGACAATAACATATCCAAATTGCAGACAAATCGGACAGTAAACACCAAAGATAGTTTTTTAGAATTTGAAAATTAATTTTAAAAAATATAGAGGAGGGATGGGGATGGGGACAATATATTTAATATAGGCAAGGGTTGGACATTAGTACAGGCCAACGCGCGGGAGCTCTATAGGCGGGAGCTGGCATCGGCGCAAAAACGGCTCCCCATAAGAATAACATGGGAAAAAAGCGCCGGAAGTGATGCCTCTTTCCTGTTTATCCACTACTTAAATAATTTTAGCTTTTATATCTTGAGGCACTATTCCTATATAAATTTAAATTTAAAATATCAAATCAGTAATTTTGGACAAGTCATCATCGTCAAACTTATATTTGGGGACGAAGCCTATCGATTAAAATATAAAAATCGTTAGGTTCCACTGTTAGGTTATATAAAGTTGAACAAAAAAATAATATATATATATATATAATTTTTATAGAAAAATACTAACAGCTCATGTTACATTTGAATAAAAAGGGTAATTTATCAATCATTTAAAACAATAACATTATTGTAAGAATTTAAAAATAAAAACATATTAGATGCCTACAAAACATTAATTATCAAAAGAATATCATAATTAAAATGTTAATAATGACAAACATTCTAACGATGTTTATCATTAGGGTATTTTTAATCCAAAATTCCCTTATAATCATACATATTTATATCTAAATCAAAAATAGTTGATTAGTTTCTTTTATATCTAAATTTCAAATCGGCTGTTAGTATTTTCCGATAAAAATCTAATGTTTATTAAGGTACTTTGGTATTATACGGATGCCACTATTTTTGGAGGTTAATTTTTACCGGATACAAAGGATAACTACATAATTCGAAAAACGTACTTTTATTGACTTACTGTAAAAATTTTATATCATTCTGATGAGCGGTCTTTGTGTTGTGCCTCCCAAAAGCCAGCGATGTCCGCTAGGATCGTGTTGAATGCGTCGCCGCCGCTAGCAGCCACACCCGATCGCCACATGTACTCCGCAAAATATACAGCGCGCTGCGGCAGTTATGTTAGGATGGGTTATCATAAAAATACGTACGGTTTCCTCTTCATTCCGAGGTAAATCCCACACCAAAAGAACGTCACTCATTATGAAAACAAATGTAACGTAGTGCACGGCAATAAATCACTCATGACACTGACCCAGATACAGGCGGTGACAGCTGATGCGCGCGCTCCGGTCAACGACCTGACCTTGGCCTATTTGGAGGGTGTTTGGCGGCCGGAAGTATGACTCTTCAGGTATCATTCGATTTGTAACGAAACAAGGAAAGTCCTACAATCATTTTTATGATAACCCATCCTAACATAACTGCCGCAGCGCGCTGTATAAGGGTGGCATCCGTATAATACCAAAGTACTTTTATTAATTTACGTGTACAAATTTATATAATATAACATTTGCGATCTGGCGATGTTTACATTGTAAACGAAAGGCCACGTCTACAAATACAAATTCTTTACTGATTCGATTTTCAATTTTGCATTTTACTTTAGATTTTCCATAAAAACTGTGTTATTGAATGCCAAAAGTCTTGACGAGGTAGACATTTATTTATAACAAGTTAAATGCAATCCCAAATACAAAAGTTATATAAATAAGGAAATAGTTCACTGCCATACAAAATATGGTCATCCCCTACCTGAGGTTCCTGGCGAGGAAAGGGTCCAAATGATCCAACTCCGGCACCCGACACCAGTGCTGCGGCGCGGCTGCCATAAACAGCTGATTGTACGCGTGGAAGCCACATGGCAGCACACAGGGCAACAAGACAAAGTACAACAGCAGCTTCTGATACGTCCCGAACTGCCCGACATCGGGAAGCACTTCGTCCAGGTCCATCCGGGACGACGGACGACGCGCGACTGAGAGATTGTTGTATTGTTGGAGCCACCCACGGGGAGGTGAGGGGGTAATTGTTGCCCCCCACCACTGACCACCTCACTTCCCCTCTCGTGATTGTTGTTGTGCGGCGTTAATAACGCTTTTGTTCGGTTTATAAGGATGCGGATAAATCAAGGGAATTAGGCTTTTGTCTTCCCTCACCGAGGGATGTGGGGAACAAATGATTTGTTGGTTATGTTTTTAAGCAGTATTGTTCCAATATAATTTATTTATTTCTCCCCCGCATATACCATTTTAAATGTGTGTGGTTCTAAGCAAAATATAATTTTTTTTCAATAATATATGAAGACCAATTTCGAGAGTTGGCGCTTAATTATTTTACTGTACTAGGGCAAAATTTAGATATCATACATTTGTCTACAGTAGAACTCAGAGTTAAAAGGACAGTCTCACAGGTCCCCTCCGTTCTAATTCTCTGTTACCAAAACGACCCCACTGTAGCGCGCTCGGAGCGCGGCCAACCGGTTAGACTACGGAAGACACCCTTAATGCTCAGCAATTCTTAAAAATTTGTCCTCTGCCTAAAGAAGCTAATAATCAAACAAACTAGATCAAATGTATTCGAACTGATAAATATGTGAAAATAAAGATACGTTTAGGATAGGACTAACCGTTAATATCATATGAACTACAAAAACAATGATACATTTTCGATGGAACAAACAAAAAGTATAATATAAATTGTATCAACAGAACTTTACACAGATCATATCCTAACAAAATATCAATGATATGCAACGAGCAATGGTAAAGGACATGATTTTGACTTATTAGACAGCAACTCCAGCCAGTCAGCATTTATTAGTGAATTTCCTTTGGAAAGTGAACTATTAGCATGACCCGCACGGTGAAACTTAAGCCCGGGACCACCATAGAAGTTCCTAACGTGACCCCCTGAACACGTTTTGGGGGGTCGTTCAAAATGTTATATATATATATATATATATAGACATATATATATATATATATATATATATATATATATATATATATATATATATATATATGTGTGTGTGTGTGTGTTTGCACTCTAGCGGTCGCATTTTTTGTCCGATTTACTTCAAATTTGGTAGGGACGTTTTTTTCTGTAATCAGTTGGACAAGTTCGTTGGGCAAAACAATCGAAAAACTCTAAACCCCTTTTTTGGGGATTAATCTTTCAAATTTCGAGTTTTTGGACCCAAAAAGGGTCAGAAAAGCCCCAGATGTAAAACCAATGATTGTAAAAAGATGGGAATTAGTGAGGTGGAAGTTTTAAGCCCTCTCTCGTCATTCTAGCATAAATATTTACCGAGTTATTAAAGAAAATGTGTATCGACTAAACACAGTACGTTGTCTTATGGGGATTTTACACTAGAAAAGCCTGTTACTCCTTTGTTAGAGTACTTTTATCATCCCCAGCAACCTCACGCCTACTTTAAAGCCTGTCTGGACCTTCTCCTAACCTTATAATGCGCAAAATCGTATTCCCAGCTTTGCAAGTAAATTAAACCAGGAGTATCAGAACAGCCAAAAAATCAATGTTTTCAGATTTCAATAAAAATTGGGCAAATGTATGTTTTTACACTTATTTTGAGTTTTACAAGTTTTTATGTGGAAATTCACTTCCCTCACGTCAGCGTGCTGCGTGCGAACTCGTTTATCTCTTTAACTGAGCAGTGTAGCCTCCAAACAGCTTTATCCCACCATGCATGCTGTTTCTATTTGGCATCAGTCGAGGGATTACACTCTGTTGTTGATACGTTTCGGAGTGGTGTCGCTCCATAAGTACTTGGTAGAGCCCTTTCCGATGAAGGGTATGGAACATTAGCTCTCCAAGTAGATCAGGATATCCAATAATGACATTACTGAGTTTAAAGGGCAGTATAGAATCGTGAAGAATTTATCCTCTAGAGATCAAAAGACAGTCTAGATAGTTCTGAATATCTGATATTGGGTCTTCAGTATAGTTTTACTTCAACCTGAGGCTCTTGGACTGATGAAACAGGACTGAACGTCTCTATATCATCAATTGAAGAGAGTCCCACACTTCTCGCGAACACGCCCAAACATTCGACCGAACTCCGAATGTTCGGAGTATTCGAAAAAAGTGTGGGAGCTGCACGAACTTTTTAATACATACGGGAACATACGGGAAGGAATGATCAGTGAACATTCGGGAGAATGACCATCCGAATGTTAAGGCCTGTTCGCGAGAAGTGTGGGACCACCTTCAGAGGATATTGGAAACTCATGTGGACTGCTGGTGAGGCGGCGAGACTCAGTGTAAACTAAATAACGTGTGGCAACCACCGAAGATGATATACTCCACCGTACACTACTGTAGTGCCAACCTAAACAATTCCCACCATGGTTGGGCTTGAATTTTAATCTTAAATTATATCCCGAGCCATCCACGTAGCGGAATCAGCACGGTCGCTAGAATAACACGTCTAAAAAGTAAATGCTTTTTTTATTTGGCACGCCCACCAAGAAGTGTGTATTATTAGGCGGATAGAGGGTCAGTTTTAGTAACTGCCTAGCCATTTCAGGCTCACCCGTCACAATTCCATAGTCGATATACTGCTTAAAAATATTGTTAATTATAATCAACATTTGTTGGAAAACAAAATTCTTTCGTGCAAAAAAAACATTAATTACACAATATAAATAGACGTGATTGTAAATACTTACTTTTATAGTGAAATGCTTGAAATAGAACCATTTTTAACTAAGAAGGTTAAAATTCATCCATTTTATATATTATTATCTAGATGAACACAGAACATTGCTTTAAACCCGTAGTTATATTTCATATTATTTTGTATACATGTAATTTCTGGGTGGATCGAGCAATGCTCGTCGATATTTGATTATTTTTGTGGGTGAAAAATATGTCTTTATGCAATCTTTAGTCAGTGGTTTTAGTTACTGTTTTCAAGAAATTATGTATTACGTTAACTTGTGTAAGTGCTAATTTACAGTTTACTGGTTAATTTATTCACAGCTGTTATGATTCGTTTGTTTTGATTTGACATTCCATAAGCCCAATACTAACATTTCCAAATTTTAAATGAGATTTTCTACAAAATATTAATTTTTCTAGGTTTAAGGTTTTTACCAATCGTATTTTTAGGACCAGCTAATTTCAAAGTTTTAACGAACCCGTTCCACTGGATTCCGAGAAATGTTTGCAGGCAGACCGACATTGCTCGGATTAGAGTATAGGATTAAATTCGAAATAAAAATGTATTAACTTATTTATTAATTGTTTATCTTGTTGTTATAGACGTGCGATGTATTTACGTGTACTGCGATGTAACCGATTACTACGCGTTATAAATGTAAATGATTCTTTAAAGATTGAATACTTACAAATAACAAGAAAGTGTTTAGAATACTTTCGTTTTCTTTTAAAGTAGCAGGTTTTAACTGGTTTCTAAGCCATGTTTTTGCTATTACTTAGATAAATATGCCCAAGGAATGTATAAACAAGGTTTAAATTGGCTTTCGTTATTAGTTAGATGGCCCAGAGGGAATTAATCATTCTTTGAAACTTTTACGAAACTGAACTTTATCAAACATACACTTAGATAAAGGTGAATTGATGGTTCTGTCAGTAAAAATAACAATTTCACTGTGGAGATGAAAAGGCTCGGTTCAGTCGCCTCGGGTCAAATTACAATGCTGCAGTGTTCACGTTCAATTGTGTACGCTAACTGAACATGAAAGGGCAGTAATGTTCGTGTTAATGGAACTCGGTACTCCACAGCTGACAATATCTTTGTCACAGCAAACCTGCATATTGAGGTATATTTTCAACGAGGATGGTAATATTGAAGTAAAATCTTTATAGCGAATTTTAAAATAGATTTTGCTACAAATTTTGCCACAGTACCAAAGTTTAAGAAATAATATTTAAACAAATGTTAACGCCTGTTTATAGATGTGCACATACATTTTAACTAAATCATACCTCATTACCACAATACTGTTGAAGATACTGTTAATACTGTTAATAGCCTCTAGATATTATTATCAAATTTAAAATTACTATAATACTTAGTGGCCCAAAGACATGATGTCAGCAGTATTGAAGTTAATAAGACCATATTGGTATGTTTATTGCCATAAGAGATTCAAGAGCAATGTGAAAATAATGAAACGTGATGGAGGCTGCACAGCCTTTAGTGATAGGTCTTCATACCAAAAAGACAATTTTTTTAACGGCAGTTTTTCATGAATGGATATACAAATTAAATATCATTATGGCTTATGGAATTTATCGAGTTAAAAAAATGAAGACAAGGGACTAACGAATAAAAAAGATGATAAATATATAATAAAACAGCAGCTGCATCCCAACCATTAGTGACCTAGGCTGGTATTTAAATATTAAAACGTATCAGCCGCATGGTCTCCTATTGATTATACCCGGACAAATATTTCACTGTTTCTTTTTGGTTGTGTAATTTTCAAATAAAACTGTTACTCCATTATATGACTGTTGGCACACTAAACATTTTAAATAATTAATAAATTAATATTTACAATTAATAATATTACCAAGCAAGGATAATTAGAGGTGAGTTTTTACTTAATGTATTAAACTTGCATGTAGTTCTATTCGTTAAATATTAAAAGTTATCAGGCAATATTAAAACTAAATCGTTAGTTTTACAAACATAAGTAGTTAAATAATGTTTGTAATTGTAATGTCATAGATCCTTTAAGTATACCGCAGCAAAATTAAAAAGCTGACATGATAATCTACTTATTAGTTAAACATATGAAGGATCAGGTAGTACTAATGATACTATGTTTATATGATACAAGTTGATACAAATAATACAATCAAAGGAGAATGCTTAGTACCTGAAAAACTCTAACGGATTCTTTAAACCTCTTCCAGTACCAAGCAACGAACATATATATTATTCAGAGATATATCATTATAACGTAACCCGCAAACACCCAATCAATGGGATACACGTCGGGATCAGTCAACAAAGACACATACTCTCGTACCTTCACTGCATACTCAGTACTGGCTGTGCATTGCAGTGTTATGTAATATACTGTTTATAATAGTTTATAAATCTTGATGGAGAAATACAATAATTTAAAATCTTTTAGAGAAGAAAATATGTTAAACTTTTTACTGTCTATATGTTTAATAAAAACATTTGCAATGCTTTAATATTTTAAATAGTTTTTTAATGTTCTGAATTAGAATATGGATAGACCTTTAATTATAATGTCATATTTCAGTTAAATTGCTAAGCCCTAAATTTTACAAGCAAAATAAATTAGTTTTAACAGTGTAAAACATTAATTTGAACACGCTACACAATAAAAAAAGCTATGTGCTTTTGCTGTGTGTTTCTTGGCATGAATTTCTCGGCATTTTAAATCTATTTATCATGCCAATAATAAATGTTAATATAAATGTCTGTGCCAATATATATGGTTGACTTCATGAATAGTAATTACGACATCTTTACTTTTATTTTTGTATAAAACTAAGCACACTGAAGTCCTCAAGCGCTTTTTGTAAGCTTTCAACTCTTTTTAATAGTAGAATGTGTTTTGATTTCGGTTGAGTAGAACACTGTAATAGAAACGGCCGGTATTCAGCCGGCTCTATACAATATAAACAGATTGTACTATAATGATTTGTGTTCTGTTGAATTACCGTGAATAGAAAACACTTGTTATTATTTTATCAAGCTCTTCCCAGTCAAGTGAACGAAATTCTTCAGTTACCCTATAACAGCTCGATTTTGGATTTGTAAAGAGTTAACTACAAAATTACTAACAACGAGTTATAGAAATAACCATTTTACAACAAAGCCCATTGAATTTATTTTTCCATCCAAAAATAGTGAAGGAGGTACTATAAATTATCCACCAACACAACGCTATTCAAGCAATTTGTAATTCTTATTATCGAGCAAAGAAACTATATTTACAAACTTTTTTTGTCTTACATGACAATATACTCGGGCGATTTATTAAAATATGAAGTCTTACATAAAAATTGGCCAAATTCAAATGGCTCTGTTGCAGGACAAATTAAACACCTTATTCCATTATAAATAAGTAATACCGTATTTACAAATACATTTGAGATTAAGTAGACAATAAAGTAGATATAAAAAGTAGGAAAGGAAAAATATAATCTTATTGAGGTTTTCTATTATGTTCCAGTTATTTAAAATCGCTATTGTCACTACAGTTAGTTAAGTCTATAACTTATAATACACTATCCAAAGACGACACGAACAACGATCATGAATCAACCTTCCCTGATAGTTTCTCCATTGTTCCAAACTGAAGGAGTTGAGGTGAATGTTGCGACAACACTTGCTTGTTTTACTTAAACTACGAAACTAAAATAAACGGTATCAGGAAACTGACACATACTTTCTCCCTTTTAGCCAAACTTGAATGACAACAATATTTGTTATTTACTAAATATAGAAAATGAAGGATAGATAAATGTACAGAAAATTGTCTAAAATAGTTGGTTTCAGAAATATCCACCCAAATCCCTTTTTGGGATGCACTATAGAGTCCGTTGCTACACACAGTGGTTTTGAGAGGGGAATTGCCCACTTGCCCCCCCCCCCCAGGGTTAAATAGCAACACATTTCGAACATCCTCTGTTGGTCAATGCTAACTTGACCTGCATATCAAATTTTAATGAAATTGATCAGTAAATAAGAGAGAAATAGTTATTTTTGTATTCCCCATAAGTATAACATTGGACAACGTACTGCGTTTACCGCTAAATGAAAATTTCAATTTTCTCCACAACTAGAAATCGTAGAATAGTAATTTAAAATACAAATTTATTTAGTTTTTTGAGCTCTTTTTAATGGTGAATAGTAATCTTTTTTAACATATATGATTTTTCATGAAAAATCAAAAAAACTGAATTTTGGATGTTTTAAGTCCTGTAATTTCTGAACCAGAATTTTTTCAGAAATGCGGGTGGTGTCATTTTGTTGGAAACCTAAAGTTCTACAAACCACTAAAGTTTAATCAAAATCGTTAGAGCCGTTTTTGAGAAATTTGGATTTTTCATGTTTTTTGGCGGTTAATTATCCTTAAAAATCAAAAATTCAAAAAAATGAAAAAAATGCCTGGAGATATCGTGGATTAGTACCTACATACCAAATTTCATAAAAATCGGACCATAGGTTAGGTCTCTAGCTCTGTACACATCCACACATCCACACACACACACGGACACACACACACACACACACACAGACAGACATCACGTAAAAACCACTTTTTTGGGTTCAGGGAGCACCAAAATGAATATTTCCACTAACAACTCAAATTCGAAAATTTTTACGAAAACAATACTTTCTCCATATACTATGTATAGGGGGAGAAAGTAAAAGGAGTCACATAAGACCTCATTAATTGTATAATTTTTACATTTTTAACTAAATCGATTTATATATATATATATATATATATATATATATATATATATATATATATTATATAAAACTCATTACATATTTTTTAAATTATATTGTGAATAGACGAGATTTTAATTAATTATTTCAAGATGAAATGGCTGGCAAGATAAAATAAACCGTAGTAAATAAGCCTACTGCATTGCTTTTAAACCGCAGTTATATTTAGAAATATTTGTTATAATTAAATTACATTTCGAAATAAATATTGATTACTAATTTTTTAACTGTTACTCTTACTGTTCCGACGTACAATGTACTTACGTGTATTGACAAGATTACCACGCGTTGTAATTGTAACTAATCCTTTAAAGAAAAAATAATGACCAAAAAAAGCCCTTGAGTCGTATTCGTTTTCTTAAAAAATAGCAGATCTTAACTGGTTTTATAATACATGCTTTTGAAATTAGTTACATATATATACCCGAATGTATAAACAAGGTTTAAATTACCTTCCGTTATTGGTTACATGCCCAAAGGATCATCCTTTGCAACATTTACGAAACTGGACGTTATCAAACGCATACGTAGATAAAGGTGAATTGGACCTTCTGTCAGTAAAAATACCACTTTCACTGTGGAGATGAAAAGGCTCGGTTCAGTCGCCTCAGGTCAGCTTACAATGCTGCAGTGTTCACGTTCATTTGTGTACGCTAACTGAACATGAAAGGGCAGTAATGTTCGTGTTAATGGAACTCGGTACTCCACAGCTGACAATACCTTTGTCACAGCAAACCTGCATATTGAGAATATAGGTAGTGAAGTTGAATCTTTTTTAGAGTGACCGAGGGTTTTATATATTTATACACAATTTTAAAACACTTTAAGCCACAAATGTTGCCACAGTACCAAATTCAAAGAAATAATAAACAATTTATTTAATACTGCCAATTTATAAAAGAGCATTTAATTTTTAACTAACTCTTACGTAATTAGTAAACTACTGAATGAAATTTTAAATACAATTTACAATAAATAAGTTACAGTATAACTTTTGTCAAAGTACTGGTTGTTTTTAAAATTACTGTAATACAAGGCACAAACTCCGCTAGGACATATAATGTCGGTTTTTACTTATTCTATAAATACTATTTTTTAATAAAAAATAAGACTTGTTTATACTTATATATCTCTGTGGGCACAAAGTCATAAAGACATCAGATATGTTTGAACCCTGGATATAAAATTGTAAAACTATTTCATAGTCTAAATGAAAAACTTGAGACAGGTTTTGTATTTTAAATCTCACCCTTGTGCCATATTAGTTCATAAAATGGAATGCTGTTAACACGTTGATATTGGTATATTTATTGCTCTCAGAGATTCGAAAACAATGTGAAAATCACGATACGTTAATAGTAGGTTGTTATGGAAAAAGACAAGTGTTTTATTGGTCGTTGTTGGAGAACGGGTATATAAATTAAATATTGATTATGACCTTAGTGAATTGATTGATTTTTAATAATGGAGACAAGGGACTAACGAATAAACAAACTTGGATACGTTTATAACAGAACAACAGCTGCATCTCAATCGTTAGTGGGCTTAGCTGGTATTTAAATATTAAAACGAAACAGCTGCATGTTGTCCTATGGATTATACTCGGACAAATATTTGACTGTTGTCTTTTTGGTTGTATCATTTTCAAATAAAACTGTTACTCAATTACATGAATAATAGTTCACATTAGACGTTATAGAGAATAAGTAAAGTTTTAATTACACTCAACAATATTACTAGGCTTATATTACAAGGATAATAAGCTTGGAAACCATTTTTTACCATATGAGTTAAATTTGTCTACAGTCTTAACCGTTACATAGTACAGTCTATTAGACAACATTTATAATTTTATTGTTAGTTTTTTACATATCTGCAGTTAATAAGTTTTGAATTGTCATGTCCTAGTTCCCTTAAATATATTGTAGCAAATGTAAAAAACTAACATTATCTAAATAAGCGTTAAACACATGAATAATTAGGTAGTACCGATAAAATTATAATTATCTGATATAAGTTGATGTACAGGGTGGCTCACGTAAGGTGTCTCAAACCGATTTAAGACGATACACTTGACATAGAAGGATGAAATAACATTATTTCCCACTTCATCGACCTCAAGAAGTAACGTAAAAATTATTTTAACTTGTTTAAAATACAAGGACTAAAAACTGAGGATCGCTAGTTCGAATCTCGGACTTTTGAAATGTAAAGAAACAAAGATATATTATTCAGAAATATATATGTCTAACTTAACCTGCATTCACCACATCAATGGGATACACGTCCCAACAAACAAGGTCCTCTTGCACCTTCACTGCATTCTCAGTACTCATACATACTGTGCTCAATAAACCCTGCAGTGTTTTGTCATATTCGGTTTGTAAAAGTTTATATATCTTAATGGGGAAATAGAATATTTAAAAAATTAAACCAGGTTTACATACCTTTTCCGTCCAAACAGTTCAAAATTGATCGTGTCACCTATTATGACGACATGTTTCGGAATTCAAAATTCCATCTTCCGGTCACACATAACGTACATAATTCATTACAGGTTTCGTCAAAATTAAAAAATTAAAACAATAAAACAGTTAAACATAATATTACACGACATTTGACACATACAGGCACATCTGTGTTCATAAATTACATCCACGCCTAAGCCGGCCGGCAATTAGACTCCGACTGGCTGTTTTTAGCGAATTTCCCCTATAGGGAATTAGCGAATTTCCCCTATAGGGAAGAAGCTATTACCGTAGGTCTCATGGTAAGATTTAAGCCCGAGACCATGACAATTTTTTTTTAGGTCCCCAGATGACTAAAACACTATTCGTTCAAATTTATATATATGTATTTATATATCTATATATATATATAACTATATATATATATATATATATATATATATATATATATATATATATATATATATATATACATTCATCTGCGCCCGGTAAGTCAGTCACCGCGCTGGTATATTACACGGTGTGGCAGTCATCTGCCCGAAAGCCAGTCAGCCCTCCCGAAAGGCAGTCAGGTACGGCTTGCCGTGCATCCTTTACATACCGAGACGGCTTACTGGTGCTGCTGTAGTGTGCCGGTATGTGGAACTACTCATCACATTCGCGCTCAGTCGAAGAAAGGAAACTAGTTTAACTGCTGTATGACTGTCAAATACAAAATACAGTACTTAGATTTTAATCCCGTTGGACACCCATTCAATTATTTTGTTAATAATCTCACAAATACTATACGATACTAAAATCATATCTTTAATTAGCTAGGAGTACTTTTGTAGTGTAGCTTTATTTACAAGAATTATATCTGTAAGCAGATTTTGTCAGTTTTTTATATTTTTTGTATGAAGCAAGATACAAATGCATGAGTTTGCTTCTCCTTGTAATAAAAGGTTTTATATTTTTACTGTACTCTTTAAGTAAAATTACCTAACAACGAAAACGAAAAGATGTTAGTACAAATTAGGCACTTATTTTAAGTTTAATTTTGTACCCTTTATATCTTGAAATTTAAAAGTATTTTGTATTTTTGCATTATTTATATTTATCCTTCCTCACAAAAGGACAGAAAACCTCAAAACCTACAAAAATGGATAGTGTACATTTTACATTGCATATTCATTTTATTTTTCCCCTCCATTTGTTCTCAGAATCGTCATAATTTGCATTACACATTTTACAATTTAAGTTTTATTTAAGGGACAGAAGTGTAGGTATGTTGGGACTTCTCTTTCTGTAGACAGACATCCCAACCTTTGCACAATCAAACATAAAACATACTCTATAAGACCGCTGAAATTTTTAATGACAAAATTCAATGATAATAAACTATTCAATACTATAAAACATGAGGAAAGTATACCATAATGACAAGGCCTAACAGAACTCTTTAGTTGAAAGTTCACATATTTAAAATTATTAAGAGTCAATCTAGTAGACTGGGGCATAGTGGTTAGTTTACCTTTCTCTTTTATAAAACCAGTTCCGTTCAATTTATTGTACTAACAAATATCAAACTATGTTATAAATTTAAGATTTACTTTAATACAGTTCCTAACTTGAATGCGT
This sequence comes from Allygus modestus, assembly GCA_963675035.1. Taxonomy (NCBI): domain Eukaryota; kingdom Metazoa; phylum Arthropoda; class Insecta; order Hemiptera; family Cicadellidae; genus Allygus; species Allygus modestus. The sequence continues at coordinate 12,592,318 of OY776115.1, forward strand.
TTCGTCAACACAGTGACATCTTCGGGCAATCTAGTGCTACTTAAATTTAGGAACTTTGTGAGGTAAATTTAACATTTTTAGTATTGATGACATTCCAGCAAGAAATTTTTATTGAATTGGGCTTACTATCATTCTATATCTTATATATTAATACGCTAAGCTCGATTTTTGTTAAGATAACTCCTTCGTTATTTCTGAGCCTATTTTGTCGATTGAGTCATCAAAATATTTGCCCTGATTTCCAGTTGTGCATAAAGGTTTTTATTTTTCGATATTTTCAATCTGAAGGGCACGGGCCGGCCTCAAAGTTCGTTTTTCGCCTTTACGATAAACCTGAGGAACAATGTTATTTGAATTGCAGATGGACAGATTATTAGCAATACCAGATGTTACAAGTAAGGAATGTATTTATCGATAGAAATCAAATAAGTTTTGTTTCTACATCGCTTTGAGCAGTGAAATGTTTTATGCAGTGGAGATATTTAAATTTAATTTGTGTTGTCATTTGTTTATCTGTCTGCCTTTTAAAGAGCCAGTTTTTTCTGAATTTCACAAAAAATACTGTACTGAATTACATAAAGTACTTTACCTATCATCGTTTGCAGCATGACACGTTTAGGCTGTTTCAAATCATCGTACAGTACGTCATTAGGGTTATGCCGCCGCCCCTTGGTCCGTCAGTGCTCCAAAGTAATTCTTATATTATGGGTACAGGTTACTTAACCTTTAATTATATAATGCACAAATTTTGTCTAATGAGCATTTAGTCAGCTAATTGTATTTTACCACAGAACAGAGGAAACACGTCTGCTTCACTATTCTACAACGGTATACTAAACCATATAACCACACGCAATAACATATATGACAGTAAGGAACACATAAGCTCTTACAACATGCAACATGGACTAAGGTGACCAGATCCGTTGAATCCTAAAGCGGGGTATAAATTAATTATAATACCGGATAAACAGTGCCGTGTATAGGGGATCCCCCACAACAAAAATAGGTCCGGTGGCCCTCCTAGAATATTTTAGAAAATTAGATACCAAATTGTGAGTTTTGGTCAAAATATTACTCAGTGTTGTAAAAAACAGGTTTTTTAATCACATTCATAAAATTGTACAACTATTATTTTAACTGTGGTATCCAAAACTTAATTAATAAAAGAAAATACCGTACAAAATTATATACTAAAGAGGAGTGAATAGCTGTCACTAACTTTGAAATTTCTTTAGTCTTATTATGAAACTGAACACAATTAACATGGTCAGGGCCTGATTAAGATATGTGGCGCCGATAGGCTTGAGCTGATTTTCGACTCTTGAAGGGGGATGTGAGTCGAAGTGACTCCATGAACGAATGTCTGAACCCTGAACGCGGCCCAAGGTAGCTTCATTTTGTGGTGCGTTAAGCGTTAAGGGTACACCAGCGTCACAGAGGCGGAACCAGAGGTCATGTTTGGTGGGGGCGGTCACCGAAAGTTACCTCTCCCCCTTCCCTGTGTACCCCTGGTAGGCGGGTGAAATCCCGTAAAATATAATCACCGAATACAACTGTAGCAACCTGTGCTGCTAAAATTGTCCCTGGCACCCCCATTATTGTTTTTAACTATATGAATTTATACAACGAATGAAAGTAAGTTAACATAATATATCAATTACCTTGTACTCAAGAAAAAATAAATCTTAACTTTATAAACAAGCTAAACAAAAATTACTTTAGTTCTACTTCGCCCGACCGTAAATAAATATTAAATATTTAGGCATTACACTTTTCTCTACGTCATCTGTAGGCGTCTTAAGAACAAGTAATATGAATTTGTTTTACTATTTACCCACACGAAAAACTATTTACAAAACGTATTTGAAATCTGCAACACTGAACTATACTACGCGAAGATACAATTAGGAATGAGGCTGATAGCCAAGGTCAACCACTCGAAAAATTAAATTTCGTACCACATTTTTACAAAATAAAATACTTGGCATATGAGCTTCTGCTTGCACGCAATTTAATCTTTGTTTCCTCTTACTTCATTACATATAATTCGAGGCACTTTTTGTTTCTAGCCTAGCCACTAGATATTTATTGCCTAGCAACGGATTACGCGGTTTTAAACAAAAATCAAACCTACCCTGTAAAAAAAGCCCCGCTGATAGCAAACGACGGTAGGCGGGCGAAATCCAGTAAAATATAATCACCGAATACAATTGTAGCAACCTTTGCTGCTAAAACTTACCTCCAAGACTACGTTGAAAACACTATATCGGTCTGTCAACTGGCAAAACTGTATCAACTTCACGATCCTGGCAATATCCATGTTTTTGTGAGACGCTTTTAGGTTAAATACATGGATATAAGTAATGTGTTATATACTAAAATGGAAGTTTAAAATTTCACCTGTCTAATGGTGAGTATTTTATTTCATTTAAAGAAACGTTTAGGTTCGTTAGTTTAAATTTTATGTAAGCTTGTAGACGGGAGCGGCAACCTTTGACTCACGGAACCGAAAAACGGGGTTTCGGGAGGCTTCTGATGCTTACATTTTCATTCAAATTTATTTAAAATTTCATCGTATGCCTGAATAATAAAATAAAACACAACAATTCTTAGGTTTGGGGGGCGACCGCCCCTACTGCCCCCCTTGGATCCGCCCCTACAGCGTCAGGTAGCTTTGTCTCTTATCAATCTAGAGTTTCATCTCTTTCTAACCAATGAGTGGTTGCCTAAACTCACGGGTAGCTCTGGAATCCCCTTAAAGCACATTGTCTGATCCAAAGGGTCCTAGGCCTATGTCTCTTGGTTTCAGTCCCATGGTAAATAACTGCCGCATCGCGTAACATCGGCTGTGAATGACAATCGCACCGTATGACATTGGCCGTAATTGACGATCGAAAAACGTAATATAGTCCGTAAAAGAATACCGGACCATGCACCATCAACGTAATAGATACAAGCGTAATTCGGGGGTGGTAAGGGGGCAGTTGACCCCCAAAAATTTGGCGAAAATATTCTTGTAATATATGAAAAGTCGCAATAGTCATGATCAGGACCATGTTTGCCCTCCAATAAAAATACAGAAATCACGCTTATAGTAATAGATGACCGAACCGTCTTATAGTTGCCGTAATTTATAATCGCAACATGTGCCATTGGCCATAAATGACGACCGGACCACACTTTATAAAAAAATAATGACGACCGCACCGCTATCCGCCGAAACAGACGATTGGACCACCGGCCGTAAACGACGACCGTAATCACGGCCGTAACTGACGATTGTTCCACTTGATATAGATCGCAAATTATTATCACACATTAAGTTTTGTCGGCCATAAATGACGATCGCACCGCGTTATCATGGCCGTAAATGACGATTGCACCGCGTAATCATGGTCGTAAAAGACGATCGCACTAGAGATTACCGTTTCGAGTACACAATCCTGCCTCGAAATAATATTGAGATCAAATAAATCCCGCCAGAAAAGCGTAATTATTTTTTTTCAGGACATTCCCCAAAATTCTGGGAAACGACCATCTCTCATCACGAGCTTAAGGAACAACTAAACTACAGCTGTTCAAAAACAACCATTTCCTAAAGTAACACTCACTTGGTAAAGTATAATAGTTAGATTTTTGTGAGATTAGTGAACTTCTCGAATAACCTATCTTTTTCTCCTTTTTCTCTCTCCCTTTCTCCTTTATCGGCCACTTCCCCCCTCACACCCAGGTTTATTTACTGCGTTTACTGCAAAATGAAAATTTCAATTTTATCTGCAACCAGTAATAATAGAAAAGTAATTCAAAACACTAAATTATTTAGTTTGTTGAGTTCTTTATAATGGTGAATAGTAATGTTTTTTATATTTATGGTTTTTATGAAAAATATAAAAAAAATGGATTTTTGATATTTTAAGTCTTGGAATTTATGTTGTTGGAAAACTAAAGTTCTACAAACGGCTAAAGTTTAATTAAAATCGTTAGAGCCGTTTTTGGGAAATGTTGATTTTTCATGTTTGTTGGCAGTTTTTGGGGGATAATTACCCTTAAAAATAAAAAATTTAAAACATGAATGAAGCGCCTGGAGATATTGTGGATTAGTACCTACATACCAAATTTCATAAAAATTGGACCATTTGTTTGGGCTCTAGCTCTGTACACATCCATACAGACAGACAGACACACAGATATCACGTAAAAATCACTTTTTTGGGTTCAGGGAACACCAAAACGAATAGTTCCACTAACAACTCAAATTCGAAAATTTTGTCGAAAACAATACTTTCTCCATATTAGATGTAAAATGGGTCAAACCTCAAACTAACGGTAATAGAAATTAAAGTTATGCCGATATGTCAGAAAAAGTATCCTCAAAATCATACTGAAAATTGGCAAAAATCGGAGTGGCAGAAAGTCGCCATTTTGGAAAAGAGCTTCCGCCATGTTGGATTTAGGTAGGCTTTTCGTAAAATGGTAATACAGTGACACCTAATTGAAGAGTGCTAATTTTTGCATGGCTCATTTTGTAATTAAATTTGCTTTAAGAAAATAATAACTTATGCAGTAATTAGTTCGTTTATAATTGGGTTTATTAGGCTAAAACGTTAAATAATGTAAACATTTTCAAAATCTTGTTTAAACTCTTGGGATTTTGTGTTGATTAAAACGCACAGAATATTATCCTACACACTTGGAGTGGTGCCTCAAAGATGCCGAATTGAATAGTGTACAGAATTACATACACGTACAGTTTTATTATGTCTGGTAGGTGAGATATAAATAAGGGCAATGATTAGCGACGTACAGGTGACTTTTGAACGCGTAACACTGGCCGTGGCGCCGGCGCTGGCGCCGGCGCGGCCGCGGCGCCGTGCCACTACAGCCACGATGCGTTGTGAGCCGCGTTGCTGTGATGGTATTGGTTGGTTACTATTTTATGTGAAGTAATTAGAAAGTTTTCTTATTAAATGCCATGTAACTGCAGGTTATAGGTACTGCAGTAATTATTAATTGTTATTATTTCTGTTTTTTTATGAATAAAATTACATCTTGGAGTTCTTTAGAATTGCAGAGTGAACTTTCAAGATTTATAAGACGTTATAAATAAAATTTATGGAATACGTGGGAGCTTCAAAAAACCCCCACACACATTATCAGTGAAATATGCTTTATCGCTTTAATTAAACAACAGATAAGCAAAGATATATTTCAGGGTGTAACTGACTGGCTTCCCAGTGCAGATTTTCAGTGACTGACATCCCGGGCACTTAAGTCCAATATATGTGACTGGCTTAGCAGTACAAACTTTACGTGACTGGCCTTCCGGGCAAAAACTCCGGTGACTGGCTTAGCATAGGAATTTTTACGTATAAAAAGTGTTTATTTTTGAAATATATATGACATATATATAATCGGAAATGGCCAAAGACAATATTTGAGCAAATGCAAAAATGTATATATCGCATATTTTCCAAATATATGTGGGGGTGTTACTGACTGCATTCCCCGGGTATATTTTCAGTGACTGGCTCTCCGGGCATAGCCGTGTATATATATATACATATATATATGTGTCCGTGAATGCGATAACTTGAGTAAAAAACGTCCGATTTCGATGAAATTTGGCTCAAATGTGTAAAGTGACATTCATGACTTTAGTTCGAAAACCAGAAAAATCGGACCATGGGAAGGGGGGTTTATGGGGGTTTTAAATTTTCCAAAAATCAGTTTTTTGCATTTTTTACCCTAAAATTTTTAAAACACTTAATTTTGGTTTAGACCATGTTATATAGCTTAAAAAAACAAATAATATGGTATCCGGAATTATTAAGCTAGGTTAAGTGGTTGCGGAGAAAATCCAAAAAAACCTGCTCATAAAATCTCCTATGTTAATCTTATTGAAAAAAGGTTTTTGGCTTTTCCTAAGTTAATTTTGATGTAAACTTCACATTTGATTTTACCAATCAATTCAGCTCCACAAAACAATCATTTTGGTGTTTAAATTGTGATTCTACGTCCAACCGTTGCAGAGATATTCAAAGTGCTAAACACAGTACGTTGTCCAATGTTATCCTTATGGAGAATTAATAAAATTTGATATCTCCATTATTAATGAATGTATATTGATGAAACTTGGCACGTGGGGTCACGTAGTACTGGTATATTGATATTTGCTCAAAAAATTGATTTTTTGTTGATTATCCCCGTAGCAGCGAACCTGCGTACTCAGCCCCCATGTTATTCTTATGGAGAATAAGTAAAATGTAATGACTCCCTTAATTATGAACATAGATTAATACAACTTGGTATGTGGCTTCACCTTGTTGAGTTATATTGATATTTGCATAAAAACCCATTTTTTTAGTTCCTTGTTGCAGCAAACCTGCTTACTCATCTCCCATGTTATTCTTATAGAGAATAATTAAAATGTTATATAGTGCTTAATTATGATTGAATATTGATTAAACTTGGTATGTGGCTTCACCTAGTTAAATTATATTTATATTTGCATAAAAACCAATTGTTTGTGTTCCTTGTTTCAGCAAACCTATGTACTAATCACCAATGCTATTCTTATGGAGAATAATTAAAATTGTATATATCGCTTATATATGAATATATTTTTATGAAACTTTGTATGCGGCTTTATATGGCATTAAGACATATATTATGCATTGGAAATTCGCTGAGTACGCAGGTTTGCTGCGACGGGGATAGTTTTATATTATTTTAATTCATTTTATGAAGGAAACATGTTTAACCTTTGCATGTCTACCTTTTAACATATATATCTCGCAATTATATAATGTAACAAATAATTTTTTAAATGTTCTGAATAAGAATACGGAGAGAACTTCAGTAATAATATTATATTTCAGTTTAATTTTAAGCTATAACTTTTACAAGTAAGATTTTTTTAATAACTTTCTTTTAACAAAAAGAAAATTTAATTTTAACATGTTATACAATAAAAAGGTATATGCTTTTGCTCTATGTTTTTTGACATGAATTGACATTTTATATCTGTTTACCATGCCAATGATAAATGTTAATATAAAGGTCTGTTACTATAAACAGGGCTGACTTCATGAATAGTAATCATGGGATTGTCTTGATTTATTATTATATAAACGTAACCATTATGATGTCCTCTTTTGTAAGCTTTCAAATTTGTTTTAGAGGGCGTTGGAGAGCGGCCATGTTGGATTTTACCTCCATAAGAACAATGTTAAACTTAAAACCATCTATCTCTCTTGTTTATCAACATACGATCATAAATTATGTCTCAAATTAAAGGTATTTTGAAGACGCAGTTTGTTTCTTAAATAAAATAATACATTTCCAAAAATATAGTAATTTAAAGTCTATATTTTTTACATATTTTGTAGTTTTTCCTAGTCATTAAAAAATAAAACTCCCAGCAAACACTAATCAAAACTATAAACATTCAAACAAAATTTATTCCATTCCAAATCAATAGGTCAAACAGTAACAAAAAATATGCTTTTAAGTAAAGACATGTTTTGTGCGTTTTAACATTGAAATAGCCCTAGTGCTAGGGTCAGCAACGGTATTTCTTCTGACTCCAACGTGCTCTTAATAGGAGAATGTGTTTTTATTTCAATAGAGTAGGACATTTTAATAAAAACTGCCAGAGTTCAGTCGGCTTCATACAATCCAAACAGATTGTACTGGATTTTCCTTTAAATTACGATGAATAGAAAACTCATATGATTTGGATATCAAGATCTTCCCACTCAAGGGAAAATACTTTTGTATATGTATGAGTATAACAACTCAACTGGGGATTTGTATAGAGTTTACTACGAAATATTTGGCTTACTTATACTTGAATACTTAGGTACTTCATCAAACCGGTATTTCCAGATAGATTGCGTCAGAATTAAAAAACTGATAATTACACACATCGTCATATAATTAAGCATTTTACAACATAACCTAAGGATTATATTTTTAAATATTAAGGTAGTCAAGGAGGTGCTACTAAATATCCAACATCACAACCACATCTAATCAATATGTATTATTTATCTCAAAGCAAATCAAATGTTCCAAAACTTCTTTTGTCTTGCTTAAGAGTTTTACAAATGTATTCTAAGTGGCTTTGTTAAAATGTGTATCTTTTTTAATTAAAACTGGCCAAAATCGAATGGCTCTGACCAAGAGAAAATAAAACGCATAATTCCACTCGAAATAAATACGGGTTTTAATTATAATATGAAATTAACAATTCTATAAACTAACATAAAAAAGTAGGAGAGGAAGAATTAAACCTTATTGTGGTATTCTACATTGTTAAAAGTTATTTTAAATGTTTAGTGTAATTTCAGTGTCAGTAATATCTCTATAACTGATAATACACTATCCAAAGACAATTCCAACAACAATCAAGAATCAACCGACCGTGACAGTTACACTATTGTGATCAATAAGAGGAGTAGATGTGAATGTTGCGGCAATACTTGCTTGTTTTAAACTAAGACACTAAAAAGGATTCTTATAAGACCTCATCAATTGTAATATATTTAGTTATTTTTAAGTAAAATTAAATAAATATATAAACCAAAAAAAATTATGTTCTTGTGAAAATTTCCCTTTTTATACCTAAACTTGCGAATATCGAATACAAATTAATATATTTTAGACAACGAACAACTAACAAAATATTCTTTCCAGCAATTTAGGGCTGTTAAAGCTAGGTCCAAATTTATCGGCTTTTGGAGCTTCCTAGTTTAACGTTGTTTCTTTAGTTTCATGATTTCAATAGCTTCATTCTGTTATGTAGTACTGATATTACTGTTATTATTCTCAGTTTTTATAGCAGAAACGGTGTTTCTACTACGTGTAAGATTTAATTTACATGTATAGTTATTAAGATTATTCACTTGGTACATACTCACCTATAAACTTTAAAACATCGTCATTAAATTACCAATTTCATATTGCTTCAGTCATAACAATATTATCTGGCACCTTAAAAATATTTGCATGACTAATAATAACTAAGCTTACACATTATTGCTCTTATTTGATTGTTTTGTTCTATTAGATCATAACAACAACACAAACGGGCTGTATGTAATTATACTCGCTTCGTTCACTGAAGGTTCCGCCCCTATAGCCCCGGTTCCGCCCCCAGTCCCCCGCTTGGGGTCGCTTCAGTTGTTATTATAACTCAATGTCCCATCAAGTATTTTCAGTCTTTTGGAATATTTTCACTCTAAATGGCATTTTTATTCACTGGTCCTATAATTTTTTTATACTCTACCATGTGAAAGTTAGTTGACAATTGACTGGATATTTTGATGAATATTTTGTTTTGATTTGAAACTCTACGAGAAAATGTTAAAATTTAGAATTTTCAAGATTAAAATTAGAGGTTTTAAAATTCCAAACAGTAACTTTTGGCATTTTCCAGGGGTGTTTCTAGGCACAAGCTACCTGCATGCATTCACGTTTCTACCTCATCCAGAAGTGGTATAGATTCTTATGCGTGAGTGAGGGAATGAGTTTTACATCGGGCTGTTTCGTTTTTTAAAAAATTTTCAAATGTTCAAAAGGTTATTTGAGATAAAAATAGCCTTTATTCATAGATTAATTGTTACCGTAATAGAAGCCCAACACATTGCATATCAAAATGTTCATTAGGATTCCAACATTTGTTAAAAAATTCCACTATATGTGTAAATTTAAGAAATGGCCCAAAATTGTCAAATGGCGTCACAATAAAAGTTTATAAGTTTATCTATGACAGATGGTTTTATCTACAAATCTGTCTGTTACAGTAAAAGTAATCGTTTCTCCAGCACACAAACAAGGGTGTTTCGCTCTCCATGAGTCTTTAAGGTGTAACTGGGATCGGCAGGACCAATATTAAATTCACGTAATATTAAAGTTTTATATAAATCTTCATTGAAGAAATTCATTATTGACAGCCTGGTAAAATTTGAACTACTTTTTCGTAATCATGAGTATACATAATGTAATTTAATACTGCAGATTCTGTAGGAGCAGAATTTTGAGAACTAAGGTAACATATTTTAGCCTTCTCCTAGTTCTCCTGTACTCACTATTTTACACGTTTAATTCATCATTTGTTTAAAGCTAGAGGTAGTTTGTAGAGGGAAAGACATTTTATAGAAGATTATTCAAACATCTTGGCTAGGTGAGCATCCCAGTAAAGAACCGTGACTCCTACAACAAAGTTTCAAGACGCTAACCTTCAGTATAGCGAGATTCCCAAAATGCAATACTTTTGAGAAGAGTGCCCAAGTTTAAATATGTAAACAAAAGACTTTATTAATAAACTCAAAAACTTGTAGTAATAACGACGATTGACATCAAAACCAGTGTATGCTGAATATATCCAAGGAGCAGTTAAGATAAACAGCATAAAGGCATATTTATATTATAAGGTAATGAAATCGTCAAAATAAAACTGCAAATTGGTGAAGACCAATAATTAATTTATTTTGGCTCAGTTACTTTTATGAAACATTACGATGTAAAAATGTACCCAGATAATAGTAAACAAGGAGAAAAATGTTTCTAGAAAATATAAAATTCATTGGAGATGTGTAATGAGCTCGGTTCAGTTGCCGCGGGTGGGATCACTACTCTACAAGGTTCATTACAGTTCACGTTTATTTGCGTACATTAACTAATAATGAAACTGCAGACAGTTCTATGTTTCATTTGAGAACTTTTAACTGTCTAGTTTATCATGACTGAAGGGAACAGGAATTATACAGCATTACCACAATAAACAAATGGCTACATTATATGAAATTTCACGATGTATCTGTTTATATGGCAATGAGTAAAATTATTGTAACCATACAGTGAGAGGTGGTTTGATTATTAGTTGGTTAAATGCAATTTTATTTACTAGAACCATTTAAACTGGACATTTTTTAAAAATATTTTTCATTAAATATAACATATATTTATTGTTATCTAAATTTATAAAATTTACCCTTAAAAAATCGAACTTCAAGCTTATAAGCCTTAAATTTAAAAGACCCAAAAATATTCAGATATAAAAATATTTTCCGAGTTATTTAAGTAAACACAAATTGACTAAACACAGCGTTGTAATATGAGAATTTAAAATTGGAAAATGCCGTTTATCATAAATTTTGTGTAATTTAATAATTCCCAGTACTTTTATGCCTAATTTTACACCTGATAAAAACTGATTTATCTAATTAAAATCTATTGGTGAAATCAGCCAATTAAACAATATTTTGTTCTTAGTTTAACAAATCTGTTATTAAGAAATTATTGCGGACATATTCCATTACTAATTATTCAAAATAAAATGGGAATTTGCATATTGAAGACTTTAAAAATGACATAAAATTGCGTTTAAACAAACATGAACGTTACCAACCATGAATTTTAAACAAAGAATAAAAAATCGGTCGGATAAAGTTTAAACTTTAAAAATTAAACATTAAACAGTATTTTCATGCGCAGTTTGCAAACCACTATTAATTTTTGAGATGAGTAATTAGTTAAATAATAATGATAGCAGGGAAACAAATTTATAGCCAAATATTGTTTTAAAACGCAATCAACTTTAATAATAAAGTAAAATTTTCAGATATTAGCTGAAAAGAGGTATTACGTTTCTATTTGCACTTCTACATCGTCACTGCCTAAATAACCTGTTATATTTTGCGATTATTAGTAATATAATGCTTTTTAATACTATCTTTATCTCATGAGAACTCAGATAAATCACACCTAATTTCACCAAATTCTTATCAAAATGTTGTAGAAACAGTTGACTCTTTTGCTGATACCTTTTTTACATAAGAAGCCAAACCATCCTAGAAACCTTGAAAAATCCATAAGACACCTCCTTGAACCTTATACTTGAATGAAAGGTCTTGGTGAAAATATGTCAGGCAAGCTATTAGATAAAACTTTTCCTAAGCCTTTAAATAAAATAAAAGTGTCAAATAATAATCCATTTGAAGTACTAACATTTGATGAACTTTGTGAATGTATTTAACCATAAAAGTTAAATTAGGTAAATAAACTAAGTAGATTCTAATAGCTAATCGAACATATCTATTGAAAAACTAGAATATAGCTATAAAGTGATAAAGCAATAATGATTCTTAATGCCTTTCAATTGTACCATCACTAGTAACCACATTATTGTGTAATATTACTCGTGCATATCACAATTACATATATTTACAATCTTTTTTTATTTACACTTTCTTTGCCATTTACTATGTGATTTGGTGCTATTGTTATATGTGTATTTTATAAAACAAAATATTCTAATTGTAGTGTAGTTTTACTGTAACAAATTACAAAGAGACCTTTTTCAGTTGAACAGATCAAAGCTTAAAATGCACCGAGTGTATGGTGTACACTGTGAATGCACCCGAGGGTAGAATGTGATTCGTACTCGACACAGTAGAACAACTATGTAACAACGGCCAGCATTCATCCATACAACGGTCGGCTCCATACAACATGAACACATTATTACGAAATGTTTCTCTGCAGTTGGAACACAAATGTCAGAAACATCTGTTACTTTGCTACCGAGCTTTTACATTTCCAACTGGAAAAAATAAACCCACGAATTGGCAGTTCGATCCATTATTTATCGAATTCATAACCACTGCTTGACTAAATTAGGGTATAAATTTATCTCGTTCGGTATTGTATAGATTAAAACAAAAATTATTAAAGAAAATCCCAATAATCCTCCCAATAAAAAAATATTTAAAGTGGAGCAATAAAATCGATGGCAAGAGATATTTGAGCGTTCATCAGATATTGGTTAGCCAAATAAATAGTGCTGATATATAACACCTTTCCATTTTAAAATTAAAGTTTTGTCTTGATTAAATGTTCTTAGCTATTTTTACCAGCTTCAAACATTTTCTGACTCTAAAACTTAACTTCATTCTATTTTTATTCATATCCCACGTAATCCTGATTGACTGCTCGATTTGCATAATAAGACCAATCAAAAGTTAAACAATTTACTCTTCCTCGAAGGGAGGTTGTCGTCGAGAGATAAACTGAGTTACTTCATATTATAAAATAAGTTCTACCCCAAAACATTATAAACCTTTACGTTATCTATCATCTTACACTACCGATGTTTTTGAATTCTTAAAATTCATTTTGATGCTAGTAGTGTTTTTTAATTATTTAAAACTGTAAAATAAATGCTGATATTAAAATAGGTATTCTGTACGACCGTTAATTATTCGAAATGATCCATTGTAATATGATATAGACAAAATAAAAAAATAATAATGGGGAAACCACATGGAAGGGTGAAGGTATACAATAGTGTGAAGATTATTTCAAAACATTACCCTCGCTTGTATTAGATTCCCCTAGAACTCCTAAGATCCTCTGACAATACACACTACGATTGAGGTCCAACCGACCGTAATATCTTCTCTATTGTTCCCAACAGAAGGGGTTGCAGGTGCTGAATGCCACGACTTGTCATACTAGCTTCTATTACGATAGTAACCTGCAACTGATTGTACATTATGGAGTATGAATGTGTACCAGAATAAATATTCATACATAAATATAATTTGTATTCGGTTTATAACTAGATTTGAAACCGTTAATGATTATAGTTGTAATCTGTCAAGCAAACCTTCGAGAAATGAACTGTTTAAGGAAGTCAGGAAACATAAAGTTGTAATACAAATTAAAATTAATTTAAAAAATATCTAAATGCACTTTTTTATTTATTTTTTACAGAGTAAAAATGTTATTACGTTATATATTATACAATGATAATACACGTTTTTATTATCACTTTGTTATTATGGAAAAGTGCAAACATGGGCGGATGCCTGGGGTTGGGTACGAGCCGTTGTTCTTGTCATTACAATAGACAAATTTTGAAATTAGAAAAGTTAAATAAAAAGTCAAATCTATTATACAACCACGAGATTCTTAGGGATTGCTGGAAGTGGATTGAAAATTAAATTAGTATGAAAATGAAAATTAGTATGAATGAAAATGAAAATTAGTAATGGGTTTTATTGGAAGGTTAAGCAATTTTCTTAAAAACATCGGTGTCCTTAAGCTTCTTTATTGTTCTTTGGTGAGATCTAGGTTAGAATTTGGTTCTGTGGTGTGGAATCCTCATCAAAATTACCTAACTGTCGCAATTGAGGGTGTACAGAGGAGCTTTCTAAGGTTTTTGTACTATAGAAGGTTTGGTCACTACACGACTAACGTTCCTTATTCAGAACTTTTATCGCTGTTTGAACTTGACTCCCTAGATAAGCGGCGGCGAGTGCCAGCGTTGGTATGCCTGCACGGGCTGGCGAGCGGTGCAATAGACAGCGGGGCTCTCTTGCCCAAACTACGATTTAATGTGCCAGGGCACAATTCTCGTTGTCGTTTCATGCTCTCCCCTCACTACTCTCGCACAAACCTTGGGGCTTACTCCCCACTCAATGTTACGTCTCGCACTTTTAATTCCATTGCTCAAAATGTGAATATTGATTTATTTGATTGCTCTAGTAAAAGGTTTCGTAAGAACGTATCTAGTGTATTACCTGATTAAATATTGCTGCATCCTAACTATTTTTATTTTTATGAAACTGTATTTTGTATTTATTTGGCACGTTATGTATTGTATTTTGTAACGAATAACTATTTATTTGTCTTTATGAATTTTTGATATTTTTTGTAAGTAGGTTTAGTATGTAATCTCTCACATGTGTTGCATTGTTGTGTGCATGAAGAAAGTGAAAAAGGACCGGCATGAACTCTCCCATATATTCTTTTATAATGAACTAGCAGTTACCCGCGGGCTTCGCCCCGCTTGAATTTATACGATCAGATGCTGTTCACTCTACACCAAAGCTCTGGAGTAAATGACCATCATGGTACACTCTGAATATGCAGTGGAAGAGCTCAGATGCGGCAATCAACTCACATGCTGATCCGTAAGTTGATGGTTTCAACATCTCGCGACGGTAGTGTTCAGGGGAGATGTAATTATCCCCTTTAACATCATGAGTTAAAATTTGGAATTTTGCCCAATTAGTCGAAACATAGTTAACTATTTCCTCTCTTACTTGATCGCTGTAGAAATTATTTCCGTAAACTGAATAGCATATAGAATGAAAGAGGCACAAACCATCTGGAGGCATGTGAATAACTCTATGTGAGTCTGTTTGTCCAAATAGTGTTAATTTTGTATCCATATCAAAAATTCAAAAAATAAATATATATATAAAAGAAACCAATAAAAATTAAAATATTACTAAAATTCTGTATTCATGACAAAAACAAAAAAAACTAAAATATCATAAAATTCAATAAATTAGCTTTTAACCTGTCACACCACAACACAAAAAAAGATCATAAACATAAACAAATTCAATAAATTAGCTTTTAACCTGTCACACTACAACACAAAATAAAAATCATAAACATAAACAAACCAATGAATAATAACAGCTGTTTGTAAAAAATTTTAAAGAAACACGTGGTAATGTAGAATTTGCAAGACACTCGCCCATTTTTAACATTATTGGCTTACTCCAGTTCAAAAGAATTATAAATCAACGTTCTACCGTGGTTTTACTGTTTGAGTAGAATAGCAACAGCTGTTTACAATATTTTAAATTAGTCATCTGATATCATCCAAAAAATCTTTCTTCCATAAGAATAACATGGTAACTTTGAAGGTCTGTGGGGCGGAGCCCTATGGAGATACCGGCGTGTAAACTGCTTAGTTGTCCTATTTAAGACCTAAAGAATCAGTGTACAAAATTTCAGCTCTCTACCTACATGGGAAGGTGGAGAATTCTTGATGAGTGAGTCAGTGAGGGCTTTGTCTTTTATAGGTATAGATTGAATGCTACATTGTAATTGGGCGCATGCCTGTTTTGTAGTATTTTTTCAATAAATTAATACATAAATAAATAAATAAATAAAAAAAATAAAATAAATATAAAAATACGATCATATTAGATGATGACAAAAATTATGAGGTTGGTTTCTAAATGTTCTGTAAATGGTACAGTTAATGCCAAAAATCATAAAATCAGAACAAACACATTAAACACATAAACACATAACACATATTTTTATAACACATTTCTTATTGTGTATAATTGAATACGTACAATTTATTATTTTTAAGATGTGACCCATATATCGTGATCAACTGGAACCTACTGGCATTGGATGATTAAACAGAAACTTCGACTGCAAAAGCACAATTTAGGTCAGTTACCGCTACAGTTCATTATATTTCCCGTTCATTTGCGTACACTAACTAAACCTCAACAGCACTGAACAGTGAACAGGCCACTAATGTCTTTGAGACAGGATTGACGTAGCACAAAGTTGTATTATTACTGAAGTAAAGAAAATATTATAATAATTGCATTACATCACAATATTTTGTAATAATGAGGTTACATTTAAAATTACATTTAGTACTCAAGAATGCTTACTAAGCTCCCTTGGATGTAAGTTTTCTCTCGATTGCCTACCACAATGTGGTACCACATTCACATACCACATTATGGTACCACATATCACATACCACATTGTGGTACCACATATCACATCCCACAATGTGGTACCACATATCATATACCATATTATGGTACCACATACCACATACCACATTAAGGTGCCACTCATTACATACCACATGGTAGTACCACATATCACATACCACATTGTGGTACCACATATCACATACCACATTGTAGTACCACATATGACATACCACATTGTGGTACCGCATATAACATACCACATTATGGTACCACATATCACATACTACATACCACATTGTGGTACCACATATAACATACCACATTGTGGTACCACATATCACATACCACATACCACATTGTGGTACCACATATAACATACCACTTTGTGGTACCACATATCACATACCACATTATGGTGCCACTGATTACATACCACATTATGGTACCACATTCACATACTACATACCACATTGTGGTACCACATATCACATACAACATACCACATTGTGGTACCACATATCACATACCACATTATGGTACCGCATATCACATACTACATACCACATTGTGGTACCACATATCACATACCACATTGTGGTACCACATAAAACATACCACATACCACATCGTGGTAGCACATATCACATACCATATACCACATTTTGGTACCACATATCACATACCACATACCACATTGTGGTACCACATATCACATATCACATAGTGGTACCACATATCACATACCACATACCACATTGTGGTACCACATATCACATATAACATACCACATGGTGGTACCACATATCACATATTACATACCACATTGTGGTACCACATACCATATACCATATACCACATACCACATTGTGGTACCACATATCATATACCACATAACACATTGTAGTATCACATATCACATACCACATACCACATTGTTGTACCACATATCACATACCACATACCACATTTTGGTACCACATATCACATACCACATTGTGGCACCACATATCACATACCACATTGTGGTACCAAATATCACATACCACATATTTTTCATAGTGTCTAGCTTGGCACATTATCGACTTATTTATTTGTCGAGTTCGAGAATAATAATAGCAGGGTTAATCGTAGGGAGTTAGCTTGAAGAAATATCGTCGTACGTTTTATCTTCTGGCCATTAAAAAAATCAATAAAACAGTTTCTAATAAATGAGGTAAACTCATATAAATAGTTTAAATAATAAAAATTAAGTTTTGAAAAAATACTATTATTCTAATTATTTAATCAGTATGAAATATTTATTTTGCGGGGAAGCTAACCAACAATACGATTTTAATTTCTAAAATTCCAACAAATTTAATTTGTTTAAAATATAATAGACAAAGCTTTACTTTTGTAATGCTTAATGCACAACCTATGATAATTGTGTGATGGTTTTGTTAAATAAAAATATTTGACTAAAAACGTTATTCAAGTACAGTGATTTTTTATATAGTTGTATTAAATATTGCTGTGGTTCTTTTCAACTCAACATTGCAAAACAAATCAATAAACAATTTTCAATTTAAAATAGGACACAAGGGACTAACGGATAAAATATGACACACTCTGATACTTTTACAATAACATAACTGCCTCATTCTGGCCATTAGTAACCTTGACAGTCGATTTAATATGAGAATTGGGTAGCCGATTAGTGGTATATGTTCCATTCAATGACGACTATTATTAGTGAATTTCCTTTGGAAAGTGAACTATTAGCATGACCCGCACGGTGAAACTTAAGCCCGGGACCACCATAGAAGTTCCTAACGTGACCCCCTGAACACGCTTTGGGGGGTCGTTCAAAATTTTATATATATATATATATATATATATATATATGTGTTTGCACTCTAGCGGTCGCATTTTTTGTCCGATTAACTTCAAATTTGGTAGGGACGTTCCTTTCTGTAATCAGTTGGACAAGTTCGTTGGGCAAAAGAATCGTAAAACTCCAAACCCCTTTTTTGGGGATTAATCTTCCAAATTTTGAGTTTTTGGGCCCAAAAAGGGTCTAAAACGCCCCAAATGTAAAATTAATGGATGTAATAAGATGGGACTTAGCAAGACAAAAGTTTTAAGCCCTCTCTCGTCATTCTAGCATAAATATTTACCGAGTTATTAAAGAAAATGTGTTTCGGCTAAACACAGTACGTTGTCTTAAGGGGGTTTTAGACTAGAAGAGCCTGCTACTCCTTTGTTAGAGTACTTTTATCATCCCCAGCAACCTCACGCCTACTTTCAAGCCTGACTAAACCTTCTCCTCACATTATAATGCACAAAATTGTATTCCCAGCTTTGCAGGTAAATGAAACCAGGAGCATCAGAACAGCCAAAAAATCAATGTTTTCAGATTTCAATAAAAATTGGAATACAAGTATGTTTTTACACTAATTTTAAGTTTTAAAAGTTTTTATGTGGAAATTCACTTCCCTCACGTCAGCGTGCTGCGTGCGAACTCGTTTAATGTTACTTTCGGCTCTTTTAATATTAAAATGTAGGGTTTTCCTTATGCATTGAGCATTTCTGCACAATGAAGGTTTAATGTAAATGGAAACACACACAACAGGAACAGGAAAAGGAAAAGGAAGACAAAAAAATGCTTTCAAGACTTTATACTTAGATTCCTATAAAACATACAAGAGTACATTTCAGCTTCATACTTTAAGGATATAGTAAGGAAACAAGCAAGTTTGTAGCAGGTTTAGTTTAAACTTGTAAAAACTGCATTTTCAATGTAAACGAAAATTATTAATTTCAGACTGAAATAATAGCATGTTACAGTTATTGAATAACATTGAATCGTTTTTCCATAATGTAAACACAATCGGTTATTTAAGTACACAAATAGCAATTGGTTTTCCCATTGAATTAGAATTCAGTAAAATCTTTTGCTATGCCTTATTCACATCACCCAATTCATTAAATAGTAAAAGAAAACTGTATTGCTTGTTCAATAACTTGTCACTGAAGCTAACTCTAACTAGACTCTAATAACTTGTCTCTAGAACTCTGGAATACTATAGAATAGAATAGAGTAGAATAGAATATTTTTATTTTCTCATGATACATAACGAAAATACATAGTTGTTAATTTATTTTAAATTATGCAGCTTGTTTGTAACTTAAATAAATAATAAATGTCTATTTTACTTGTCAGGCTGACATAAAAATAAAAATAAAATAATGAGAAAACAATAGGGCCTCTTAAGGCAATACCTGTTATGAGGTTCCATCAGTTAATTTAAAATAACATAAAGTAAAGTAAGCGAACAGAAATGATCGAAATATAATAAACACAATTGTCTCAGACAACCTATGTGTATACAAAATAAAAAATAAAAAATAAATACAAAATTAAATATTTTACGTGCCTTATTTCCTCATATAAACACTGAAATTAAGCATGGGCTCAATGCATAAAAACTAATTACAGAAAATAAATAAAACTGTAATAAATAATACTAAGACAATACAAACAATCTAGAACCATCTAACCATAATATCTTCCCTTTAGTTGCCGACTCTATATGTTGAGGTAGTAAATGATTTGGAAATTGGTGAAGGATAAATTATTTGTTTTTATTGCAATATTTTAACACGGATAATAGATACACATGATTACATTTTGTTGACAGTTTCTTGGTTGGGTTTCATCAATAAACAGTGCACGGACGGTGAAGGGGTAACTATTCCCTCGACCATTTATTTACTTGTTGGCCATCAATTATTTTCCTTACAGCAGTATGAAGTGTGTTAATAATTTAAAATCGAACATGAATCTAACTATCATAGCTATCATGAGTGTCACCTCATTTAAGACTAGAGAAAATAATCCAAACAGGCACTAGTAAATAATAAGCTTCTATATGTGCATATCCTGTTTGTGTTTAACGTCCTTAATTTTCACACCTGCAAGTTAACATTTTAGCTTGCTTTAAGTCCCTAAGGTCATCTAACGCTTTTTTAAAGTATTGTGGAGACTATTTTACTGCAAACGGTATAAGATTTGTTTGTTATGGATAAAACGTCCAAATATAACAACAAAGGCCAATGTATCAAATATAAAAAAAAACTAATTCTTATATAGGTTTGCTCTAAATTTGTATGTATATACAATTTTGAAAAACA
This sequence comes from Allygus modestus, assembly GCA_963675035.1. NCBI lineage: Eukaryota > Metazoa > Arthropoda > Insecta > Hemiptera > Cicadellidae > Allygus > Allygus modestus. The sequence continues at coordinate 12,613,047 of OY776115.1, forward strand.
TTCAGTTTGCTTTGTCACACCTTGTAATTAGACGTTTTCAATATTGGATGGACACACAGAGATTAACAGAATCATCTAACACACAAAAAAAGTAATTTATATCAAAAGGTTAATGTTAAAAAATATGATTCACTTTAAACTATTCCTGATCCGAAATGTACCAAATTAAGAGACATGCGTTATTTACAATATATTAACAAACATGCTTATTTACAACTCATGAAATTAATTAATTGTAATCCAAGAGAAACTTATCCAGCTATGGAAGTTTCGATAAAAAGCTGTCGCTGTCTAAGACATTTTAGCTGTCGCAGTTTAATTGCATACTTCCTGACAGAGCAATCATTATTTTAATTTTCATCTCTGCAACAAAAACTGTTCCTTTATTTTCTTATTTTATATTAATTCTAAAAAACTGTTATCATGTATTTATTCTATTATCTTTTTGTACTTTTATTGCACCGAGATATAATTGTCCACATTAACTTAATTAATGCTAGGCCTATGTAATACAACTTTTAATAAAATTATGGAAAGAAATAACGTTACTCGATATCTGAAAAGATTAAAGGCTTGGTTCAGTGAAATTGAAAACGCTGAAGAATTATTAAAGCCCCAAATTTAAATTTAATTACATTTTAATTGAGTTGTGCATGTCTTATATTTGCTATACTGAAAACGTTGATCTTGTCAACTTATTTATTTGTTTACCTTCTATATATGTATATATGTGTGCATATATGTGGATATATATGTGTAAGTATGTATGTGTATATATGTGTGCGAATGTATGAATGTATATGGTTTTATGTGGGCACTAAATGTTCTGAAGCTCATAGTTTGTAATCCTCAGCAGCATTCTTATTTTTTTTGTAATTTTGTATACTATATATACATGTTTTAATAACCTATACTGTCATCAGCTTGGCGCATATTTTTCCCTTTCCTTCTTAAGTTTGTTTATTAAGTGAGGGGCCTCATTCGGTCATTAGCCTAGGGGCAACCCTTTTATTCACCAAAATTGTTGGCCAATTGTTTTTATTTGTTATTAAAAAGTCACGTAATATTTTCTCCGGCGATTTTTATAATTGATTTATTATTGACTTTATATAATCGATATGTTTTATTTTACTTGTTATGCAAATGCATACTGTAATGTATATTTTGGTGAATAAAGATTTATTATTATTATTAATTCCCAGTTCTACGTAACAATTTAAAAATTTATAAATAAGCTACTCTAAAGTATGAAATGAAATGTAATCCTCATAATATGTATACCATTCATTTATTTTATTGTTTGTGAAAGCTAAATTGACATATGAATTACAAAACAAAAAACAAATTAAGCTAAACAAAATTGTGATAGATAGTGCTAAATTGTCATAAACATTTCTTTCATTAGAGGAATGTACGCAACTGCATAAATGAATAGTATATACGAATATTTAACCCTAAAGACAACAACAAATGGTGGCGACGTTACTCCGGAATTATCCTACTGAATTCCTACTGAATTATCCTACTGTAAACTAAAAACGGCAATGAATTACGTGACGGATTGTAAGCTTTTTCCAAACGACAAAGAAAAGATATTTTCATTACATAGTTACGTTTCCGCAGAAAGTAATATATCGTAGTTCCAGAAAAGTCATACTCCTATGTTTTATACGCTGAATAAATATCTTCCTGTTATGGTATCACTTAGCATTTTATTTTGCTATAAACACAATCTTAAAAAGGGCAATATTAAATTTAATACTTGTAACTTTTTATTAATTTTTCAGTTAGTTATAGCAAAAGAGACCAAATAAAGTTTTAACCATCTACACTAATATTATTATAGACTATCTTTTTTTAGAAAATGATATTCTATTTGTGAAACAAAAGCAGTATTTTGTTGTGATTTTACGACTAGTGCTCAATGTTTGTTTTATTTTTTTCTTTATTATGAGTGTTAAGTTTGGAAAAAATCTCAAAACATCTTGGTAATTTTTAAACGTTGGTACACATCATAATGTTTTAATAAAATACTTTTAAATCATAGTTCGGGATTTCAAACCTCAGTGATTTGACTTATTGTGAATTTCTCTATGTAATAGATTTTTTTATAAAAACAAATAAATTGATTACAAAATCACATTAAAAGTTTTGTAGTACTACCTGTAATAACATTTAAATAAAAAATTAAAAGAAGCATTTTACGTATGTAATATTGTAATCACCACCATAACGATAAATTAATAGTAAAGACTTTAACACCTAAATTATACAGAAAATCCACTCTTAAATATTATGACCAATTAATATATCTACAGCGTAGCTCTTATGTGACCAATAAATACATCTACAGCGTAGCCCTCATACGACTAATAAATACATCTACAGCGTAGCCTTCATATGACCAATAAATACATCTACAGCGTAGCCTACATAAACCACATCAATAGAACACATGCAGGACCAACAAAGGGATGGACGTGTTACCACGCTGAAATCTGGGAGTCCATGACTGCCTATGGAACCTCTAATACACTGGGTCTAATTGTTCAGTATAGTTTTTCGTATTATGCATTTAAAAAATAATATATTACATTGGCTAAGTTAAGAGGTTATCATATATAACCAGTTTTACTATGAGTCGTAAACGTGTGTGAAACATTGATGTATCGATTAAAGTATGAATGCTATCAAAACTGATGAATAATATATTAACAATAATATAATATATATATAATAATAAAATATATTATATTAAGGAATAAAATTAGAGTGTATACTAATTTTACCAATAACTAACACTGGTATACAAGGTGTCACAAAAATGCTCAGCGTCAGAGCCGAATTCTAGATAGAAAAACAAGTCGAAAAAGTAAAATAACATTTTTTGATTTTGACTTAGTTTAGCTATAATCGGCCATTTTGTATTTTTTAAATAATTAATAATTAAAAACCCTTGGAGATATTTGTACGAAACTTGGTTTAGCCTTTAAATTTTGTGTTATTTAAAGTTTCCAAAAATGTTTTTTGTCAAACTTATCAAATTTCAAAATGGCGGCCATTTAAAGATTGCAAAGTCTAATTTCATGAAAGCTAGCAGCTAAAGCAAAATTTACCATGTCATAAAATTTAAAGCTATTTTTAATCCAAATCCAATGACACTTTGATTGTAAAAATCGATTAAAAAAGTTATGGTGGTTTGTAATAATAAATTTCAAAATGGCGGCCGTTTAAAAAATTCCATAATAAAATTCAATAAATTATAGCAACTAAAAAAATTTTACTTTACATAAAATTTAAAGCACATGCAATTAGACGGTCAAATGCATTGGGGAATTTGACTTTGAAATTTTTAATGGCCGCCATTTTGAAATTTACTATACAAAATTACAAAAGCAGTTTGATTTATTAATGGATTTTTACAATCAAAGTGTGTTTGGATTTGGATTAAAAAGAGCATTAAATTTGATGTCTAGGAAAATGTTGTTTTAGCTGCTAGTTTTTATGGAATTTGACTTTGAAATCTTTAATTGGTCGCCATTTTGAATTTTAATATCTCTAATGGTTTTCAATTATTAGTTTGAAATACAAAATGACGGATTACGGCTAAACCAAGCCAAAATCTAAAAAAATTTACTTCTCATTAGTGAATTTCCTTTGGAAAGTGACTATTAGCATGACCCGCACGGTGAAACTTTAGCCCGGAACCACTATAGAAGTTCCTAACGTAAACCCCTGAACAAGTTTTGGGGGGTCGTTCAAAATTGTATATATATATATATATATATATATATATATATATGTGTGTGTGTGTGTGTGTGTTTGCACTCTAGCGGTCGCATTTTTTGACCGATTTACTTCAAATTTGGTAGGGACGTTCCTTCCTGTAATCAGTTAGACAAGTTAGTTGGGCAAAACAATCGGAAAACTCTAAACCCTTTTTTGGGGATTAATTTTTAAAATATCGAGTTTTAGGCCCAAAAAGGATCCATAAAAGCCCCAGATGTAAAATAAATGCATGTAAAAAGATGGGAATTAAAGAGGCGAACGTTTTAAGCCCCCTCCCGTCATTCTAGCATAAATATTTACCGAGTTATTAAAGAAAATGTGTATCGACTAAACACAGTACGTTGTCTTATGGGGGTTTTACACTAGAAAAACCTGTTATTCCTTTGTTAGAGTACTTTTATCATCCCCAGCAACCTCACGCCTACTTTCAAGCCTGTCTGGACCTTCTCCTAACCTTATAATGCGCAAAATTGTATTCCCAGCTTTGCAAGTAAATGAAACCAGGAGTATCAGAACAGCCAAAAAAATCAATGTTTTCAGATTTCAATAAAAATTAGACAAATGTATGTTTTTACAATTATTTAGAGTTTTAAAAGTTTTTATGTGGAAATTCACTTCCCTCACGTCAGCGTGCTGCGTGCGAACTCGTTTTCGACTTGATTTTGTGTGTAGAATTTGGATAGCACGCTAAGCATTTTTCTGACACCCGGTATATTTTAAATTAAACAGTAATTGGTTAAATCTACTGTTAGACGTACGTTGTGCAGAGAAATCAGTAACGGCCTGTAAAAAACGCATTTTATCTAAGCAAAACGATCTTAGTAATCATGGATAAATGATACATATTTGGGCCACTTTTGACCAAAAACTATTGCAGAAAAGCTATTTCAGTATATTTTTTGAAATAGTGCAATAATACCACTTCAATTGTAACAAAAAACTACAGTTTTAGTCCGATGAAATACTAGCAATAATGAAATATAGTAGCAACGTAAAGTTGTTGAGAATTGTACAATCTGTAGATTGATTTCTTATAAATGATTATAACAGAATAATAATCGTAGTATTGCTAGGAAAAATTTAATATTTTTTTACCTTTGTGTCAAAATATAACAACAATCAATGTCACATATATACTGAAAAATAATAACACCTAAAATAAGATAACACAATTTAGGATACGTATCTTTCCTCCTGTATTTCTTTAGAGTAAAATAAAAAAAAACATAACAACAAACTAAACACATATTAATATATTTTAAATATAAGATTAAGACAAAGTATGTCACATTTAGACACTTTATTTAATGGAAATATATGTTGAAAGACACGTTGCAAACTGCAATCACAAGATAATTAAATAATCGTCAACATTTACTTTGAAGGATTTTGTATTTTACAATTACTATGTAATACAAACAATGTGTATTCATTTATAATTAAAACTTACTAAAATTTACATTATACACGGATTAAGTTCAGTAAAAACTATTAAAAATATTTGGTTACATTTTAATTACAACATTCTCAATAGAAAAAAAAATACTTTAGATATAAAAGCTAATTATTGTTGCGTGTTTGGGTCAATAAGAGTATAACACATAATTTAACTGAATAATGATAAACTGAAGGAAATTATAAACCACAACAGAGGGAAACTCAACCCTTAATGTATCGAGAAGGAAATCTCAATGAAAATGATTAATCTTCTAAGCAAATAAGTATTTTGTATTGAGTTCAAATTTTACTGTTCTCATGCAGTGTTAAAACAAGTATTTGAACTTTATAGGGGCTTTTAGTAGCGTACGTTTACTGTTTCCACTTATGAGGGCAATAAACCCGCCCAAACCATGTTACCGGATGTTTATGTAACGGTTCAATAGGTTAAACGTTGTTTAATAATACCAGTTACTGAGTATATCAGTTTTGCTACTATCGCATTCTGCATCTGTGGAACAACACTAGGGATACGAATCATGAATTCTGTATTAGTAAAAGAAACAGTTTATTTTACAGGGAATCACAGTTGTGTGTCATTTACATTTAACATTTCTCAGAATATAATTTGCGAGATACAGGTGATAAAATGGGCAAATCACATTAGGTTTTTATTTCATAACAGATTTTCTTCGTTTTGTTCCTGTAAGGATAATTATTTTAGGATAGTATAGTAAAGACTAGAAAAAGTGTGATAAAATGTAAATGCCTTCTCCAAACACAATTGCCACAGATTGCCACCTCATTCAGTTAGGGATGAAGCCTCAACGTCAATGAAGCGGAATTGTTTTAATTATTTCCCCTCCGTTTTCAGGTTATCAACGTTATAATTACGTAAAGCTCTAGGATACACATGTTAACATAACACTGTACCAGACATGTTTTTAATTAATTAGGTGATTTCATCGTACCATAAAACTTAGTTTGCATACCAAAAAGACGTCATTAAGAGAACAACAACTTAATTTTGATGACAAATATTTAAATTTTGTTAGGGTATGGAAACATTAGATATTTGTTGTTCATTGACCCTGGAATATGTAAAATGTTTTAGTATTATGAGTACAACACATTTTCCCATATACGATTTTTAACATAATACTTTTTTCAAACAATAATAAAAAACTAAGACATTTTTTATTAATTTCCTTGTGTTGATGTATTTTTAGAAGAGGAGCACTAATAAAGTAGTTGAAAAATTAGTATATATAAAATTTAATAAAATTTCATGACAAACTGAGTATTTAGTATCAGTAAGCGCTACATTTGATATTGAAATCTATCTTATCATGAAACTAAACAAATTATCTTTTATCACAATGTCGCCAATATATCATTAATGTAACTAAATTAATGTATTGATGATCAAAGTTTTTACTAACTATTTTATTATATGTCGTTATCTTTGTTGATCGTCGTATAGAGTACCGAAACATTGATTACCAATAGTCTTAGTTCAACCAAAACCATTATTATTATTAATAAATAAGTTATTATTACTAAACTCAAAAATCTCGGTCCCTACTCTTCTGTTTCTGCTTTTTATATAAATCGGAAACAGAGGAAATTTTAGTAAACAAAAAAAGAAAGAAAGCTGGTAATCACAATTCCATTTGGTCAAGTGAATCCAAATACTGCAGTTCACTCAATTGAAAAATGTTTGGTAAACAACGTTCCAATAAAAAATATCTGTACGTTTTCCCTAATAATGATTTAGATGGCCCTTAAAATTGTTTAAACATCTTGCCAGCTTATAGTCAGATTGCAATTATTCTGCATAACATAATCATATTACGTTTTGTAACCAAACACATTTCCGAAACCTAATTTAAAACTACATAATTTCTACTAAATTTGAACCTATTTAATAAACAATCACATTTTCACTAAACTGACTTTAAATGAGATAGTTATAACTTAACATTTGTAATTAGTCTGTCTTTCTGGAGGGTAAAAATCAAAATTCCATAATAACTTACATTAACATATTCCAAAACGTACAGTATATAGACAGCGATTTAGTGTGCGTGATTAAAAAAAGACTTTTTTACACTTTTTTAAATGTTAATTTATATATATTGGAATTTGAAATATATTAAAATAATTTAAAATAGTATATATGACAAATTGACATTGCAATAGTGTGTATGTAAAATTTAACATTTATTCTTAAGTTTATGTAAATTCATGCAAATGAATTGAGTTTGTTATGGTATTAAAAATTATATTTAAGAGAATATTGTTTTACCTCTCCGGGCTAAACTAAAACATCTACGGTTTCATGGACACATTGTACTAAATATAAACTAGTTCAGTTATTGACGTATTTGTCTGCAGTGCATGTTCTTTGAGAATCGGAATAAGCTCGACCTTTGTAATATAACTGTTACTGAGGAGTCATTTTTGGAATATCTATATCATCAAGAAAAGCTGCACCAAATTCCTGTTTTTTTACCTTAAAATTTATGCGAAGAACGTGTTTAGATAATGGACAAGAGATACAATTTGTAACATCTTAGAAATACCTTTAATCGTAAGGATGATACTAAGTGTTATAAATATTTGATTGTAGACTAAAATACTATTAATAATCTTGGCAGTTTAATTTCGTTGATAGTCACTAAGTTGACATGTTTCTTTGAAATTATAACATTTTAAAAGCAAGTACAACCACAAATGTATATTACACTCTCGTGCCTTAAATGTTACAACTACAAAGAAACATGTCAACTTGGTGTAAAATATTTGTTCATTGAAAATTCAATAGAGGCGTTGTACCAAGTTTTCCATGTATGTAGAGATCAAATGCAATATGTGCAAAATTATATGCAATATGTGTTTATTTATTCAAATTCGACATTTTATTCTCGGCTATTGTAACAATATTAAAACTATTTGTTAATAAAATCGTCGCCAGTAACGGTGCAAATATAATGACATTATTTTAAATACAACGTATTTTACTAATTTACAACAGTTAAATATAACATCCTATATTCGTATACTAAATGTACTTCAGACATATCGTATCAAGTTAAAAAACACAACGGGCTAAGGGGAAGTAATAAAAGGAAACGGTCCATTATTATTTATTCGAAACTGTATTATCTCAAGATTAGTCATTCGTATAACTTCCAACCCCCAAACACAACACAGCCAACAGTTGAGAGTTAACCAGCCGTTATGTCTTCTCCATTGTTGCCAACTCAAGGTACTGAGGTGATAAATGATGCATTGTGACGTGCGTATTATAGTTAACAGTTAACTTCTTCATCAACTGTAAACTTAATCCCAGTAATTGTGTAATTGTATCAGGTTAATGCAAGCACAAATCAAATACTTGCACCTATGTACTCTGTGGAAACTCAGAACGAATAATATTTTAACATATAGAAACCTAACCAAACTACTGCATCATGAAGCAGCAACAGAATCAAACTCAGTAATGCCTTTACATCTTCCACTTTATGTTTTCTGAACTCGTTCTACTTCCTGTGAACATCGGGTCGGAAATGACGTCATACAACAATACCGGGAGTTAAACAAACACGGCCTTACACATCCATGTTTACGTTTCATCTTCGGAGGGCTGCAGTTCCCTGTAACAATCTCCTACTACTAAGCCGTAATGAATATGCAAATTGGAACAAAATATGAAACATAAGCACCCAAAATATTGATCAAAATAGCTGTTTATAATGTTTGTTGTTACCTCGTTTCTTATTTGAAATTATCACAATAGTATTATCTGTTTATATAGTTCTACAGGCGAAATTTGTCAGTCAAAAATGTGGGAGTTTGGCAAATCGAAGGATGATAGGACAGGGCTCAAATTAAAGGTTCTGGTCCCAGGGACTGGGGTAAACTAGCAGTATTTCAAATGTTACCAGCAAACGAGAAATAACGTACAACGTCCCCCAGAAGAAAAGTTTGGGAATTTAAAACATTTGCTCTGTCTACACTAAAACATGTGATGAAGTGTCAAATTTGTTTACGTGCTAAAATATGTTCCTATATTCTTTTATAATCCTCAGCATGTAAAGAGTTAACAATTTATCAGTAATTTGATCAGTAAATGTAATCAGTACTGTTCAACACGTCCTGAAACAGCTCACTCCTTGCTTTGCTGACACCTTCCACGCACAGATGTATAGTCTATGTGGACGGGCAAAGTAGGGCAAAAAGGGGCTGCCAATCTCTTTAAAAAAATTCAGATAAGGTAGATTATTTTGGAGGATAGTTAGGGGCAATGGCCCCTTCAAGCTATTAGTCAATGTATAATTATGTAAGGGCAAAATGTGAAAAACAATGGAATTTACTGTCTGTTCGCAGGTTTCTAAAGCTATTGTACGACCTAGAAGGCTACAAAATAGAGTCCAATTTTCTGCCATAATTTTTCCTTTATATATTTCCTTAAAATTATCAAAAAAACAGTTATAAACTTTAAATTAGCTAGTTATCAACTGTAATTATTTATAATATTTCTGTGATATCACCAAGTGTGAAACGTAACAGTTAGTATTGAGTTATTATCCAGTAAACGGTACATCCAAAAATAATTGATTATGTTAGAGGCTATAGCTTCTACAAGCTAGAACAAATGTTAAAATTTTGTTTAGTATGATGGGGAAAATCCTGTTTACATTAAATATGTATAATTTCTTGAGTTGCGTGTTGTTACGATTAACAGAATAAATAACCTACATCTTGGAACACTACATAATATATTGCATGTCTTGAACCATCTTTTTTATATTTACCGTCTAGTGTGAAAGTACTGTATAAGTTTAAATATATTTTTTATGGTTTGAGACGTAGTTTATCCATCCTATTAATATAGCTCTGCTTTGAACATCTAAAAGACTTTGTTTTCCCTGCACTTTTAAATAATTTAAAAAAAAATTGATTGCATGTAATTGATCAAATATTCCTTTATATTTACTTATGATAAATAGATCGTATAAAATGTGTATAAGCCCATACAAATAAATTATAATATTTTTGTATACGACTATAAGTATACGATATGTAATAGAATGAATTTATTTAAATTAAAATGCGTTTTGATTCTTATAAAGAAAATAGATCACAACCGAGACTCCAAGCTTCAACTAATTAAAATCAAGTTAATATTTATATTTCCACTCAGAATAATTAATTATAAATTCATCTCATTCTAAGAATGTAATTTTCATTTGCTTGCTCTTTCCTCATATATGTCAAATAATAACTTTGTCGTATATATGTGTTACGGTACATTTTAAATGGAATAGTTATATTTGTTATTGTAGAAATTTATTATGCCTGGATATTTTATTAATTAAAATGTTCTACAGTTTTTCGTACGTCAGTAAAAAATAAATTATTTCCAAAGAATCATTTTCCAATTAATGTATATAGAAAATCAAGAAGACTTGTATAAAGAAAAGGTTAAATCGTTGCATTTTATTTTAAACTTTTTAACCTTAATGTTACATCATAAACGCTGTTTAAATTGGTATATATTCATTGCAACTAGTTTACCTGAATATTTAACCTAAACCATATTGCCATAAAATACAAAACAAGTTTATTACATGTACAAATAAAATATTAAGGACAGTACTATTTTAGGCTGCTTTTGATGATATATCACTATGCAGTACGTCGTTACAAACTCTTGAGTATTTGCATGCTAATACAAATGAATTATGAATGTAGAATGAGTAAGACTCTTGTACTTAGTAACTGAATAAGTTCAAGTAATACTTTAGCAACCTTGGTCGTTATTGATAGCTCAGTGACCAATGACAACAACACAGAAGTGTAATTAACTGGATGGATATCAAACAACAGTCGAGCACATGGTGTGATAGCCTGTCAATGCTGTGTCACAACACAGCTGCTTGTATTGAACTCTCTTGCTGAGAGACAATGCCAACTGAGACGCATCACCGAGTGAGTAGTGATTCTCTAAATGCAGCCAACCGATGAATCATCGCTATTGTTTGTAAAGCTAGGTGTTTTCGCCATCAAGTTTACCTGATGATGTAGTACACTGCTTATGATTATTGTCTAGTAGTAGTTTCAATACCATGTTTGATGGTTGATACGTGTTTCGTTCGTCTGCTAAATTACTTGAAAAAGTTTCAACAGGTCTATGATGAAGTAAACCCATTCAAATTCAGTTCTGATGACGAATTTGTATTCATGTGACGAAAAGTATTTATATTTCAGTTTTGTTAGCTTTATTCAATTAATTCATATTGCCTCTAAGATTGAAGATTGACTTGAAATAAAGCAGGTTTACATACCTTTCCGTCGTCAATCCTTTGTTGACTAGCAGACGACTAGTTTCGGGACTGCTGTCCCATTACCAAATCTGGTGTCGATAAATTAAAAAGTAAACACATAGTCACATACTCACAATTTAAACACTAACACAACACAAACGGACGGTACGATTAAAACAAACATTTATTCGGTTTGGCCGGACAATGACAAGTCCAGACAGTGGGGCACGAACACGCGGAAGGCTACGACGCGTATAACCAAGATTGTTGGTTAGTATATATTGTTGGTTAGAGTATAATTATAATATGCATTGCATTTTTTAAGTAGTTGGTTAGTTGCGTCACAGCCTTCCCCGTGTTCATGTCCCACTGTCTGTACTTGTCCCTGGCCGGCCAAACCAAATACATGTTTTTTACCGTACCGTCAGTTTGTGTTGCGTTAGTGTTTAAATTTTGACCATGTGACTATGTGTTTACTTTTTAATTTATCGACCCTAGATTTGATAATGGGACCGTAGTCCCGAAACAAGTAATCTGCTAGTGAACAAAGGATTGACGACGGAAAGGTATGTAAACCTGCTTTATTTCAATTCATTCAATTATTTTCTTTCTTGCTTCTAGTTCAAAAAGTATATCCTGAAATATTTTCGGTTCCTTAGATTTGAGTGTGCATGGGGATTAAATGAAAAAAACATATTAAATATGGGTCTTAAAAGTAGTAGGGTAGATATTTATAAGATATAAAGTATAAATTCTATGGCCGACGTCGTTTTAATGTTATTATAAAAATAATGTCTTACCTCAACAGATAAAAGTAATCGTTATTACAGCAAAAGAAAGTTATTGATTTTAATTTTACAGATGTTTACGTTAGTTTGCTCTTGAAATACATGTTTTCTATCAGGGAAACCTCCTCTAGATCGTATCAATCTTAGAAAAATAGCGTAAGTTGGTTTCAACTTTCAATGTTGTTTATATAACAAATAACATTAAAACAAAATGATAAAAGTTGTTTAGATATTTTGGTTGATGTAGTGTTATTTGATATGTGAACTCGTTTTTTGACAAAGCAATTTTACTCAAAGTTAAAATACTAACTAAAGGAAGCACTTTATATTACTAATAAGAAACTAAGTTGAGAAATACATAAATACTTATTTAACTGGTTTCAATCAGTTAACCCTCAATATGATCAAGTGCGTGGTGAAAAAATTATTAAATATTTTAACGAAATAATTACTAAACATATCTCTTATTTAGAATGATATTTCTGGGTCATATTATCATCCAGAGGTGTAGTGCAAACATTCTATCCTGAATATAAGAATTAAACAAAAAAAGTATACAATAAAGTATAGGATCAGTTTTATCGTTCAACGCAACTATTTCAAAGGTTATAATTTTTAAATTGTTAAATTTATTTACTATTATTTTGTTTTGACTCATATACAATTATATGTAAAATATCTACTATGTAGTAGGGAAGGGCGTCGTACTTCTCATCTGCAGATGATGCGGGTTCTTCTTATTTGATCACTTGTTTGCATTCTACCCACGTTCTCTCTCATGTGATTTTGCGTTGGAGTTTGTTGCATATTTCATCCTTCAACAAGTTTCGGTATCAGTGTGTTTTGATATCTAAACACAGGAAAATCTCTGGATAACAAAAAACAAGCAAATCGCGGTGCATGGGTTTAAATGCTGTCTTAACCATCCCCTATAAATTTGTGCTGAACAACTATTTGTTGTTTACGTTCTTTCTATAAAACATTTACATCGTTTATGTGTCTTTGAATCTGAATTTAGGGAAAAATGTTAAGTAAAACTACTCAGATAGTTATGACTTTAAAATTAAAACTTTGATTAATCCTTTCAGTGAGTAATAAAATTAGCTAATGTCCAGATTTAGCAGGCATAACATTTGATATTTTGAAACTTTTGCATTATAATCAGCTGTTTTACTAAATAAAATATCACTTCGTAAAGTTAACATTGAAGCTTTAAAAGCCAACAGGGCTGAGGGTAGATTTGTTCAAACCACCAAAAGGCATATCTTGAGGATAAGAGCTTCCGATTAATATCAAATAAGAAAGAAAAGTAATATTTTTAAAGGTCTAAAATTGACGAACAAATATCAATAAAGTATTTTTGAAATACAATAATTATTATTTCACACACTAAAAAGACTGTTAGTTTTATACTATAGTATATAAAATTAAAAATATGTATTGCATTTTTTTAATTGCTATTAACATGGAAGAATCTCAAGAATTCTTTTAGAACTAAAATGACCCGAATGTACACGGCTTGTTGAATAAAAAAGCTATTTAGTATTTATCGAGACAAAATTCTATTACATAGCTCAAACAGTTTAATATTTATAATAATACAAAAAATAAGATTAAATATTAGGAATAAGTTCAAAAGTGGTTTCCTTACCGTATGGAATAAGACGTATGCCTAGTTAACTGTTAAATTAAAAATGATTGTATCATTATAAACAATACAAACATACATACATAAATTACACATTTTGTTAAAGTATAATGAAGTACCGTTTTTCAACATTCGCTGACAGATCATAATGTAACCTAAGTTGTATTTTTTTCAGTCGAGTGCGCGATCTGATGGTGAGTGGACGTGAGAGTGAGGTTTCCCGTGTTTGCCGTCTGCTTGGAGGCAACGATGCAGAACAGGTAATATATTGTCAGTCTTCCATTTGTTCGTGTATATAAATGTTGAGTTAGTGTATTGTGTTTGAATTGTTGTATATGTATTTGTTTTTTGTGTTAGTGTAATTAAAAGGTAAAAGAAAACTATAAGAAAATCAAAAAAATAGTTTAGTTAGGTGTAAGAACTTGATATTTAGATTTAAGTAGGGTTCACTTGATAACGTTAGGAATTTCCTTACCTCCAGAAACGTAGTGTAGTTTTAAACACTAGAAGCGGTAGGTAAAGTCCAAATAATCAAAAAATAAAAGTAACCTTAGTATTCAATCAGGTAATATAGTTGGAGTGCAGGCTCACAATAGTCAGCATTGCAAAGGCAGGATAAGTATTGTATCGAATGGACTTTTGTGACAGAAAACATCAATAGGAACATTTAACATTCGTTCGGCTTCATGCATTGTAAACACGAAGGAGAATATTCTTACAACAAATATTCATTACAAATAAATTCACATTGAAATGCAGTTTATTCTTTTTTATTTGTGGCGGGATATATTGACCGCTCTCTATTTGTATTATTTAACAATTCATAAACAAATACCTACTGCATTTGAAAATGTGTGTTGGGGTTAATCAAAGGAATGTTTAAACGCAGCGTATACAATTACATCCGAGGTGTATACATCCGAAAACAAAAGATGCCAGTTAATAATAATGACGTGTTCGTATAACGTAGTTAACAAGATACATTGTGTGAATACCAATTAGTAATTTGTTTGCTGGAATCGTATTCGTATATTCTTTTTTTTCATAATTGTATTTTTGCTTATTACCTTATACCTATATAACTACACTATGTGGCCAAGGCACATTTAATATTTACTCGTTTTGAACATGATTATTTTTTTACAGCAATGTATCCTGTACAATAATACATAAGCAGGATTTTTTATAAAAGCCAGATAAAAGGGACTACTGAACCGATCTATATGCTTGTTGTCTGACTCAAAAGAGAACAAGAAGAAGTCTGTCCTAATTCCGTTTTAATTTATGTACGAAATCTGGGCCTCTCTTCCTAGATCTTTGAAGATTAATACAAATTTATGGGAAAATAGAAAAATCATTGAACTGTAAATACGACAGCTGTTGAGACAACATTAAAAACAGCACAGTATCAAAAACAGGTTAAATAAATAATTACAACTGGAATGACAACACAGTATGCCGAGTACATTTTGAGGAAGGATGAAAAAGTCTGCTCGAATTCGAGTGCAGTTATTGCACCTAGGCTCATATTTTAGTGTAAGCATTACAGCCCACAAGCTACACAATATAGGTTAATAGCTTTTCGTAGATCTTAAATCACTTACAATTCAAAAATTTTGTTCCAAAAGATCTTTAATTGTACAAGGAATGCACGTGAGTAAATCAGGAAAGGAGGAGCTGTGACTCTGGGTAAAATTGTGAAGGCTCTTTCATCATTACTGTCTTCAGACAGTCTTCGTAATACGTTACTTTATTACGATAGTTAGCACTTTTTATTTATTGTCATTACTGTTACTTTGTTAATTCAATTTTTGTAATGCACCGGGCTGCATCCCTTTCTTATTAAAATGATGGTCACCCCGACACAGGTTCGCCTTTGGGGGACCTAATTTCTGCTTAGGTACTTTGTTTATTTATTAACTTACACTTAATTATCTTTGTTTTGTTAGGTTAAGACTCTATGTTGAATCATTTGTTGTTTATTGATTTGTTATTAATTTATGTAATAAGTGAATTCAATGTTATGTTATGTGCTTGAATAGAAATAAATTCTTTCTTTCTTTCTTCTTTCTTTCCCTTACTTTTAATACGATCGTTGTTCTATGTAACCATTGGGTATGGTGTTATTTTGCCTTATTTCATAACCAAACATTAAAATATGAGAAAGAGCCTCTGTGCCAACATAGCATAAAATAAGGCCTACCTTTCCAATACCCTGGGGCCAGCCCACAATCCCGGGACACAGCCTGACTTGGGGAGTGGGTAAAATCAATTGTTTAACTCAGAGGCATTTTTACAATATTGTTTTATGTTACATTTCATGATGATATAACAAATAAATAATATAGTACACGCACAGTTGTAATTTTTTCACAGCGTTCTGTAATCGCTATCACATAAAATCTAAGTCTAATATTTAAGTTACATAACTAATCCTTTGACTACTTATTTAAGACATATACTGTTATTCGAAAGTCATACCTTGTTTTAAAAAACCTTGTTTTTTCGAAACCTTGTTTTAAAGGCTGGTAATGTAACAGATTAAAATTAATTTATAACCACAGTCTAACGGGGAAAAATTATTACTTTCAGTTCGATGACTCACAAGTCAATGTTTGTGTTTTCTTACAATTGTCAGCTATATGGTAATTTACTGGCGTTTTTGTTTTATCCCAGCACTTAAATTAATATGTTATAATTTATTATGATCTAAGACATCATTTTTGTTGTATACACAACCATTATTTTAAATGGAGTGTCTAATTTCCCTAACATGAAATCTCTAAATTGTTATCACTGATACAGTGCAAAATAAACAGAACCTGAGATTAAAAATTATTCTACACACCAATTTTGTACACCGAAAGATTGTTAGAAAAACTGAAAAAAAATTACAGTAATCATGTCAAAATACACTATAAAGCTACTGAGGCCCTCTCTATTCTCACTAGCAGGAGAGAAGTCAGTTAAAGGCGTGGTTTACAGTGCTATCAATCGAGACCAGCCAATAGTAGACGCATATTGCCAAACAGACACCAGCTGATCGACGATATTTTTCTGTAGCAGAATGACAACAATGAAAGCGTGGAGCCTTATTATTAGCTGGAGCCAAACTGTCATCTTTTCTGCTCCTGATAATAGATAAGCAGAAACCCCAGCGACTTATTAACTGTTGGAAAAGTAAACAGACCATGGACTTGCAAAGCCCTACGTAAGGACTCGAAAATATATTAGAAGCTCGGATGGCATGCAACTGGACATTCACATCACGTTCGGAGAAATTTTGAGCCATTAGGTCCAATATAGTTTGTACTGTTAAGAATGCCAGTGACCAAGTCTATTTAATAATGCACTTTGCCTTACAAATTTAGTTATTTTTCGTTTTAGATTTCATACAACGTTAACATACTGTATTAATATAAATTAATCTAACGACCCAATCAATATTTAATCCTACATAATTTAATATAGTTCAAATATTTAGATAATCATGGACACACACGACATATTAAGGCTTTATACATTCTCAATTTGTTACAAAAAGAAGTAAATCTTGCTAAAATTGAAAGTCTTATTTTTTAATCTGCATTGGTATCATGGTTCTATGAATTTCAGATCCACTGATCAAACGTGTGTATAATAAATGTGTATCATATATGATAAAACATTATGAGTTTAAATTAACAGATGGAGTGATTAAATAGTAAAATAGTATAATTATTTATAAAAGTGATTATTTATTTGGTTAAAATACGATGAAGATGACAGTGAGTTTATGTTGTTTGCGGACATTTACAATCAGCGAATGAATGAAACTTGTATTTCTGATTCAGTGTTGGCAAATGGCTTCAATAACTTCTTAAATAATACCATGATTATAATTTAAAGCGTAGTTATATACATCAATAAGATAAATTTGAATTGAAAGAAAAGCTATGTAGAGAATAATAATTACCACATGTTTTAATCAGTACAGCTGTTCTACGCTTTAAACAAAACTGTCGTTATCCTCATTACATCAAAACCTGCTATTTTCCTGCTATTTTACCCACATTGCAGGCTAATCTTCTCCATATACTGACCAGTTGTTAAGCTCTATCGAGGCGTTAGTGTAATCGTGTGTAGTTATAAATACCACCGGCATCAAATCCACATAACAAACTCTTTATGCTATGGGTCAGATTTATTTTGAATATGTGTATCATTTGCGTAGTGTATAGCAATTAGGATATAATAACTAAATTAAAACGTATTTTGAAAAGTATACTTATACTAGTTTCCTTTACGATAGTTATTTTATCAAGTCATATGTAGTTATACAGTTTAAAAATAAATATTCATATAATTTTATATGAAATACAATTCCTATATGTAATTTTCAAATTTAAATTAATAATTAGGTATGTTAAAGACAAATAAATAATGAATTGAACTGTAATTCAAATAATTTCTCCACCATGTAAATACTTGTAAATGGGAATTATTCAGTTTGATACATTTCAAAGGACTTCATACGATGAATAGAATACGTTTTTAAATTTAGTTTTGTACACAAACAACTGAAAAACATATATTCTAATCACTGTATATTGCCACAGCATTAAAAACTTTTTTGATTTTGTTTTCAGCAAGAAAATATATAAACCAACAAAACGAAAGAAACAAAGAAGGCTCAATAAAGTGTGCAGCATTTGTAAGCTGTCCGAGGCACATCTATGTTGTACTCCACTGGGATGGTACGCTCTGTGTGTCTGCTTGGGAGAAAATTGCCTTTACGTGTTGAAACACATTGCGGAGTAATATGGTCAACATTTAGGTTTATAATTGATATTTTAAAAAGGATTTTTATTGATAGGTTAAACAAAAATAATAGGAAAACAGTGGTTGCAAACTTTGAGTAGCGAGTATTTAAAGGTGAAATTAATTTAAATAAAATTATCAATGATAAAGTTAAATTTACCATTATTTTTTGTTTGTAAATTATAAAGTAAATTAGAATATATTTAAATACCAAACCGTTACAAAACTTAAAAATAATTCTAACTTTTTACAAACATAAATATCGTTTCATACCTACTAGATTTTTGCTAATCACTGTTAGTAACAGTTGTCTCTTTATAAAATCATATTACTTCATATATGATATGATTTGTTCGTTGTTTTTAAATATAAAATATAAGTATAGAACAAGAAGTACATACGTAGTTCAAACACTTTAAAAGCTTTAAAACATACATCAAAACAACATGTTAAACATAAACATTCAACAGGTGAATTGAGGAGGTTAAGGTACGTGAAACTGGTTTATACTTGCATTAGATGATCCGAAAAGGCAAAAAAATAATTTGGAATGGAATATTTGTACTAAATAATTTCAAAATTAAATTAAATTCAATTGAAATTGGTTTATTCCATACAATAAATCCAATTTATACAACGTACAATATAATTACGAAAATTGAATTAATTCCCATACAGACTACTGCTCTGTGTGTGGGAATGAGTGTCTACGCCTCTTCACTGCTATTAACACTAATATATACACAACAAATTTACCAAGCAATATTTATTTTATAAGCCAATCTATCATTATTTAGATAAATACACCATGTAATATTTAAAATTATAAGTGATTGAAATTGATAGAGTGATGATGTGTGAAGGGAAATAGCCCCATCACAGCAAACCTGTGTACTCAGCGAATTTCTAATGCATATATATGTGTGTCACTACTACATAGAGCCTCTTACCAAGTTTCACAAAAATACATTCATAAATAAGTGGTATATAGCATTTTATTTATTCTCCCTAAGAATAAAATCAGGGCTGAGTACGCAGGTTTGCTGGAACTAGGAAGATAAAAAATGTGTATTTTTGTAATTATCAACATAACTCAACCAGGTGAAGCTACATACCAATTTTTATTAATTTAGGTTCATAACTAAGACAGATATACAACTTTACTTATTCTCCATATGAATAACATGGGGGCCGAGTATGCAGGTTTGCTGCTACGGGGAAATCAACAAAAACACTTTTTTGCGCAAATACCAATATACCACAACTATTTGAAGCCACATACCAAGTTTCATCAATATACATTCATAAATAATCAGGATATCAAATTTTATTTATCCTACATAAGGATAACATTTGACAACGTACTGCATTTAGCACTTTGAATATCTCTGCAAAGGTTGGACGTAGAACAACAATTAAAACACCAAAATGATTGTTTTTTAGAACTAAACTGAGTGGTAAAAAAATTTGAAGTTTTTAGAAAAAATATATGAGGAAAATCTAAAAACCTTTTTCCCATAAGATTAAAATGGGAAATTTGATGGACGCGTTTTTAACGTTTCTCTACAACCACTAAACCTAGGTTAATAATTCAAAATACCAAATAATTTGTTTTTAAGCTCTATAAAATGGCTATAACCAAAATTAAGTGTTGGTAAAACTTTAGGGGGAAAAATTCAAAAAACAGGTTTTTGAAAATTTAAAACCTCCATAAAACCACCTTCCCATAGTCCGATCGATCTGGTTTTTGAACTTAAAGTCATAAATGTAACTCTACAAATTTGTTCAAAATTTCATCATAAATATTTTCATTTTGAATCTCACTTCACTTCATTTTGATTATTAAACTTAAAGATACACCGGAAAATCACTGAAATTATTGTACCCATTCCGGCAATTCAACTATCTGTTACTTAAGTAACCAAATTTTCAATTGTTTTTATATATTTAACAAATTATCTCTCTTAGCTTTAACGAATGTCTCATATTTTAAGATAGCAACAAATTATTATTTTTTAATTGGGTCACTGAACCTTGCCTTTATTATGTTAACGCATAATTCGAAGACAATATTGAAATTTTATTATAAATGACAATGTTAATGTAATGAATTAACAATCTCTTTAGGAAATGTACAATGTCATGTTTATTTTTTATTAAATATTAAACAAATATTTGTATAACAAATATTTACATTATGCTAAAACTGACTAAAAAGACCTAATCTTTATTTACACCTCTGCACCACCACTAAAGAGAAAATTGATCGCTGCAGCCAATGTTCGCTTCAAAGTTGTGGAGCAAAGAAACTATTAAGCTGATTAAAGCTAAACATCTGATGTTTACCATTGTAACACACTGAAGCCAACAAAGTTTGCAGAGGTTACTGTTGCAGTCAGGAGCCGACAGTATAAAGTATGATGGATTGTCTACAATAATTAAATTGCTACATCAGAATTCCAAATGATGTGTTATGGCGATCTTTATAAGTTATCAGATGTATCACACCTACTAAGTTTTATAGGTTAAATTAACTTTATTATCATAGTATCATCTTTATCATAGGTGAAAACACCTGAACTAATCCGTTATAAATATACAGAGTGTCCCGGAACTCCCTACAGAATGTTTCAGTTTTTATTCCTGGACCATAGACAAGTCAAAATATCATATTAAAAATTTTAAAAAATCAAAAGTTACTTGTATAGCCTTAATTTTTTTTCACAAAATAATTTTTAGTTCAAGAACGGCTTATTGTAAAAAATTAATACATCGTATATAACCTCCTCACCTATAGACCTAATTAAATAGAAAATAGTATTTGTTCAATGTTTATTTCCAAAATGGCGACTGCTTACAATTTTTTAACGTAAATATGTCACAAAATGCATATGAGGAAAAAGTTTCAGTCGGGCTTTTATAGAAAACCCAATTACAAAATCAACGATACCAAAATTAAGGAAATCGGTTCATAAATAAGGGGGAAAATTCATTTTTAAGAAAATGTGATGTCAGTATCAACTGTTATTATGTAAAACCACTGCTAGTGAGCCACGAAAATTTCTTAAAAATGTGTTTTCTCCCTTATTTATGAACCGATTTCCTTAAGGTATCGTTAGTATCCTTTGGTATCGTTGAATATGTAATTGAGTTTTCTATAAAAACTCCTATGAGGTCAATACAACTTTTTTTAAGGACAAATACAACTTTTTTTAAGAACTTTTTTTAACTTTTTTTAAAATACAAATTTTAAAAATTATTGATTTTTCTGTAATTAGGCCTACAGTTTATGAGGCTATATCCCAATTTAATTTTGTTACAACAAGCCGTTCTTGAATTAAACATTATATTGTAAAAAAATAAAAAATGGCGGTTATCCAAGTACATTTTGAGTTTTTGAAATTTTGAATATGATATTTTGACTTGTCCAGGAATGATACCTAAAATATTCGAAACTATTTCACTCGAAATTATTTCAGTGATCAAAACATATTTAAACATGAAAATATAAGTTTTGTATAAAATCCTCTTCTATTTACAAGAAGGGGATTTAACGGCATATAATATATAATACGCATTCTATAAAATACGCTAAAGGGATTTTCGTAAAAAAAACTCTTTCGTTATTTATTCTAAATCGATTTCAACTATTAATTAGGAATCAACCCCTAGTTGTAAAAGGTTGTTTTCAGAACTCGAAACTTCTATTATAACGGGTTCAGTTCACCTTCAAACTTAGGTTGATGTTAACTTAGGTATAACATGGAGACCAATTGAAATGCTGTTATTTTATAAGTCAGCTGTTTATGTGATTTACAGTATTAGCATATGTAATAAGCCGACAAATAAAAAGAAAAAACATCGGTAACAGTGCTTTTTGGGACCATTATATGTACAAAAAGCACTAAAATGATAACGTAGAAATCTATGTCAAGATGAGGATCCTATGTCCAATAGTTAGGTTAGACAATGATCAACACAATATTATTAAACTTCAGTTTTTTTAGTTTTGAAATATACAATATTTTAACATGTTTACTCAGTTTAAAACGTACTGTTAGTAGTTATGTAAGTGTAAGGTTTCATGGTTCTTTGACATTTATGTTAAAATATATTTGTGATTGAAATTTCTTAGTGAACTGGTGGCTGGTATGGGTGTTTGAACTATTCAGTGAACTATTCAGTGAACGAGTCACTGTGGTTGGGGGGTTAGTTATTGAATGGGTGGGTGTAAAGGGTGTTATTAAGGTTTACATTGGCTAATGGTGGAATATGAATATGACAAGGTTATGGTAAATGGTTACTTGGTGGTATATAATGAACAAATTCACTAGATATTGTGGAGGATAATGGACAGTTCACATTATTCTAACGTGTATACACTCATTGTTCATTTATATTTGCCAATATAACATCTAGGTGATAATCTATATATTTTAATGTGTATAAAATAGTTTTATATGGGCTGTGAACCCCTTATTGTATCCGTTTGTATCCGTTTGTATCCGTTTGTATCCGTTTGTATCCGTTTGTATCCGTTTGTATGATGTTTTTGGGGTCAACGTTTTTGAAACGGCCGATAGCAGTTGAATTTCTAACTTGTGGGCTACCTTGGATTCAACACCAAGCGAAACCCGCGGGTGACGGCAGGTGGCAGGTGGCGGGTTTGGTTTGTGTTGGGTTTCGCGAAACCTGCGGGTCACTTTGGCATTAAAACTTGTTTGAAAGTGGTTTTATAACAACCAGACGCTTCGTTTGGAGATCCTGGAGTCAAACATATTATTCGTTCAAGATTGTATATTTTTACAAAATAATATTGGGGGTTTATATATATATGTGTGTGTGTGTGTCTGTGAATGCAATAGTAAATACAGTACGTGTATTACAAGACTATATATTTTTAAAACGTGGACAATTAGTTATTAATTCTCAAATTTAAGTATTTATCTAATTTGCTTAGTTTTCTTAAGTTTGTAATACAGTATCATTATACATTTATACTATACCGGGGTTTAAATAAAATCGAATACAGTATACAGCAGCAAACCCGCGTACTCAGCGAATTTCCAATGCATATAAATGTATCTTAATACCAAATAAAGCCACATACCAAGTTTCATCAATATACATTCATAAACAAAATATGACATTTTAATTATTCTCCATTAGAATAACATGGCGACCGATTATGCGGGTTTGCTGAAGGAAGGGACACAAAAATTGGGGTTTTATACAAATATCAATATAACAACTAGGCAAAGCCACATACCAAATTTCATTGCTTTATTTTCATAATTAAGGGAGATAACACGTTACTTGTCCTCCATAAGAATAACATGGGGCTGAGTACGCAGGTTTGCTGCATACCAGTTTTTATTCGTTTATGTTCATAATTAGGGGAGACATAGCATTTAATTATTCTCCATAAGAATGGGCTGAGTACGCAGGTTTGCTGCAACAAGGAATAGAAAAAATGGATTTCTATGCTAATATCAATAGAACTTAACTAGGTGATGTTGTATACCAGTTTTTATTCATTTATGTTCATAATTAAGGGAGACATAGCATTTAATTATTCTCCATAAGAATGGGCTGAGTACGCAGGTTTGCTGCAACAAGGAATAGAAAAAATGGATTTCTATGCTAATATCAATAGAACTTAACTAGGTAAAGTCGTATACCAGTTTTTATTCATTTATGTTCATAATTAAGGGAGACATAGCATTTAATTATTCTCCATAAGAATGGGCTGAGTACGCAGGTTTGCTGCAACAAGGAATAGAAAAAATGGATTTCTATGCTAATATCAATAGAACTTAACTAGGTAAAGTCGTATACCAGTTTTTATTCATTTATGTTCATAATTAAGGGAGACATAGCATTTAATTATTCTCCATAAGAATGGGCTGAGTACGCAGGTTTGCTGCTACGGGAGCCATTGGTAAAAAATTGTTTTTTTGAGCAAATATCAATGGTCCACAACCAGATTAAGCCGTATACCAAGTTTCGTCAGTATACGTTCATAAATAAGCGAGATATAAAAATTTTCTTTTCCTCCATAAGAATAACATTAGACAACGTACTGTGTTTAGCACTTTAAATATCTCGGTAACCAATTGACGTAGAGGAATGATCGAAATACCAAATTGTGTGTTTTTTTAAGCTGAATCGAATGGGGAAAACTAATATTTGACTACTTCAAAAATGATATGTCAAAAATTCAAAATACCCATTGTTGGGGTACAAACCCCCCCCAAAATACCCCTTTGGATAGAGCGATCTGGCTGGTTTTCGAACTTAAAATCATAAATGTTGCTTTACACGTTTATACCAAATTTCATCAAAATCGGATCATTTTTACGAGAGTCATCGTGCTCACGGACACACATATATATATTATACACACAGTTTCGAACGACTGGTGTTTTGGGGTCTGGGGACCTCAAAACGAAAAGTTATCATGGTCCCGGGTCTTACCATGCCGACTACGGTAATAGCTTCTTCCCTATAGGGGAAATTCGCTAAAATTATAATTTTGTATATATTTTTTATATATTATACTATGTAGTATCGCATTGGGGAAACGCTTTTAACTGACACAACTTTAATTCGTCATATTAAACCTTAAATATGTTTTTAGTATTAAAGTAATTAGTTTGCAAATTATTCATTAAAGTTACTGTGGCCTGTTACGGCCACCTACCAAGTTTCATCAATATACATTCACAAATAAACAAAATATGACATTTTAATTATTCTCCATAAGAATAACATGGCGGCTGAGTATGCAGGTATACTGTTATTTTTCCAAATACTGGTATACTGTTATAATACTGTTATAATACTGTTATAATACTGTTATAATACTGTTATACTGTTTTTAAAATTAAGGTATAAGCATATTATGTTTCAGCCGTATTTTAAATGTTAATAGCTAATCATTGAAATATTAAAAACTCTGTTTAGAACTTAATAATTGTAAGCTGACACAGAAATTGATATAGGTTAGATATATTTATTTTAACCCGAGAGGTACGTGTGCATAGACATGACAGCAATATATTACTCCTAAAAGTATATAAATGAGTCCACCGCTTGTATGAATATTTTAAAATTATTCGAGTCAACTTAGTTGTAAACTACTCTAATAAGTTGGGGGTTGGACGATTTAATACCACGTTTTGAAGGTAAGTTATCATATAATTACCAGCTTCCTTTTATGATTAAAGTTATTTGATCCAAACAATTAATTAATTTACAATCCTAGTACATGGAGGTCTTTGTAAAAAATTTCTTTTGAATCATTCATTTCGTCCTCATAAAACTGTTAGGCCCCCCTTTCTCATGAATGCATAATCCTTGATCTAGACGGAACGTAGAACCCAGCAACTTTGCCTATTCTTCCAAGAGCTAAGTTAAGCCTGGGGTTCTAGGACTGTCTGGGTTAAGCATTGAGCCTAACAACTAAATGAATATGGGTTGTAACAAACTACTTTGAAAATTGAGGATTTGGTTAATTTAACCAGTCAAGCCGTTTGGTCAACTTAGACAATATAGGTTTTAACAACTACATTTGTGATTAATCCAACTACTTTGAAACAAATTAGTTATTTTAACCAATGAATTTATTGGTTAACTTAACTTATAAAATTGTTTGTTCCAACATATATTTTTTAACTCTCTGAGCTTAGTTAATTGAACTCATACAAATAGTTGTCCAACCTCTGAAATTGGTTGAACTAACTTATAAAAAAACTTGGATTAAAACTTGGATTAACCAATCATTCTCCTCTGTGAACGATCTGGTTTTTGAACTCAAAGTCATAAATGTTACTCTCAACACTTGTGCCAAATTGTATCAAAATCGGGCGCTTCTTTCAAAAGTTATCGCGGTAACGGACACACACATATATATAAATTTGAACAAATGCCGCTTTTGGCATCCCGGGACCCTAAAACGGTTATCGTGGTCTCGGGCTTAAGTCTTACCGCGAGACCTACAGTAATAGCGGCGGGGGGGGGGGCGTTTCCGAGCGGGGGTTTAAAAGCCGGACGCGTCGCTAGTTAGTTAGTAGCCGATCGTCTGAGGACACCAAGCAACGGCCGCGCCCAGACTGACTGACGAGATTGCGACGCGCGCCCAGACGCCCAGAGCTTTTTTGGTATGTGATTCATTTTGCCTTACATCTAGAAGTATAATTCATTTTTGAGTTACTGGGGTTATTTATTCAGATATTTTGATAAGAGAAATATACTATTAAGGGGAGGAAGTCAATATTTAGAAATATTTAGAAATATTTAGAAATGTCATGGCTAAAGAATCAGTCTTAGTAAGTAATAAGGCTGGAAGGTCCGTTACGTCATAGTATTATTAGTTAATCTCCTGTTGGGCGTCGTAACGCAGAATAACAAGAGGCAGTTTACAGAATAACATGGGGCACGAGTATGCAGGTTTGCTGCAACAAGGAACAGAAAATAATGGGTTTTTATGCAAATATCAATATAACTCATCTTAGTGAAGTCACATACCAAGTTTCATCCGTGCTAAACGTTTATAATTACTCAAGAGTTGTATGTTCGTGCGTTTTATTTGAGTTTTTTTTACTACGTAATATGTAAATTTGCAATTATTATATTAATATCCCTATAGATATAACATTATGATGCGAGTTTAAAGTTTGAGATACCTCTATTATACTATTATAATCATAACTTCAATTGTTATATACATAACACCAAAACCTTCTGGCATTGACTATTGTTTGATTTCAAATGAGTAGTTGTACAGTATCAATACAGTTTAACAAGCTGAAAGCCGTTTTTATAGATGGGAGACATGATGTAATTAAAGTTGTTTTATTGATAGTATCGTATGTTTATTGGGCTGATTTTATACTAAAACTGTTATTATCCTGGGTGACACAAAACAACAATTGTTTCTCGAGTTCTATTATTCCGGTTTAGGCATTGTATAGTTTTCGGTCTTACAAATGATGGTTTTCTATTGTGCAGTGTATTGGAAATATATAGTAACTTCCTCTCCTTGATTTGTACTTGATTTGTACTTGATTTGTACTTGATTTGTACTTGATTTGTACTGGTGATTCTCCCTCCACGTGGCATCTTACGGGTCACTGGTAAATTACATTCTGAGTGTACTGGCTTACCAATGTTTTAATATCCGGTTCTTTAAACGCCCCGGGCGACTCCCGCCATCGTCACTACCGTCACTACCAGCTGTGCCAAGGTTGTGCCAAGGTTGTGCCACAGGGGTCAACGGTCAGACGTGTGCGTGACCTCTGCGCTCTGTGCTGATCCGCGACTGCTGACGCTGTTAGTGCTTCCATTATGGAGACTGACAAGAAGAGGACTGATTACAGATCGTGTGTGAAATTCTACTAGACATTCAGGATTTATGATCAGGAATTAATTTTTATTTCGAAGGGATAGCGAAGCTTTTACTCAACGGCTAAACAATGAACCCTTTAAAATAGCAAGCAAGGAATAATTAATCGTTGGTACAGTTCTGGATTATTTGTACTGGAATTAAACTACTTTGATTTGAGATGAGTTCCTAGCTCTGATGAGATTTGCCACGTCAGGCTGGAGCAGTATATTTGGTAATATCGAAAACAGTCCCAGTTTCAGTACTAGCCGTAGTAAGTTTCACAACAATAGGCGGTTGATTACGGTCTCACAAGGAGAATAAATTCTAAAATAAAAATACCCCCGTCGCAGCAAACCTGCATACTCAGCGAATTTCCAATGAATATATAACACGATTCCACTTAACGGGATTCACAAGAAATGTATTCACAAACAAGCGATATTTAAAATATTAATTATTCTCCAGGGCATGAGTAGATTTGCTGCAACAAGGCACACAAAATAATGGGTTTTTATGGTAATATCAGCTTAGTGAAGTCACATACCAAGTTTCATCCATATACATTCATAAATAAGCAATATATAACATCTTTATTATTCTCCACAAAAATAACATGGGGACCAAATACCTAGGTTTGCTGCTACGGGAACCATAGGTGAAATTTTTTGTGTGCAAACAGCAATAAACCACAACCAAACACAACCAGATGAAGCCATAAATTTCGTCAGTTTATGTTCATAAACAACCGAGATATAAAATTTTTCTTTTTCTCCGTAAGAATAACATTGGACAACGTGTTTAGCACTTTCAATATCTCAGTAACCAATTGACGTAGAGCAATGATCAAGATACCAAATTGTTTGTTTTGTTAAAGCTGAATGCAACGGTATAAATTAAAATTTGATTTAAATGATAATTACATGAGAAAAATCCAAAAAACCCATTTTTGGGGTACAAAACCCCCACAAACCCCCCCTCCCATAGTCCGATTTTTCTGGTTTTCGAACTTAAAGTCATAAATGTCAGTTTACACATTTGAGCCAAATTTCATTAAGATCGGACCCTTTTTACGAGGCTGGCCCGCCCATTCATACGGGACAGAAAACCAGCTTTTGTCCAATGATGTTTTGTGATTCGTCAGACCGAAAACAATTATATCTGTCGGGGCCAACCCGGTTCGCCCGAGCGGCGGCCATTGCTCGCGGGGTCAGATGGCGTCGTTCAGTCACAATACCCCCGGGCCCGATCGTGTAAATGTTGTTACAGTATATCTCATTACATTCAACAAACAAGCTTGATCCTTAACATGTGTTACTGTTACATAACTTGTATAAGATAAATTACTTTCTCATAAATATCGGCTTGACTCAAGTTTGAGTAACAACCGTTGCTTAGCTGTATTACTTAAACTTATTTGGAACGAGGTAAATTGACAGTAACAACATTGGACTGCCCTTCTTAACAAACTTTAATGTTTGTCTGAGTTTTGGAATAAAGGATAGGGTAATTTTACAAATATAAGACGTCGATGGGTCTTGCAGAAACGAGTCCATTCGTGCAGAAGCTCAAGTACACCAGGAACTGTATAATCGACTACATTCAGCTAAATCTAATTCAATCTTTTGTATGAACAAAATCTGCTGGCAATTGGTTCATTGGTTCGTTGTTAAGATAAAACGCATAGTACGTTTTCAAGTTGATTTCACCGCTAAAATACGAAATTATTAGATGCTAGACCCGGTCTGTTTCATAAGTCGGTGTTACCGAAGACTCTTAAAGTAACTATTTGTAACGCAAATTTATGGTTTGAAAAACAGTATTATTTATTTTTGACTGAATAATTAATAAATAATCTGAAAAGTAGGCTTTCTTAAACAGTCCTTATAACACTCATGATTACTGACTACATAGCACTCATGAGTTGGAATATCTCATGTCTCCAGACTGTATCTGATTATGTTCGAGTCCTGTGCATGCATTCATGATCTGGACACTCCGCATTTCTCTGAGAAGGGGCATCCACACCTATTAAACTATAGCAAGAAACAACTTCTTCATTAGCATAGTAGCTGTCATTACTCACGGGTGTAATAAAAAACGTATTACAACACTTAAAAATAGGTTTACACTTATATTGTATTCAAACATCAGACGGCAACCGAGTACAAATTGTGATGATGATTCAAAATAATAAATACGCCCGTCGCAGCAAACCCGCATACTCAGCGAATTTACAATGGAGATATAAATTTCTTAGTACTACATAAAGCCAATTACCAAGTTTCATAAACACGTATTCACAAATAAGCGATATATACAATTTTAATTATTCTCAATAAGAATAACATTGGGGTTGAGTATTGTTGCTGCAACAAGGAACACAATAAATGGGTTTTTATGCTACTATCAATATAACTCAACTAGTTGAAGTCGTATACCAGTTTTTATTTATTTATGTTCATAATTAGGGGGGACATAGCATTTCATTATTCTCCAGAAGAATGGGCTGATTACGCAGGTTTGCTGCAACAAGGAACACAAAATAATGGGTTTTTATGCAAATATCAATAGAACTCATCTAAGTGAAGTCACATACCAAGTTTCATCCATATACATTCATAAATAAGCGATATATAACACCCTTATTATTCTCCATAAGAATAACGTGGGACCAAATACCTAGGTTTGCTGCAACAAGGAACACAAAATAATGGGTTTTTATGCAAATATCAATAGAACTCATCTAAGTGAAGTCACACACCAAGTTTCATCCGGGAGCGTTAAACAAATCCCATTTCAATTTGTTTATTTAATATTCAGTAATTATGATGAGTGTAAATTTGAAATCTCCTAAAAATATAAATTCATATCCATCCCGCGCCATTGATTAAGAACCCACAAGTTTGGCTTTTTAGCTGAATGTAACCGTTGAGGGTAGTACCAAAACACAAATACAACAAATAAAATACCCCCGTCACAGCAAACCTGCATACTCAGCGAATTTCCAATGAATATATAACATAACACATTAAAACGCTTAACAGGATTCATAAGCGATGATGCTGTGAAAAAAACCTTAGCAAGAAACCTTATGTAGAATAAATTTCCTCACAGAGTAGCACGAATATTCCCCACTTTGACATAAATTATTATTACTAAGATAATTAAAATTTAAAGATTGATTTTTCATTTTTGCATTTTAACAAATCTGCATACAACCAAAAATTCTCTTGCTGCCATCTGAAATGCTCTGGCGAACCAATGGTTTGAGAAAGTGTGTCTCATGTAGGATACGAAGGCAAGTCAAACCGGAAATGCGGTCACGTTAACGGAAATGTAGCCACGTTCCGCTCCGTTTCACTTCTCCGAGTTCCGCTTGGGAAACATTTTGCTCAAACAAATCTGGAAAACCTTAAATTATTATAGGTCATCACTTCAACCAAAATAACTCAGCCAATATGTTTTTGGTCAATGGATTAATAAGAGTCCTATGAATAAAAACCTACTCTCTGAGTACAGCCATAGCAGTTAACTAATAAAGTGCCTATTATTGTACACTCAGACTGTACACAACCGGGTGGTGGGAAGCGTAGATTAATCTCCGGTTCAACTTTATGGAGCAAGCTATATTGATTTATCAACAATGGTTTTAATAAATTGATTCTCAATAAAATTCAAATACCATAGAAAAAAAGAGTAAACATTTAAGAGCAGTCGCGTTTTTCCAACGTGAGTTTATTATTTTTATGAACGAAAAATAAACTTAATATTTGAACACATACTTTGCCAAAAATAACATTTTACAAGAGTAAACTAAAACTTGTCGTGGTATATCTGAACTGCCTGTTGGGTAAAATGCTTTTGCATGCTTGTAACGGGGTTTGAACCGTATGATTAATTTTGGATGGTAAAACGTTTTACGAGGTGTTAAAGGATAGGATAAATTTGTATATTAGTGTGTGTAGTAATTTGTTTACTTAGGTTTTCAAGACAATAATTGCGAGAAAGAAAATCTTTATATATCATTCTATAAGCGAAATTTTTAAGTCAAAATTGTGGGATGGTGGGAGACGACTCAAATTAAAGGTCTTGATCCCGGGGAATCGGGAATACCCCCGTCGCAGCAAACCTGCGTACTCAGCGAATTTCCAATGCATAATATTTGAATACCACATAAAGCCGCATACCAAGTTTCATAAAAATATATTCACATATAAGCGATATATACAATTTTAATTATTATCCATAAGAATAACATTGGTAATGAGTATTGTTGCTGAAATGAGGAACATAAACAATTGGTTTTTATGCAAATATAAATAGAAACCATGCGAAGCCACATACCAAGTTTCATCAATATTCAATCATATAGCCACATATGATTTTAGTTATTCTCCATAAGAATAACATTGGGGATGAGTATTGTTGCTGCAACAAGGAACACAAAATAATGGGTTTTTATGCAAATATCATTAGAACTCATCTTGGTGAAGCCACATACCAAGTTTCATCCATATACATTCATAAATAAGCGATATATAACATTTTAAGTATTTTCCATAAGAATAACATGGGGACCAAGAACCTAGGTTTGCTGCTACAGGAACCATGGGCGAAACATTTTTGTTGTGCAAACAGCAATAAACCACAACCAGATGAAGCGATAAATTTCGTCAGTTTATGTTCATAAATAACCGAGATATAAAATTTGTCGTTTTCTCCATAAGAATAACATTGGACAACGTACTGTGTTTAGCACTTGTAATATCTCAGTAACCAATTGACGTGGGGCAATGATCAAAATACCATGTGTTTATCATTTTCTGTTTTTAATTAATAAGAGATAATGTTTCGATAAAACAGCTATTTTTGTAAACAGTCTATTTGTCCAAACGTGGCATTTAAAAAATTACATTATCATAGTTTTATATTAGGAGTATATCTTAACATAACCGAAAGGCATAAATATATGTTCATTATATAAATAAAAAACCTACTTGAATGTCAACTCTCATAATGGAAATAAAATACCCCCGTAGCAGCAAACCTGCGTACTCAGCGAATTTTTAATGCATAATATTTGAATACCATATAAAGCCGCATACCAAGTTTCATAAAAATATATTCATATATAAGCGATACATACAATTTTAATTATTATCCATAAGAATAACATTGGTAATGAGTAGATTTGCTGAAATGAGGAACATAAACAATTGGTTTTTATGCAAATATAAATAGAATTTAACTAGGCAAAGCCACATACCAAGTTTAATCAATATTCAATCATAAGTAAGCACTATATAACATTTTAATTATTCTCCATAAGAATAACACGGGGACCGAGTATCTAGGTTTGCTGCTACAAGTAACTAAAAAAATGGGGTTTTATACAAATATCAATATAACTCAACAAGGGGAAGCCACGTAGCGTACATTTCTCAAGTATTTCAGCTTGAAACTTAATCTTTTTGGGGATAAGGAAAATACACATTCTATATATATATATACGAGTGAACCCAGACACATTGTAAGCACTTCACAGATTCACTCGGGTGGCAATTATTTTTCTAATCGTTTTAATCAATGGCAATTTTTATCTCGAGAGGTACACCACGTATTCATTTTGCATTCACGTGTCAAAACTAATTCTTTTCATCAGCGTGTTATTAATCCTATGATTAAGGTTTTCGATTAATAGCTGCCAAGAATGAAATTCATATGTCGGGGTGTCTGTTTCTTTGTGTACGAGTTTTGGTACGACTGTCCATCATTAGGCATGCGGGTCAGTTTTTTACTAAGTCACAATCTTGCAAACCTTAAGCGAATACCTTGGCAATAATTATCATTAGTTAAGTTTCTTATTAGCTTTGTTTCGTGACTGGTATTTTGAATGATATATTTTAGTATCATGAATTGATTTGTTCAATAACTCGAGAAAACGAAAATTGGGAACTAAAAAGTGTTTCACTGAAAAGGTCAAACGGTGATAAATTAAACCGGTCTCTACTAATGACCAGTTCAATATTGATCTGTAAACGTGAAGCCTTTTAAGTGTATAATGCAAATTACTTCAGGATTAATTGTTTTTGTAATTAGACATGTCAATCTGATAAATAAACGAGTTCGCACGCAGCACGCTGACGTGAGGGAAGTGAATTTCCACATAAAAAATTTAAAAACCCCAAATTAGTCTAAAAACATACTTGTATTCCAATTTTTATTGAAATCTGAATTTGTTGGCTGTTCTGATGCTCCTGGTTTCATTTACCTTCAAAGCTGGGCATTATAATGTTAGAAGAAGGTCCAGTCGGGCTTTAAAGTAGGCGTGAGGTTGCTGGGGATGATAAAAGTACTCTAACAAAGGAGTAGCAGACTTTTCTAAAACCCATAAGACAACGTACTGTGTTTAGTCTAAACACATTTTCTTTAATAAATATTTATGCTAGGATGACGAGAGGGGGCTTAAAACTTTCGCCTCACTAATTCCCATCTTTATACGTGGATTAATTATACTCGATGGAGTCTCGATAATAATAAATGAAAAGGTCAAATACTGTTCCCTTCACTGCCGTGGTTGCAGCTGTATTCAATTACCGTGGACCAGTTGTGATCTAGTTTCCTTGTTTTCTCTTGTTCGCGGTTCGCGAATTAGCCCGACTCCCGGCTGGCCCTCCAAGGACCGGTTCAGCGGCTTTTAATTTGCAAATGAGAACCGCGAGAGTTGCGGACAGATTGGTTCCTGGGGACTTTCCACTGCTGGGTGACTGGGGAGATGGTGATGACCCCCCACGCCTTACATTCTGCTGAGTTGGTTGTAACTGGCCATTCATTTGATTGTTGAAACTCAAAACTGCTACCGTACACGTTAAGACGTTGGTCCCAGTCAACAGATCGTGTTAGAGACACTAGTGCGACCTAAAACTCCGACAACAGGCCTAGGCCAGAAGTAAAGACGAACTTTACTATTCTTTACTGGCGTATAAAACCTTCTTTATTGCAATCGAGAGTAACTATTGCATTGCAAGGTCCAGATTACAAAATTTTGCATAAGACCAATATTAAGTTGCCCTAGATTTTTCGCCCGCAGTCTTCAGGACTACCAACATCCTGAATTTATTTCGACATAAAACCTAGAATTTAATTTTCCCAGCTGTTTGTCATGAACTCATAAATCGAGTACGAGTAAGATATTTCAGTTAGATGACTTAACCGTTGGTTGCAAGCAACAGAACATGTTCAAGGGCCGGTGAAAATTTGTAAATTAACGAAACAAGTGGAATACGTTATTAATGATTAGCAGTGACGTGCTTTCCTGGGTTTCCAGTTTTAACACCAAAATACTCCAAATGTCACATTTGCATCCGCTAATCCTTTACTGAAACTGGCAGGAGGGAGTTAGGTTTGAAGGGTTTATATACCACTTATAAAATATTTTCCATTAGTCATTTAATAAGCTGACTTTCAAGGAGCCAAAGAAAATGACTACTTCAAAAACAAAACTGGAAAGGTTACTTAATTTTTTAATAATTTAGGTTTTCACCATAAAATGATTATTGCATTTGTATTTAACTGTTTCCGTTTCTGGTTTGTAAACTCTATTCACTACTTGAAGCTTAATCTTAATCTCTCCCAATCCCCACGCCAACGCATCTGGGGCGTATTTTAAGGCAAATATGAATTATGTGTGTAGAATGTGTGAGGAAGGGGGTGTTTAAGAAATCAGTTTGTGCTATAGTCTTATACAAAACGACTGTATTCTTTCTGATGGGCTTTAGTAAAATCGGTTGAATTACATTAAATCATTAATTTGGGCTATATTTGAGCTCTATAGCTTTTATTTTTATTTTTAAGAAGGTAATAAGAAAATTAAATAAAACATACATTATAGGTTAAAATGTTGATACAATTGTTCTCAATAAGGATTAATTTAGTTTGTAGTTTCTATAGTGTTATTATTTATGTCATTCACAAACCAACGCGTCTATGTTCCTCGTATTATTTTTCTTTGAACCTGTATAAATATCAGTGCAATTTGAACAGTCTGCGTTATGGCTGCGTTACGCGTCATAGAGCCTGCGAAACTGTCTGTTACACGAGTGATAAAATGCCGTACCAACTGTTGATAACTAATTAGTGTGTCGTGACGGGGGGAGAGGGGGAGGCGCGAGACTGAGCGTGACAATGGGGGGAGAGGGGGTCAAGAAGTGCTACGTATAGCGTGACGTAATTGATGCACGGTCTCTATATCGTTAAACAGAGTTTGATACATACAGCAGAGCAATGGTTAGTAAACACGGGGCGTCCACATTCTGGAAAGTCAGGGAATGTCAGGGAAAGTCAGGGAAAGTCAGGGAAACAAATTTTGGTCGGGGAAAGTCGGGGAAGTAGGCCCAAAGTCGGGGAAAGTCGGGGAAATTCACCCCAATGATGGATTTGAGGGGACTTTGTTATGCTCTAGTCAGCCGTAGTCCTGACCATTGCAGCATTTTTTTCAGGTTTTTTTCACAAGAAGTGTACAACAATTGAATTCTTTTGTTGTACCCTTGTGTGTTTTTTTTTAAATTATTAGTTTTTCTTAGATATAATTTAAGTACATTAAGCCCTGTCGTCAAAATGTCAGCAATGTGTTTGTATTTTCAATAAAAAAATAAATAAAAATACCCCCGTCGCAGCAAACCTGCGTACTCAGCGAATTTCTAATGCATAATATTTGAATACCATATAAAGCCGCATACCAAGTTTCATAAAAATATATTCACATATAAGCGATATATACAATTTTAATTATTTTCCACAAGAATAGCATTGGTAATGAGTAGGTTTGCTGAAACAAGGAACACAAACAATGGATTTTTATGCAAATATAAATCGAATTTAACTAGGCAAAGCCGCATACCAAGTTTAATCAATATTCAATCATAAGTAAGCGCTAACATTTTAATTATTCTCCATAAGAATAACACGGGGTTTTATGCAAATATCAATATAACTCTTGGGTGAAGCCACATACCAAGATTATTAATTTATGTTCATAATTAAGGGAGTCATTACATTTTACTTATTCTCCACAAGAATAACATGGGGGCGAAAAAGACCCTTCCGCTTGCTAAAAATATTTATTAAAGCTTATTCTGTGAAGATTCAAAACACATTTTACATTAAATATTTACGGTAAGCTTTTAAAATAACGTAAACTGATTGCTTATAATTTTAATTTTAATATTATGTAACTCATTGAAGTAAATTAAATTGAATGGCTGCACACAGTTCAATTAAACTGATTTGTTGATGTAAAGTTTACCATTTTGTGTATATTTTGCATTAATGTACCAATGGGAAACAATAACGCTTTTCCAGAAACATAAATACCCCCGTCGCAGCAAACCCGCGTACTCAGCGAATTTCAAATGCATAATATTTGAATACCATATAAAGCCGCATACCAAGTTTCATAAAAATATATTCATATATAAGCGATACATACAATTTTAATTATTCTCCATAAGAATAGCATTGGTGATGAGTAGATTTGCTGAGACGGGGAACACAAATAATTGATTTTTATGCAAATATAAATATAATTTAACTAGGCGAAGCCACATACTAAGTTTAAACAATATTCAATCATAAGTAAGCGCTAACATTTTAATTATTCTCCATAAGAATAACATGGGGTTTTATGCAAATATCAATATAACTCTTGGGTGAAGCCACATACCAAGAGTATAATAATGGTACAGCTTTTTTAAATTGTCACTAGACATGTAGAAAGACAAATTAAACCCTTAATCCATTAATCTAATAATACAAACAAATCAAAACAATATATTAGTATCATAAAATCTCAGCTGATCATAGAATTTAAGCAGTTAAACAATGTTTATTTTATGTAGAAAATATGGTACGCGTACGATAAATGTTTCCAGCAACACTGCAGACTGGATTGGTGATCACGTGACCTTACAGCTGCTTTAACGAGGTCTATTCCGGTTAACTAGAAAACCTTAAATGAATCGACTCAGTAACCCGTACAATGTGTATGGACCTTGCTTCGAACATTGCTAGACTATTGCGTGCCTGTATACGGTAAATTTCTAATCCAATTCAACCGGAAGGAAGGAAGAAACTACTTTCTCGAGCGAGTGGAGGAAAGATACCCTTCTGGAAAGACCTGTGACCACAGTCGTAATTTGGAAGGAGTGATATCAAAATGCCGGTTTATAGAAATGAGTCTGTTACTGAATGTAGTTCAAAATAAACTCATTATGACATGACTTTTGTTCATTCTTCGCTCATAATATCACAGGGAATAAATAACTTAAATTCCCAAAAATTATACATAAGCATTTAAATTTAACAAAGAGCTTGGATAAATTACAATTGGGACGTGAATGTTTAATTTGTTTATGGACAACGCTTTTTAATTAGACTTTGTACAACGCAATTCCTAGTTCCGCTAGATTAACAGCGAATTTCCTAAGGAAGGTGATTTCCTATTAGCATGACCCGCAGGGTGAAACTTAATCCCGGGACTACCATAGAAGTTCCTAATGTGACCACCTGTAATACGTTTTCACAAAACTTGCCGTATATTGTGAACCACTGTTAACGTATATGAAAATTAAACCAGAAGTTCTTCAGAAAATTCTAAACAAGAAAACTTTTGTTTTTTCTTAATAGTATTTTTTTAAATTCATTTATGTGGCTTACAGTTTATACACATTTGAGTTATTTTTATCTAAGTATAAATTTACAGTGAACTAAGTTTTAAGTGGTTGTAATGATAGAAAATATAAATAAATCAAATAAAAACCATGAGACCATAAGCCCAGTGTTCAGTTTAAGTGTATCGAATGTAGTTTATTGTATCCCGCTTAGTTGTAACAAAACGTGTCACGCTACTTAAGAAATTATGCGTGTAACTAAACAAATAAACGTATTTACCACAGCAATATTTAATTACTGTAAATGAAAACATGATTTAGGGTCTCATTTTATTTACTTTGATCCATGGAATGATAGGCTTTGGGTGTTAGGTGTATACATACAATGTATATACTTTTTACACCTTTGTACTGATGAGCAGTTTATTCAAATAATATACATTATTTTAAAAATTGCATTTTAATTTATGGGAAAGGAAAATAAATTTTGTACGTACAAACTTAAACCTAAAGTTTTTAAAACCCTTCGTAGAGAAATCGAAATATATTTTTGAAAACCCCTTGAAAGTGCTTGTTGTCAGAGGTACCGTTACGGGGACCTAGAGACGGTTAAAGTACCACCATGAAATTTGTCACTTGGTCAAGTAAGTGATGACCCTCCAACGTGTTAAAATTATGATACTATAGAAAATTCAGTTGTTTCAATGGCCCCCCGTAAGACTCGCGGGTCTGATTGGTCTTAAGTAGTGCACTGTTGAGACGCGGATGAATGCAATCCCAGAGACATTGAGTTGAGACAAGGTAAGCAGCACCCGTGTTGGGATTGACTCATTTATCTTGGGCTGCAGAGAGAATGATTCTAGAGTGGGACTCCTTTTAATATAGTTTAAATAAATTAACAAATTTAAATATGACGAATCCTAGTCTGAATAAGGTACGATAACTATACAGTTTGACCCGAAACCCATTACTTACACAATCTTATGTTATACATACGAAGTGATAAAAACCTTCTTTGCGTGCCTTTTAAATTTCACTTATTTTAAACATTTATATACAACAAAAATTCAAATTACAATTCCTAAACTAAATACATTTCAAAATTATCAATTCTCCGTACAATCAAATGGGCGTTACAATGTGCTGTTGCTTGATGAGCGTTGTAATAGTTAAAAGTTTGGCCACTTGAGTGCAGCACGTTACCGAGAACTGGCTTGCAGGAATGCCATCTGCTAAAAACATAATTCTTGACCTCTGATCTATTTACAAATGAAACTTATTCATCGAATTGGGCTTTACAAAAACTAAAATGGCTGGAACAAATCCAAACTTAATAATAACATGTAAATTAATTCTAAAACATATTGAAAGATAATTAGATACTTAAAAATTGACTTTAACATTTAATAATCGACTTTTGCAAAACTGTGACAATGTGCTTTTTCATCAGAATAAAACATAAACACTACAAGAAAATTCACAACGCAGAGAATGTGGCTTATGAATGCAACGTTTTACAGTACAACATCCACTATAAATAATCCACTATATTTAACTGTGTTATGTCAACAGCTTCTATTACTCTACAAGGCATGTATATATAGACTGATTACTTTGTAATTTCATACAACCACAACCACAAAATATCGCCTATTGAATTAGTTCAATACACCATTATTATCTTTGGTTCATGATCAGAATTAAATAGCTTTATTACATTGAAAAATTAATGAGTTAAAAACAAACGTTCGCATGGTTTGTGCACTAAAATAATGATTACGGGTCAAAATGGTTTGGCCAGGAAGCATTGTTGGCATTAGGACCACCGTATGAGAGCAAACTTCAATTTGTGCTTATCCCATTTGTATTGATTTTGTATTGATTCTCAACACGACGATCTCTAATATCATAACATAACCACTGTGTTAGACCAATAGACTCTCATAATAAACATAATTAATTCCAAATTATACGGGTCATATCATGTATCATTACATAATTATACATTACTGAAATTCTTAATCTTATGATATGGATTTGGGCCGCTTTCCCTGAAAATGCCTTTGAAGTGGGTATAAAAAACAAGATACGTTAATTTTATTAATTTTATGCAATACCGAAATCTCTCTATATATGTTGACTGGTTAATTGACTGGTACTTTGGATAGCAGTTTTGTATACTGTTGAGACGAGTTTTTTTTATTACTAAGAAGGAAATGGGATTAATCAGATTAGTATATTTTTCGAACACAGTATAAAACTAAATTCTAACAAGTATCTTTTTTTTAGTTAGCCAAGGGGATGTGAATAAAGCAAAGCAAAACTTTTACTCCATGTTAAGTAAATAGGAAAATTAAATGCTGTTTTATTATTTACATCACCAAATGAGTTTAATCACCGAGTACAAAATAAAAACCTCATCGTAATGAAAAAGTTATAATAGAAAAACTATATTTCAAATAAACTAAAAATGAAATTTGCTTTAATGGTTGTTATCGTTATTATTATATTTCTAGGTGACCCAAACCCCTATTAAGTAGCCCTTACCCTTACCCTTAAATCGACCTTACCCTAGCTTGCATTAGACCAAACCTTTTCTGTTTCTTATAACACCAAGGGTTAAAGCTTTATGTAATGTTGTGCTGATGTAATCATATGTTTGTTATAATCGTTATTGCCACTCGACGGGTGAATTTAGATTTTTGATTAATTAATTGTTCCACATTGTAATTCCTTCAGTGTATTTTAAGACATTAAAAAATGAACTAAGCAAAGATTTGTACATATGTTATAATATATAATACATGTACATGTAGTATTATTTACTATTAACATGTATTTTATTATTTATTATTAAATGTAATACTATATAGAAAGTGCGTAAGGGAAACGTAAAAAACATATGGGATTGTTTTTCGTGTTGTTTTGCTTGCTTGAATGATTGATTCAAGTCGAGGTCTAAACGTCTTGTAATTTAAGTTTTTCAAGTGCCTGGAAGGGTTCTTTGTATATGTTTTGGAAGAATATAAATCAATTTAATTACTGTATGGATAATAGTTGTCAATACGTAACTGGTAAAACAGCACGAACAGATGTTACAGCCATATAACTTGAATCATACTAATATTTTAAATGTGAAAATATGGATGTTTGTGCGTAACTCTGTTCCATCACATGAAAACTACTGGACCGATTGAGCTGAAATTTTCAGAGAGGTACTTGATAGTCCTGAGTAAGATATAGGCATTAAAGTTATGAAAAGTTGTGAAAAGTTGTGAAAATCATATAGGGCTATGCCCCACGGGGGTTCAAAGCTCCCATGTATTCCTTATGGACATTCATTTTTGTTTGAGCTGATGAAATCCAAACAGCTGATTCGTAGTGGTTCCACGTGGCTTGTGTGTTCAATTCAACTAAAGTCAATCAGGTGTAATCAATTTTCTGCTTTTTATACAATTCTGTACATGTAGGCTTTAAATGTAACATTTTTATGATTTTCAGTTTTATTACTTTAATAGTTGTTTATCTGAATGGGTTTATCTGGTCGCTTACTTTTATTAAATAGGTACTCGGTTTCTGTTGTAAACTGGCCAAGTCCAAAATTTTTAATGCAAGTATAGTGTATTATTTATTTATATTTTAAAGAAATGTTTTTCCTGATTAAATTAATACCTCATAACAGCCATTCCAAGTGCCGCATGGGACATTTTAACCCTGTTTTCATCATTATATAGGAACTATTGGAGATTATCCTGGATTTGTAAACGTACAATAAGCTCGATACCACGCCTACTACACGAAAGGACCGGGTCTAGATATTTGTATTTTAGGAGATTTGAATGTTTATTTTAAATCAAAATTTAATTTAAAACAATATTCTTATTTTTTCCTTTATAATTCAAATCAACATTCTGAGGATAAATAATTTACGCAATATTTGAGCTAATAAATTTTAAATGATGTATCTATAATTAGTCATTATTTGTATTTAATTTAGGTACCTTTTGTTGTAACTAAAATAATTATGTTATATACATATACACTTCCACCCCGCCATCCTTATACTCTATAGGGATAGCCAGATTTGATAGCTTAGGCACAGAAGGTAAACATCAGAACTCATATTTATTGGAGGTTATCTGCCTGTTGACATACACCTGAATAATGCCCGTATCCATTTCATGCATACACGCTTACTGCCCACTGCCATGCCGCTGGTACGGCGAAATAGAGAGAGAGAGAGAGAGAGGGTACTCGTACAGTCCGCGCCAAGAGATCAGTAGTACAGTCAACGCCCGTCGCCACTAGCGCCAACTGGCGGCGGGTCGCTGAAGCAGTCTCTCCGACTTCTCAACGGGCGTTGAGTTATTTCCATATGGCTTGCCTGTCTTATTGTATATGTAGTCATTGGTCATAGCGCTCATGGGGATTGACCGTGACTCCAGAACGAAGAACCTTCAATATTTGCTTACCTCGTGTTTTTACGTTTTACAACATTTAAATAGGATTTTCTCAACACAATGTAAGTCATACTTTGGCTCGCACTTTCGTTGACGGGTATTTTTTAGAATGAAAACTATAGCCAGGCTAACATTGCCACTCCAAATTCAGAGGCATTTTAAGTTGCTTGAAAGAGGAAACTACTGAGGCATTTCACCATTTCTGCTATTATTAAATTGAATACAGATAAAGCAGTAGTAATGTTTGCTATAGGTACTAATCTATGATAACTTATCTCCAGTTGTTTATTTTTTATTTTCAAGGACAATTCCCCCGAAAACCGCAAAAAACACAAAGTAAACGTTTTTCAGAAACATATTTAATTAAAATTTGGTGGTTATAGTGATTCGGGTCAAATGTTTTGAATTATTGTTATTTCATTTGAAATATAAAAAATAAACAATAGGCAGTCATATAAAGTGAATATTATCTGTAATAATTATTGTGATGTCACGAGGAAAATCCAAAACCCCTTTCCCATAAGATTAACATGGACAACTTTATGGACGCGTTTTTTACTTTTCTCTACAACCACTAAAATGATTCAAAATACTAAAGTATTTGTTTTTTTAAGTTCTAATTATTTTATTGTATCAATATTAATTTAATATTTTTTATTTGTTTGGTTATTTTCCTAGGAATTACATTAAAGCAGTTCCAGCTGCAGCGACACGCCTCTAGTGTGTTTAACAACATGGAACCCCCCAAACAGCAACTTGGTAAGCGTGAATTATTATCTCGAGTGTTGTAATTTAATGCTATAACTTCACCCCGTATTTCATTGCTTTAAGCCAGTGACTCTTCTTACCTAACAAAAAGAGTGTATTAGTTGTTCCACTACACTTTTTTATAGGGAAAATGTTAATTCTGGGTAGATGCCCACAAAAAAGCTATCACTTGGCCACCGCATTTTGGAAAACTAAATTTTTTAAATTGTATCACACGGTTCTCAATAATGTCAGTCACAGCCATATGTTTCTGAAGTTCTTGTAGACACCGTCACTTGTTTTAAACGCTTGTACTATATCAAATTGAATTTGGAATGAGATCAATTTTGAAAAATAAATAAAATAAAATAATTTGAAGCAGTTTACATGAATGAATATTACAAGCAATAAATTACAAGTATAATAAAGGTTTATTAACATTTTAAAACTACGATATTGTGTTTTAATGTCATTTAAGAATATTTATGTA
Source organism: Allygus modestus (assembly GCA_963675035.1). NCBI lineage: Eukaryota > Metazoa > Arthropoda > Insecta > Hemiptera > Cicadellidae > Allygus > Allygus modestus. Next base: position 12,657,593 of record OY776115.1, read on the forward strand.
ATAAATACTTTTGTGATAAAATCAACAAACAATGAAGATAATAATAGTTAATACTAGCAATGGCCGATAGCAGTAAATACTATCCAAAACACATTTGGACATTTTTATCTCTTGCTCTTCCTCGGTTTGATGGAAAGATTGGTTTTCAGCCCCCCCCCTCCCCAAGGAAGGCCGGGTTGTGCCAGAGGCTGGTGCACAATCAAAGAAGAAGAAGAAGAAGAGTAAACACAGATCTTCGTCTCGGTCACCCAAGAGGAAGGGGTCTAGTTCATCTACCGGCTCCCGGTCTCTCTCCCCAGTGGCCCGTCAGAGAGGGTGAGTAGTATTGTTTACTGTCCACCTAGCAATGCAGGGATTCCGTTGTAACGGGTGTTACACTTTGGACACTTTAATTGTAAATTACATACAAAAAGAATGATTGAATCTGAATTATTAAACTGGCTCTAATAAGAACCAATCAATCTACATTATATTTGATATTAACAATTTTTTGTTCCTTGTTGGTTAGCCTAAAATATAGAAAAAAGAAGCGTACTATAATAGTAGAGATAACATATTATTGTTAACTTTTTTAGGTGTTATTACCAAAATTAATAAACTCTCAATAGAGCTATGTATTTAAATTCTAGTTAAAATTAATATAAATATACCAAAAACTGAATGGTTGTGGGTTGTGTTGATTGTAACACACGTTACATTAAATTATGTAACACCCGTTACACAAATTACTCCTTAAATTATAAAACTAAAATTCAAACAATAATACCAGAGCATTAGGGAAACCCATAATCTCACTTTTACAGTAAAACTATTTTTAAAAAGGGTTTGTTCATTTTGTAATACTAACTTTTGTTAAAAAAGTGTAACGGGTGTCCGTAAGTGAACAGCTTGCTCTACATTCCTTATTTCTTCATTCATTTGGAGTTATGTTTTGTGAACAATTGATCAGCTACATTGTAGGGGTTTTATATATGATAACACCTTAAAATTTTTTTTAGCTTTTTATCCCATTTGACTCCATATGCTTCAGGCCTTAAAATATAAGTGTATCCCTAAAGCCAAAAATCACTGCCTCTTGTAAATGCCTATGGTTACTAGACACTAAAACTATATCTCCTCATTTGAATGTCTAGAAAAATGTGATATGTCTGTTTTAAAATAAAACACATATTTTTTGGAACAGTAGTGCATTTACAATAGTTTCAGAGCTCTTTCGTGGGATCCATAGGAAAAAGCAATAGGCAGAGATCCTTGGCTAAAGGTATATTGCATATTTAAACTATAAATTGTCACTTTCGTTATCGTTATACTCCTTAAACCAAGAATGGGCTGGGGTAGTGTTCAGTTATAAGTTATATTCTATTAAGAATTTGAGTTAGCACTTAAGGAAAACAGTCCAAAACAAGATTTTTAAATAATTTGTTATTTGCAAATTTTAAAAATATATAACAAATAAATCTGTATTTAAAGCACTGATTTTGGAATCATATGGGAACCCCACTGTGCCAAATTTGAAAGTGGTATCGTGGTATCGTGGTAAAACTCCAAAATGTTTTTATGATTTATATATCTGTCAACATTCGGGAAAATCTCAACTTCCCCCATTGGTATTAAAAGTTCCAATTTTTATTTTGCAGATATGGTTTGGTCAAGTGATTGTAAATCTAAACATGTAAGCATGTGCTAGCCGTAAGTTCATCACTTCCTCCACAAATTTTTCTCCCACTCTATGAATTTTCTCAGTGTAACTAATAACGTTGAAGTTCTATTATTTTTTTGTATTTTCACTAAAAATAAAATGCTTTTGTCTTAACTTTAGTGTGAATTTTTCATAAAAGTGTTTGTTAATAAACTAATAAAAGGGGGGAAATAGATGTGGTAATATTTCAGTATCATATATCTTTAAGAAGTTTTTTTTTAGTAAAAGGTTTTTTTAGTAAACAATAAAAATTATCTAGTACATAATTGGAGCACAGCAAATGTTTCCGAAATCCGTGGGCATAGTTAATTTGGAATGTAATGAAATTGATAAATGTTGATGAAGAAGACAAGTGTAAGGCTATAAATATACTCTCTAAAGGGGGGTGTATCGATACACCCCCCTTTAACTTCCAATATCAGTCTAACTTCATCAATGAATCTGGTTTGTATTCTCTTATTTTATTTGCCTAGGATTATTAAAATTATCCCCTAAATTGGGTTTATTATCAAATGATTATGTACATGTTCAACATAACTGTAGAAATACAGTTTTCAACGTTTTATTCCTACCCATCTTACAAAAGCTATTGTTTGCGAAAACTTGTTTAAAGTATTTATGTAGCAAATCGAGATGTTGTATCTTAGATCTGATCTGATCAGCGAGAAATGCACTTTAGAGGTAGGAATATTTGGCATCATTAATGTGGGAAGGGAGCATATTTCGTCCAATTATGTAGTGACAATGTGTTGCAAGCCTGCGGGGATAGACTTAACCATGTCCTACAATTTTCAATGCAGAATGGTTCTAATGATGATCATATCTCCTGATTCACCAAACATGGTTTCAATTAGTGATATGAAGCATGCACTGTGTTGATAATCAGTTATCGTTTACCACGTACCTATTACCTAAGATGGGAGGAAAACGCTATGTCCATGTTACTCTTATCGGCAAGTTCAATAATGGTTTCATTGGAATGCATGATCTGTGCTGACCACAAATATATTAGTTGGGATAACTGCTGATAGAACAAGGCTTGAAACAAATTTAATTTTCTAGTATGCCTTTAATGTATCATATTATGCTCCTATTTTGTTGATAATCTATAAAATCTATTGACAGTAATATTCTTGTTATGACTGTCACAAGTCATTAAGATGCTGCAAGAAGGAAGTTGTAAAAGACCTCTAGGCTTTATAATGTTCATTTTGAAACATGTTTTAAAAATGTAAAATAAATTATATTTATAACGAGAATTCTTTGGTTTCAATTTAAAGATTATAACTTATCATGTTTGGTAGTGTAAAGTGTATAACATGAAGATTTGTTAACACTTTTACAATTTTTTTACAGTAATGGGGTAGATTTTAAGATTTTAAACATTTTAACATGAGTTAAATTTGTTACCCAAATTTCCCCGGGTTCATAAAAATTTTAACACGTACATATTGCAAATATATGTGACAGGCTGAACAACCCTTCAGGCGAGAATTACGGGAATTCTGCAATTACTTTCTGGAACAATTTTATTTATCACTCTCTTATAACGAATCAACAAAGGTGCTATACAAAAATATAAATGAACAAAAGTTTGGTTTCGTTTGCTCTCTTATAGTTAAAAAGGTATCCAGATTATAAGAGAAGGATCACGATTTTGGATTTGCATCATACTGATCTGACTATGTTTTGCAGCCTACATATCCAGCCTACATATTGTTCTCCCCGGTACTGTTCCTTACTATCGAGACACCAGTCAGATATCTCATCAAGTATATGGTTACAGGTAAATGTGCATAATGTTTCATTTACTGTCAGATGTAGTTTACTGGAGAGAAAGTTATAAATGTTCAAAAACCCTTCAGGACATAGTGTAGTATAAAGGGGGGTTGAGTACGAAGTTTTGCTGCAACAAGGAACACAAATTATGGATTTTTATACAAATATTAATGTAACTCGACTAGATGAAGCTACATACCAAGTTATATTAATTTATGTTCACGATTAAGTGATGCATAACATTTTTCTTATCCTCCATAAGAATAACATGGGCTTTGAGTATGCAGGTTTGCTGCTACGGGAACCATGAGAAAAATATTGGTTTTTTTGGAAAATTATCAATAGACCACAACGAAATGAAGCCATATACCAAGTTTAAAAAATAATCGAGATATAGAGATTTATCTCTATAAGGATAACATTGGACAATGTACTGTGTTTAGCACTTTGAATATCTCTGCAACGGTTTGACATAGAATCACAATGATTGTTTTTTAGAGCTGAATTGATTGGTAAAAGCAAATGTGAAGTTTACATTAAAATGAAGAGAGGAAAATCCAAAACCCCCTTTCCCATAAGATTAACATGAGAGATTTTATGAGCAGGTGTTTTGGATTTTCTCGGCAACCACTTAACCTAGGTTAATAATTTAAAATACTAAATCATTTGTTTTTTTAAGCTCTATAAAATGTTCAAAACCAAGATTGGGTGTTTTGAAATGATTATCTTCCTCGTTGCAGCAAACCTGCGTCCTCAACCCCAATGTTATTCTTATAGAGAATAAACAAAATGCTATATATAATTTATGGATGTATTTTTGTGAAACTTAGTATGTGGCTTCGCCTAGTTGAATTCTATTTATATTAGCATAAAAACCAATTGTTTCTGTTCCTTGTTTCAGCAAACCTACGTACTCATCACCAATGCTATTCTTATGGAGAATAATTAAAATTGTATATATCGCTTATATATGAATATATTTTTATGAAACTTGGTATGCGGCTTTATGTGGTATTAAGTCATATATTATCTGATGTACTGATGTACTTATGTACCTGGTTCGATCCTGCCTTGAAAATATTGTTAAGCTTTGCCACCATTGTTGTAAGTAGTTTGCCACCTCACATAATTAGTCTATTGTATATTATTTTTCAAAAAAAATACAAACATCTCTGTGACACCTCACGTCCTGTTGTTGTAGGTCCGGCGTCCTCTGATGTCCTCAGAAGATGGACCCAGAAGATGTCCTCCTTCTGATCGGCCCACGGGGTAATGGGCGTGTGGGTGACCGTAAGTTATTTTATCAGCATGCTTGGATCGTGGGGATTGTTTGATTTTCTTAACGAAAACAGCCGAAGTCGCGGGCTGCCTTTGTGTCGGATGTCGGATGCCATCATGCCATAACACCCCGGCCATCACAGCTGGCTCCAGTGTTGCAACAGATGACAATACGCACTCTGCATCGACAATCACTCGGGGGAAAGCCGCTTGCCCAACGTGCAACATGTTCCACAGATTTTATCGATGTTGCACAACGCACTGGGGGCTCTCCACTCTGAAGTGCGAGTACTCTCGCCCACGGGGTGAGGTAATGGAGCGGCCAGTGACCTTGGCACCGATCAGTCCGAACAGTTCGTACCGGCCGATATCAGCGATTGTTTGTTTTATCAATCCCGTGGGAGCGTAATGATTTGATTCGATTTGTCTCTGCTTTAATAATTATTATTTTAGAGTAAAGGGAGTAATTATGTTTTAAATTTTATTCTATAATTTCTTTAATTAATTATATACATTTGCAAGGTACTACTTGCAAATAGGGATTGACGAACCTAAGTTTCATCCGCAAACTATTTACTTAAGAAATTGTTTGATATGTTAAATACCCCCCGCGTACTCAGAGAATTTCTAATGCATATATATGTGACTCACTACGAAATAGAGCTATTTACCAAGTTTCACAAAAATACATCCATAAATAAGTGATATATAGCATGTTATTTATTCTCCATAAGAATAACATTGGGGTTGAGGACGGAAGTTTGCTGCAACGAGGAAGATAATCATTTTTTGCAATTATCAATATAACTGAACCAGGTAAATCTACATACCAAGTTCTCTTAACCCTAGCAGTGGCCTAATGTTGAAGTGGGAAATGGCCAAGCAGATTTGGCGATTTTGCAGACCCCTTTTTGAAAATTTGTATAAATTCAGCCGTACAAGTAAACCTAGCCAACCCCATATTCATTTTGACCAGAAAGAACAGGAAAATCTATATATACTAAAATAATAAAGATTCAGGAAAATAATTTTTCGATAAAGTGAAAAAATAAATAAATAAATTGTTTTTATAAATTTCAAAAACAGCCTCAGTGAAATTTTTTCTACGGATTTTTTATGGAAAATTCATTATATACATTTTGTAGACAATCTAATTCCCTACATAGAAATATATAACATGTTGGGAAAAGAATTTTTTTTTCTAAGTATTAGGGGCATAATATAATAATAAACGGAAAACCGAAAAAAGCATAAACTGTACAGTGTTATACTGTGTTGTAAATAAGTCATATAATATATGTATATACTAATATATATATACACATATTTGTAAAGCTAATGAAATAAGAAATCCAAAAAAGTCATATAGTTGATGGTAAAAAATTATTATCATTTATAAATACGTGTAAATAAAAGAATGTTTCGCTATTTTTACGTTTTTTGTAAACAAATATTTCACAATATTTCACAATATTTAGTATATAACCCTTTTACCAAATTGTTTACCCCTAAACTATTATAAACATGTTGTAGTACATTCAATTCCCTAAATATAAATGTATAATACCTAGGGTAAAGGTATTATTTGTATATGTGTTATGTAGCAACAAACAAACAGTCGCAGACTTGGCAAATTTGTGAAAAGTAGTATTTTTCAATGAGATCTTTGTAATTTGTATAAACATAAATAATGTCATATTATATCTATTTATTATTACTACAGGTATTTATAAACAATCAAATATATAAAAGAGGGGGATAACAATATAATCTCTGTAAAAGAGGGGGATTTTTCATTTTGATCAATAACAGGATTAGGCTCCTCTACAGCTTCGGGCTCGTCTACAGCCTCCTCATTCTCACTAAAAGGTTCTAAATCAAATGTTGGGAGAACTCAAGTCCATCTCCAATAAGTTCTGGATATAGTCATCATTATCTCGAGACAAAGGATACACAACACTTTATAACACAAATTTCTAACACTTCAGTAATATTTATGCATAAAGATTACTGTTATATACACACAAACACTTCACTAACACTAAAACTCTGAAATAATACCTAATTCATAAATGATTCGCAGATATAAATCATCTAATGCTTAGAAATGCATATACGAATACCGCAATGGCGAACAACTGATCAAAACATATGACGAATTGTTGAGTATCTGACAGGTGTTCTGCTAGGAACAGTGCCGCCAACGGCAAAACTAAATTACTCTACATTTCTTCCTCTTCAAAATAACATATTATTTGACTAGTAACTATATCATACAATGCATATAAACACGATTTTATAGTTCGACCAATTTGGTTGAATTGGTTGAATTGGCCATAACACAAAAAAACCAAAAACACCTGTTTTCAGAAAATCATATAACCTGTCCAATCAATATTTAATTCTAAAAATTAATACCAACATAAAGCGCAACTCTTCAGCTGTGCATTGGTACCAACCGCATCTTCCTGCGAGAAAAATTGCCCGATCTGCGTAATTTCAAAAATATCGTGTTTTGCCAATGTCAGGGCGTCGGCTGCAGCAATTGCGTGGTGCCAAAACTTCATTCAATTTCTAATCGTCGTAACATTGTTATGCAGCTGCTACACGGTTCATTTATGTAATAAAATGAAAGTTCAGAATGTGATCTTTTGAATGATATATATATTGATGACTTTTGAGTTTATTATTGTTGGTTTATTAACGTTACAAAAATTTTTGTAGAGTTCGACCAATTTGGTTGATGGCCAAAACAGACGACATAAAAGTTCGACCAATTTGGTTGATGGCCAAAACAGACGACATTCGACCAATTTGGTTGATGGCCAAAACAGACGACATTCGACCAATTTGGTTGAATGGCCAAAACAGACGACATAAAAGTTCGACCAATTTGGTTGAATGGCCACGGCTAGGGTTAATTTAGGTTCACAATTAAGGGAGATATACAACTTTACTTATTGTCCATATGAACAACACGGGGGCCGAGTATGCGGGTCTGCTGCTACGGGGACTATCAACAAAACCCCCTTACCCCTTGTTTTTATTTTGTTTTTTTTTATAATTACGCTTGTTATGACAGTTCTCTTACTATGGAATTTACAAACAATGAAAAACTTGACATGGTCGAAGTGTATTTTCTGTGTAACAGAAACTGTAGTGCAGCAAATATCGCACATCAAGAGGGGTATCCTGATAGGCGAGTACCGAATTGTAGGTATTTCAAACAACTTATTGTAAACTTGACAGCCAATGGTTCTTTTGCAAAGCCGCGTCAGAGAGTAAGCACAGTTGTTACTGATGAATTTCAAATTGGTGTTTTAACATACTTTGAGGCTTTTCCTAATGCTTCTATTAGAGAAGTTGCATCCATTTTGCAAACTTAAACCCCCTCAATTTTTAAAGTACTAAAAACAAACAAGTACCACGCTTATAAGTATGCGAAAGTTCAAGCTTTGATGCCGGGTGATGAAAATAGGAGGCTAAAGTTTTGTGGATGGTTAGCTAGGGGGGCTGTAAATACACCAGGGTTTTTATCGAACATTATATGGATTTATGAAACTAACTTTTCAAATAGGGGAATGTGGAATAGGAAGAACAGTTGGGCTAAAGTAAATCCGTTAGTAGTGAGAGAAGGACACGACCAAGTTCGATTCTCGATAAACTGTTGGTGTGTTGTGTTGAATAATGCAGCAATAGCACTACACTTTTATGGGGGGAATTGAAAAGACATATGTATTTACAGTTTTTAGAGAACATTTTGTTGAACTCAATTGAGGGTGTATCTTTAAATGTAAGAACCCGGTTGATATACCAACAAGACGGTGCCCCGGCGCATAACAGTGAAGTGGTAGTGCAGTTCTTGAACATTCACTTTCCCGGAAAGTGGCTTGGTACAAATGGCCCATTACCACGGCCAGCGAGGTCCCCAGACCCGACACCAATGGATTTCTTTGTTTGGGGTTATTTAAAAAACAATTTGTACAAATCCCGATACAACACTGTTGCAGATGGAGTTCACCACAACACAATCAATAAGGCCGTGAATGGTGTTTTAAAAAGGGCAACTGCTTGTATTTATACAGATGGTGGCCACTTTGAACACCCGTTGTAAATATATTTCTTGTATCAAAAATGAAATTGTTATAATTAAAAGAAATCTTTTATGTGTGTCCTGTAGATAATTTTAATTATTTTCTTATTATAAGCAACAAGTAAAATATGAATAAGCCACTAGCTCACTTGAAACTAATACACCTAGGCCCGCTTGAATTAAATTTTTATCTCTCTGAATCTCATAAACGGTTGAGTATATCAGAAATTACTCAAAAACTCTTAAATTCTCATTTGCTAACCGAAATTACCATAAAATACAGGGTATGCCATAAGAAAAAATGAGGTTGACCGCCATATTGAAAAGTGGCGGCCATTTACAAAAGTGTTATCTACTTATTTTTAAACCTCTTTAAAAACGGGGGAATGTTCCCCATTTAAAGTTTACTGTATGATGTACAGTTTACAAGATCCCAATGGTGGCACAGTTAAAAAAAAAAAAAAACAAAAATGATTTACCTTTATCTCACGGTTGAGTATATCAGAAATTACTCAAGAATAAAAAAGTCTTAGATTCTCATTTGCTAACCGAAATCACCATAAAATACGGGGTATGCCATAAGAAAAAATGAAGTTGGGCGCCATATTGGAAAGTGGCGGCCATTCTCCTATTGGCTTACCCAGGCCCGAAAGTGTGTATAATTAGTATACAAACCAATAAATCAGTGTTTTGAAAGATCATAATTAATCAGATTAAAGTAGTTTTACGAATATGAATAAAAAAGCAATCAAGTCTTTCAGGTCGATGCATTAACAAAAGAGCTCTTCAATTATTTAATTAATCCAACGTGGGAAAACTGAGCAAGAGGGGGGGACAATGTAAGCAATTGTCCAACTTAGCAACGTAGGCCCAGCATTATTAATCTCCTGAAAAACAATAGCTTCGTGTACAACTTTTATATATTAGTCTGTTCTATATTTTAACGTTCCAAAAATGTCTTAACAGAATAGAATATTTTTATTTTCTCATAATACATAACAAAAATACATAGTTGTAACTTTATTTTTAACTACACAGCTTGTAACACACAACTCAAATAAAGTTTTGATTTATTTAAAAATACAACAATGAATTCAAGTCTGGAACGGTTAATTAGCAGAAATTTAAAATATTTAACTCCTCAGAGTATAGTAGATGAATTGAATTATGTAAACAAAATTTACAACTTGTATTTATCCGAGGTTGATTATTATATAAATTCGATTGACAATACAATAAGAGAAGTGGATATGTTTTATAAACATATATACAATTTGTGTTTGCAAAACATTAATGGATTCACATTTTTATCAAACGTGGGATATATATTTATATTAATTATTAGGTATTTGGAATATTTAAAACAATTATGGCACTTTTACGTGTTAAGATTTAAAATATTCTTTAATACCATTAACAAATATACTTCACAATTTATTTTAAAAGTAAATTTAGATAATTGAAAACAAAAATTTCAATACGATCAGATAGATCCAGATAGGTCCGAATAGGTCCAAATAGGTCCAAATAGGTCCAAATAGGTCCAATGACCTAAATGAGAGCCTTTATGACCTAAATTTACCTTTTTGAGAGCCTATTTAGAGCCCGTTGAGGTACCAAAAAATTTACCAAAAAATGTACCAAAAATAACCTAAAATTAACCTAAAATTTTCCAGTCGATCCAAATCCTTTTTCGTTTCTTTCGGTGAAATCAAGTGACAAAGCCTGTTTTAAAACTGGAAATTCCACCTTTTCACAAATCAATTGAACGAATCGTTGTCCCTCTCGTATTATGATGTGATTTGGTCCTGAATTTTTCAAAACGACAACAACATTGCCCCTAAAGTCTGGGTCTATCACCCCGCCTAGAACTTCTAGGCCGTACTTCGCCAAGCTGGACCTCATTGCCAGTCTACCATACGTTGATGGTGGGAATTTAAATGCCAAATTTGTAGGAATAGTTATAATTGATTTCGGTGGTAGTTCGTAATTGGCTGGACTGTGTAAATCAAACCCTACACTATTTCGGCTACCTTTAAAGGGACTCCGAGCGGATTCACTAAGTTTTACGTAGAAAAGACACGCGTCTGACATGTTTTAAACACTAACAAAATGCTTGATTAGTCGCTTTATATAGAGGTGAAAAGTGATTTTTTAAAATTTAAACCCGCGTGTTTTTTTTTTAAATTTTAATGAAACCTTTTAACTATCCCAATGTCCCGGTTAAATCATATCTATAAACAACTATTAAACAACTATAAAAAACTATTAAAAACTATCGGATGTGAGTCGCGTATTATTTCAAAAATCAAATAAGTTTTATAACAAGAATTGATAAAACTATTAATCCTAGAGCGATTCTGTAAAATAAACTCAATTTATCCGAGAAAGTATAAACACTAAACACAATTAAGAATATAAACACATATTTTAAAGACTGAATAAAAAAATTACCTAAAGTATTTGAAAATTGTTTAGTGACAACACTGACGACGTCATACCAATGTAACTGAACACAGACGTACTTAAATTTGTCTGTCGTACGTTTCATACAATTCTCACCACAAATATCCGGTAGACAAGGTTCGTCACAAAATACATTATTAATTGAGGAATGTTTTTCAATATTAAAACCGCAATCGTTGACTTTACAGAGCAATTTGTATTTTCCAGAGGGTGTGATTTGATATCTATAACAACCGGAAAGATTTTTAGCCGCCTGGAATAAGTAATTTCCTGCTGAACCTAGTGTCAGGGTAATTAACGATAACTTTATTTTATGTTTATTTATTAATTTTATAAATGATTGTATTTTATTTTTTAAATCGCCATTTGTCTTTATTAATTCGTTCAGTTCATCAGCGTCCTTGGGTAAAACGTCCAGTTTCAAAGTCTCCAGTATGTCGGATTTATTTATATAATCTTGAACAACCATAACTTCAGCGATGCCCTTAGATTTCGTCAGCTCATTTTGAAACAGTTTAATTTCAGAATCTGAAGGGTTTGTTTCAGTTATTAGTTTTCTTAAAGCACTATCAAAGCTTTTACCACTTTCAAGATCTAGAATAAAGTGTCTAACGCTATTTTCACTCAAACTTTCTTTAGATAAAATTTTATGAAAATTTGGACTTAATATTTTCAATTCTGGAGAAGAGGACCCCCTGAGAGATTTTACCAAGGCTCTAAGCATTGTTAATTTGTTTTTCTATTAAGTAAATAATAGTTAATCTTGATGTGATTGTATAAAATAAACAACTCCATTCCGGTCAGAATACAGAGTACAAACACTCTGGCAGCACAACATTCAAACAAACTTACTATTATTAAGTGAATTATTAAGTGAATTATAAAGTATAATAAGAATAATATCGCTAACCGCATTTTAATATTTTTTAATATGATAATATTAATTGTGGAAACAGTTTCAAAAATAACCAATCCATCTATAGCTTTAGATAACTATTTTGGTTCAAATCAATATGAATTAAAAACTTGGCTGAAAAAACTTGCATACTCGTACTTTATGTCAAAAGAGGATTTCCAAAAAATCGGGATACAGAAAACAGATTCCATAGTGCATTTAGTTCTCGTAGGAGTCAACTCGCTATATCTTGAGAATATTAACGCAATTGTGTATCCCTTTGACAAATCTAGTATTGTAAAAAACGAACTTATAAAAGAGATTTTATCTAACCAATTGTCACTCCATGACTAACGGTGCCATGATATATAAACATATACAACAATTTAATAACGACTTTAACAAAGAGATTCCTAGAATTATTGAAAATATTAAGTACCAATATAGTTTTAATAATCTTAACTATAAACTTGATGAATCCATCGCGGTTTCAAATATTTTAAATGATATAAATATAATAATCGGCAGTAAAAAAAAACTCGTCGAGGATAATACTGTTTACATAAACATAAACCCATTGTCTCTAAGTACCGGTGACTGTTCTTTTTATGAGACAATTGTAATAAATATGATTAATAAACATATTTGGGTTTTGTTTTATAAATACTATGAAGGGTTAATAATTGATTTATGTGTAAGTAATATTAAAAAGATTACCGTGCAAGATAATTATGTTTGCAAACAGTTTTACAAAAGAATTAAACATTTACCCGTAATGGGTGCACGCAAACCCATTTTTTAAAGAACACAACGGATGTTGAATATTTTTATTCATATACCATTTTGCTGTGGGTTTGAAGTTTAAAGACGTGTTCAGCGGCACACACGAAACCGTTAAATCTATAAACAACACTTACCATATTATGGGCCTAGCTGTTTCGTGTTTTCATAATAAAAATGAATAAAAATGTTGGATAAAATGTTAACAGAAGTTTTACAAAATTTAATTTACTCAACGGTTTTATGGTGCCAATTTCATAAAAACTTACAGCAAATATTCACTGCTATATTTTCAAATATGACAAAACTGAAAAAACATCTTACAGAAAAATTTACTGAGAACAAACATTTCACGTATGAAACAAGAGGTGGCTTGGAATATTTACTATGGATTGTTACTTTAATATTTAATAGTACAGAGTGTATGATTAAATATGAAAGTCGCCTTTTAAACTATATCTCAACATTAACAAACAACATTAATCAAATTCCTCAACATATTACTGGGGTTAGATTTGTTTGGAAACCAGAGAGGAGTAAACATTTATTTGACATATTGGATGTTTGTCATGACATAAAACAATTTATATTAAAATACTAATCTAAGATGTCATCAGCGTCTTCCTCCTGGTCAAGTGAAAAAGGGGTTGATATTTCTGAAACGTTGCTCAGCAAGTGTGATGATTGGATAATGCACCACAATTTCATCGTATCGCTCAGAACAGAATCGTCTTTGATGTATACGCCAGTAATAAGGATGTTTACAAGACCGGATAACTTGTTTGAGTATAGTAGGTAGATGTTCTCGTCGGGGTGGATTCTTGGAAAATGGTTAATTGTGAATTTTCGTTCATTCGATTCCTCATGATTGTACATAGTATATTTCCCCGTAGTCTCGTCACAGTAATATTTTATTTTGTTAAAGTCTTTGTGATCGTGTACAAAATTGTTATACAAACAGGGGACTAAGAGTGAATTTGGCTTATTAACACACAGTTGAGTAGAATAAACATCTTCAAACAGTTTCTTGGCCTGAGAGCACTTCAAATGTATGCTTTGATATTTAGAGCCATCCTGATTTCCCGCACAGGTGCTTATTCCTCCAAATCTGAGGACCAATCTACAATCTTCTGTGAAAAGGTGCTTTTTTAAAGTTTCATATAAGCTGGATTTAATTTTTTGAGTAAGCACGTCTCTTAAATTGTCATTCTGAATATCAGCATGGCCCCGAAAATTACATTTCACCACGCTGGAACTATCTGTCCCGTAATTCCTTTCGAAAAAAGACATATTTTCAACATAAATACCGTTTATAGTATTGCTGTTAAATCGCTGAAAACCGAATATCAATCCGTTTTTTACATTTGCCGATGGGCGGTTATTAAATTTGAATAAGCGCCCGGAAACGTCATTGGCCAACAATTCCTGGTATTCAAGACTGGTGGAAGACATTATTATGAAGTTAACGTAGGAATTGCTGACATATATATGCAAAACTATGTAAATATATAAAAAATGGAAAGGTTGTTAAATACTGTCAAAGAACAGCAATATGTAATCAAATTATAAATTTAAAAAATGCAAATCATTTTTATTTTAAAAACGTGATAGTTACAAAAAAGCCATGGAATTATTTAGAATATGGTGGACCCCCTACAAAGAGTTTCTTGAAACATTATCCAAACGATTTAATGCTGTTAGAAGCATTAAAATCTTTTACACATCTAAACGTTGATTCGAGCCTGGACGACTTTAAAGAATTTGCCACTAGGTTTAACGATAGCTTGGTAGTTTTAAACGAAATTGGATCATATTTTTCAACAAGCCGTCAAGATGATTTGAGGCAGCATTTGGAACAGATAAAATCTAAGATTGAATCGATATTTAATTTAGTGGGAATAACTTCGTTTAGTGAACTAACGTTGATAACAAAACGGGTTTATGAAACGTTAAGAATAAAAAAACTAGGTGACCTAATACTTCTTGAACAGGATTTTCAAATCGTGGTAATATTCAAACAACTACTTTCCAGTAACAAAATTACCGAAGTTGGTAATCTGTCGGCAGAACAATATATAAACCTCTATTCGAGGGTATATTTTACATCACATTTAAAACTTCCCGGATCAATAGACGTATACAACGAATGGACTTGTTTTCAGTCGATTCAAAATTATATTGATTCTAAACAAAACAATAATGAATTAATACAGTTTAAAGTGGACACTCTAACCTTGATTGGAGCAGAGGATTTAGGAATCCTGACCCAACACTTAGCAGATTTTGGTTCATTAAATATTGTGCAAGCGTCGCGGCAGCTTAAAACGTTATACAACAATTGTGGAGAATCAAGCATAACAGTTTTAAATAGTAAGCTATCAATATACAACGAACGTTTCAACAACACTATGATTAACGTGTTTGAAGAGGCGGAATCCCTAGTCAATATGTTTGGAGTAAATTCATTAAATCAAGTTTCCGGATTTTTAAAACGAATATATGACTTTACCGGCGTGACAAATTTTCAAGATTTTCAAAGCCAGATTGATACGTTAAGCCGCGCTTATATTGAATCGTTTGATGGAAAATTCTCACTAAATGATATAACGACACTAATTACCTCACTAAAAGAAGTTCAAGCAAATTTAGAATTTGTATATGGCGACACTTTCAATGAAAAAATAAAATTCCTCAATGAGCATTTAATGACCAAGCTAAATAGCTTATGTCCTAATATTTCTTTTGATAATTTGGTAAATTTTTTAATTGAAATCTCAAAAAACAGCGGGCAACTAAATGAAACATCGATGCAAAATATTTTGGACAAAATTAAAAATTACAGTACTCTTAAGTCGCAGGTTGAAACTCTTAAAGAAACCAATTCTTCAATAACACAAGAACTGAATGAGTGCGAAGAACGGGGGTTGAATTATTCGCGGGAAATTGAAACTCTTAAAAAAACTAACGAGTCGTTATTAGAAACAAACGACAAACTTAAAAATAAATTATATGACTTTGAAATTAGTGACACAGATCGCGCAACAGAGATTGAAAAATTAAAAACACAGTTTAATGAGTTACACAATGATCACAATAGTTTAGAAGAAAAATATAATAAATTATTAGTAGATTATAATGAGGCTGTAACTACTAAACGAGTAGGGATCACACTCCCGCGGGTTAAACGGGTCCGCGTAGAATCACCACCAACTAAATCACCACCAAAAAGGCAAAGGGGTGACGAATCAGATTAAGGTGATATCAGTGGATATCGGGTGATACCCACTCTGGAGTGAAAATAATCAAATTGTATTTAAATTAAAATTGTATATAATTGTAAACCTTTGGTGCGGTAAGATTTAAAACAGATCTCAAAGTTAACAATCGCGTGATCCCAAATCGGTAACCCGCAACTTGATAACTCAGTCAAACCAGAATGCCAGCGTGAAAGTATTATGAAAATTTTGTAGAATGGTCCCAGTACTCACCTTTTGAAAACCAACACGGTGGTGATACAACTTCACTCTCATAAATAAACTAATCCACTCTCTCTACACAGCCCGCATTTTACACCAATTAATTTGGAACACTTGTGGCATATAATGTGTCCACACTGTATATGAGTTAAGATGTTATACTCTAAACAAATTGGGCAATTTCCTTTAATATGATTTGCAAAAGTTATCTGTATTAATTCGTTCAAACGATAATTTTTAAAACAAATCAAACCAAATATTCGTTTTTTTAACATTTGTTTTTTATTTTAATTTGGTTTAGGATAAATAATAACAAGTAATGAGTTGTTTCAGATGCTATATTATCAAGACATACATTTTAAAAATGTGTAAATTACAAAAAATCAAACTTGAGAAACGCAAATTTAATAACTCCTTCTAGTATTGGCGAGTACGTTTACGCTTATGTTCCTCCATTGTCCAAGACGTGCTCAACTATATTTACAAAATTGTGAGAAGTTGGGATGTTGTTGTATGCAGAGTTAAAGTGCATACCACTACTCTTCATTAATTCTTTCGCTTTGTTAAGTACATTAATCCCATTAGGAACAGGAGACTTGATGAAACAGGGTACGAAACCTTCATTTTTGGCTTTATTGAGAGCCTGGTTAAATTTTCTTTTTTGTATGCGAATACATTTGTATTCGCAGACCCCGTAGAGTTCCAGAAGAGTTTCTTTAATAAGGACACATAAAACATGTTTTAGTCCATCGCCGCCCGACATCACAGCAACCCTCGGTGCCTGTTCAGTCAACAACTCATTCAGTGACCGGTTCTCTTTACACAATATGTCGTTTTTAGTTTTAAATTCTGAGTTAATTTGAGTGAGCTTTTGGTTGTCTTCCAGTGATTTTGTAAGTGATTGTAACAACTGATTATTTTCTTGTTGAATTTTATACATTCCATTCTTTCTAATGGAAGGCAGGACTTCTTCAAAAACCCAGTATTTAAATGTTTTAGCAACTGGTAGTTTAGAGGAAAAAATCAACTCGTATAAACCCGGTTCTGATATAAAAACTACTTTAGAATCATGATAATTGAGTTGGGACCCATTTTGGGTCCCAACTACTTCCGGTTGAGTTGATTTGTATATTTCACTGATATGTGCTAGAAGAGCTTTTTTAGGGTTAGAGTAGCCCAGGATTTGAGCAACATCTTTTCCTTTGAACCAAGGATTATTTTCACTGTCAAACAGTACAGTAACAGATTGATCATTAAATATATAAGAGGTTAAGTTAGACATTTTATATCAAGTATCGTGCAATAGAACAGATCAGAGCAACGTAAGGTCTTACCTCAAAAGTGACCGAGGTAGAGTGAAGTTAACGTTTAAGAATAAAGAGCGCTAAAAGTATCGTCAAAATAAATGTTATATTCTAATTCATCGTGGAGAATTTAGCTACTTTTTTTATAACCATTTCTTTAGAGAATCCGCTATTTAGCATAGCCTTACCGCTCAAAAATTCAACTTCTATCCCGTCAAAGTCTGCATTTGATTTTAAGTTCAATTTTAATGACTTTCCTTCGAACGGGTCTTCCCTCACAAAATAGATTTATAAAAATCCAACCAATATCTTGTTCCCAAACTTCCTCCCCCTCCATTTCAACGGGTACAGCAAACAAATTTTGTAATAGCACAGATCAGAGCTACGTAAGGACGTCAACAACTCATTCAGTGACCGGTTCTCTTTACACAATATGTCGTTTTTAGTTTTAAATTCTGAGTTAATTTGAGCTAGCTTTTGGTTGTTTTCCAGAGACTTTGTAAGTGATTGTAACAACTGATTATTTTCTTGTTGGATTTTATACATTCCACACTTTCTAATGGAAGGCAGGACTTCTTCAAAAACCCAGTCTTGAAACTTCTCAGCAATGGGCAATTTGGATTTTAAAATTAGTGAATAAAGACCGGGCTCGTTTAGAAAGATTGTTTGGGAATGAAAGTACAAGGGGGGCGTTTCGCCCCCCTGTACTTCCAGTATAGTTTTGCGGTGTTTTTCTCTAACATGGGTACGGATTGCATGCTTTGTATCTTGATAGTTTAGGATTTGAGCAACATCTTTTGCTTTGAACCAAGGATTATTTTCTCCGTCAAACAGTACAGCAACGGCCTGGTTATTAAATATATAAGAGGTTAAGTTAGACATTTTATATAAAGTATTGTGAAATAGTACCTAGTTCTTACCTCGGCAGGAGCAGTGGCAAAAGTGACCGAGGCAGAGTGAAGTTAACGTTTAAGAATAAAGAGCGCTAAAAGTATCGTCAAAATAAATGTTATATTCTAATTCATCGTGGAGAATGTCAACAACTCATTCAGTGACCGGTTCTCTTTACACAATATGTAGTTTTTAGTTTTAAATTCTGAGTTAATTTGAGCTAGCTTTTGGTTGTCTTCCAGTGATTTTGTAATTTCAGCCAAGAGTTGAGAGTTTTGATTTTTTAACTGATTATTTTCATGTTTGATTTTATACACTCCATACTTTCTAATGGAAGGCAAGAGTTCACTTGTAACCCATCTTTTGAATGCTTTAGCTTCTGGTTTCAATGAGCGCAAAATAAGAGAATACAAACCAGATTCATTGATGAAGTTAGACTGATATTGGAAGTTAAAGGGGGGTGTATCGATACACCCCCCTTTAGAGAGTATATTTATAGCCTTACACTTGTCTTCTTCATCAACATTTATCCGCAATGCCTGTTTTGAATCTTGATAGCCCAGGATTTTAACAACATCCTTTCCTTTGAACCAAGGATTATTTTCACTGTCAAACAGTACAGTAACAGATTGATCATTAAATATATAAGAGGTTAAGTTAGACATTTTATATCAAGTATCGTGCAATAGAACAGATCAGAGCAACGTAAGGTCTTACCTCAAAAGTGACCGAGGTAGAGTGAAGTTAACGTTTAAGAATAAAGAGCGCTAAAAGTATCGTCAAAATAAATGTTATATTCTAATTCATCGTGGAGAATTTAGCTACTTTTTTTATAACCATTTCTTTAGAGAATCCGCTATTTAGCATAGCCTTACCGCTCAAAAATTCAACTTCTATCCCGTCAAAGTCTGCATTTGATTTTAAGTTCAATTTTAATGACTTTCCTTCGAACGGGTCTTCCCTCACAAAATAGATTTATAAAAATCCAACCAATATCTTGTTCCCAAACTTCCTCCCCCTCCATTTCAACGGGTACAGCAAACAAATTTTGTAATAGCACAGATCAGAGCTACGTAAGGACGTCAACAGCTCATTCAGTGACCGGTTCTCTTTACACAATATGTCGTTTTTAGTTTTAAATTCTAAGTTAATTTGAGAGACCTTGTAATTTCAGCCAAGAGTTGAGAGTTTTGATTTTTTAACTGATTATTTTCATGTTTGATTTTATACATTCCATATTTTCTAATGGAAGGTAAGACATCTTCAAAAACCCAGTCTTGAAACTTCTCAGCAATGGGCAATTTGGATTTTAAAATTAGTGAATAAAGACCAGGCTCGTTTAGAAAGATTGTTTGGGAATGAAAGTACAAGGGGGGCGTTTCGCCCCCCTTGTACTTCCAGTATAGTTTTGCGGTGTTTTTCTCTAACATGGGTACGGATTGCATGCTTTGTATCTTGATAGTTTAGGATTTGAGCAACATCTTTTGCTTTGAACCAAGGATTATTTTCACTGTCAAACAGTACAGTAACAGATTGATTATTAAATATATAAGAGGTTAAGTTAGACATTTTATATCAAGTATCGTGCAATAGAACAGATCAGAGCAACGTAAGGTCTTACCTCAAAAGTGACCGAGGTAGAGTGAAGTTAACGTTTAAGAATAAAGAGCGCTAAAAGTATCGTCAAAATAAATGTTATATTCTAATTCATCGTGGAGAATGTCAACAACTCATTCAGTGACCGGTTCTCTTTACACAATATGTAGTTTTTAGTTTTAAATTCTGAGTTAATTTGAGCTAGCTTTTGGTTGTCTTCCAGTGATTTTGTAATTTCAGCCAAGAGTTGAGAGTTTTGATTTTTTAACTGATTATTTTCATGTTTGATTTTATACACTCCATACTTTCTAATGGAAGGCAAGAGTTCACTTGTAACCCATCTTTTGAATGCTTTAGCTTCTGGTTTCAATGAGCGCAAAATAAGAGAATACAAACCAGATTCATTGATGAAGTTAGACTGATATTGGAAGTTAAAGGGGGGTGTATCGATACACCCCCCTTTAGAGAGTATATTTATAGCCTTACACTTGTCTTCTTCATCAACATTTATCCGCAATGCCTGTTTTGAATCTTGATAGCCCAGGATTTTAACAACATCCTTTCCTTTGAACCAAGGATTATTTTCACTGTCAAACAGTACAGTAACAGATTGATCATTAAATATATAAGAGGTTAAGTTAGACATTTTATATCAAGTATCGTGCAATAGAACAGATCAGAGCAACGTAAGGTCTTACCTCAAAAGTGACCGAGGTAGAGTGAAGTTAACGTTTAAGAATAAAGAGCGCTAAAAGTATCGTCAAAATAAATGTTATATTCTAATTCATCGTGGAGAATTTAGCTACTTTTTTTATAACCATTTCTTTAGAGAATCCGCTATTTAGCATAGCCTTACCGCTCAAAAATTCAACTTCTATCCCGTCAAAGTCTGCATTTGATTTTAAGTTCAATTTTAATGACTTTCCTTCGAACGGGTCTTCCCTCACAAAATAGATTTATAAAAATCCAACCAATATCTTGTTCCCAAACTTCCTCCCCCTCCATTTCAACGGGTACAGCAAACAAATTTTGTAATAGCACAGATCAGAGCTACGTAAGGACGTCAACAACTCATTCAGTGACCGGTTCTCTTTACACAATATGTCGTTTTTAGTTTTAAATTCTGAGTTAATTTGAGCTAGCTTTTGGTTGTTTTCCAGAGACTTTGTAAGTGATTGTAACAACTGATTATTTTCTTGTTGGATTTTATACATTCCACACTTTCTAATGGAAGGCAGGACTTCTTCAAAAACCCAGTCTTGAAACTTCTCAGCTATGGGCAATTTGGATTTTAAAATTAATGAATATAGCCCCGGCTCATTGATGTATACCGCATGAAATTGAAAATTCAAGGGGAGGAACTTTTCGTTCCTCCCTTCTTCGGGCATTGTTTTACGATATTTTTCTCTGACGTGATCTCTGATTGCTTTTCTTGGGTTAGAGTAGCCCAAGATTTTAGCAATCTCTTTTGCTTTAAACCAAGGATTATTTTCTCTGTCAAACAGGACAGTAACAGATTGATCATTAAATATATAAGAGGTTAATTGAGACATTTTATATAAAGTATTGTGAAATAGTACCTAGTTCTTACCTTGGCAGGAGCAGTGGCAAAAGTGACCGAGGCAGAGTGAAGTTAACGTTTAAGAATAAAGAGCGCTAAAAGTATCGCCACAAAAACCCAGTATTTAAATGTTTTAGCAACTGGTAGTTTAGAGGAAAAAATCAACTCGTATAAACCCGGTTCTGATATAAAAACTACTTTAGAATCATGATAATTGAGTTGGGACCCATTTTGGGTCCCAACTACTTCCGGTTGAGTTGATTTGTATATTTCACTGATATGTGCTAGAAGAGCCTTTTTAGGGTTAGAGTAGCCCAGGATTTGAGCCACTTCTTTTCCGTCCTATTTGATAGCGAAAATAATCCTTGGTTCAAAAGAAAGAGTATCCCTCTAAGTTACATAAAGCTCTTTCAACGCATGTAAGTGAAAAATATAAGAAAACTCAACCGGAAGTAGGTCTACCCCAAAGTGGGGTAGACCTATCCTACAATGATTCGCACAATACTTAAAATGTCTCACTTAACTTCTTATATATTTAATAAACAGGCCGTTGCTGTCCTGTTTGACAGTAAAAATACTCCTTAGTTCAAAGCAAAAGAGATTGCTCAAATCCTGGGCTACTCTAACCCACGAAAAGCAACCAGAGATCATGTCAAAAACTCATTCAGTGACTGGTTCTCTTTACACATTGTGTCGTTTTTAGTTTTAAATTCTAAGTTAATTTGAGTGAGCTGTTGGTTAGTTTTCATAACGTTTGTAATTTCTCGCATGAGTTGAGAGTTTTCATTCTTTAACTGATACATTCCATATTTTCTAATGGAGGGTAAGACATCTTCAAAAACACAGTCTTGATACTTCTCAGCAATGGGCAATTTGGATTTTAAAATTAATGAATATAGCCCCGGCTCATTGGTGTATACCGCATGAAATTGAAAATTCAAGGGGAGGGGGGCTTTTCGTTCCTCCCTTCTTCGGGCATTGTTTTACGATATTTTTCTCTGACGTCCTTACGTAGCTCTGATATGTGCTATTGCAATTTGTTTGCTGTACCTGTTGAAATGGGGGGGGGGAAGTTTGTGAACAAAATATTGGTTGGATCTTTATAAATCTATTTTGTGACGGAAGACCTGTTCGAAAAATAAAATTGGACTTAAAATCAAATGCAGACTTTGACTCTGCCTTGGTCACTTTTGCCACTCCTCCTGCCCGAAGAAGGGAGGAACTTTTCGTTCCTCCCTTTGAATTGTTGATGAAGAAGATACGTGTAAGGCTATAAATATACTCTCTGAAAGGGGGTCTATCCGCGCCTTGGACAATGGAGGAACACAAGCGTAAACGTACTCACCAATGCTAGAAGGAGTTATTAAATTTGCGTTTCTCAAGTTTGATTTTTTGTAATTTACACAGTGTGTCTGTGAGATGGAGTTTTAGGGTGTAGTGTTGGGGCGGGGGAGCCCGGGGTCCAGGGCCGGTTAGGTCTCGGATCCAAGTAAGTTTTATAGTCAATAGTCTTTTTCTAAATTAATATTTATACTTTCCAGGCTACTCGCCCTTGAATCTGGATAATTAGTTTTAATATATTAAAGTATTTTCATTGTCATCACATTGATATTTTACGATTTAAATGTGATAACTACTTACTTTGAAAAATATATTTTTACTAAACTCTAAAAACAACTTAGGATCAAGACTTTCTTAGGCGAGTTGAGTTGTTGAACTGACTTCGGCCTCTTCAGAGACTAAATAGACTATCTGCTATCTCTTTCCAAAAGATTTTAAAATTGTTTTTATTAAAAATACTAAAAAGTATATAATAAGTATAATCAGAGACAATATCAAAATTGGAAATTCAAGAAATGCAACAAAAACAACCTCCATTTTTAAATATTTATGTACCCGGTAGCTCCGGGTCCTCGATTGTGTAGTTTCGGTCCCTTGGATTTTATAATCTATTGCTTATAAAGAAATTAATAAATTGCATTTACATTTGTAACTATGTTATTCAAAGGGATACCCGAGGGGAAGGTTGGGGGGGTTAGTCAAAATAGAATCATTTCCCCTTCCTTAAGCAAAGGCGCTTGAGAGTTTGGTTTGGAAAATGAACAATAGTCAAAGAAACAATACCTCCGGTGTACATTTCCTAACAGTTTTTGTTCTAAACTCTAAGGCTTGGGCTGATTCTGTGAATCCACAAACATAGTATTGTACAAGAGAATTTATCCAACCAATTATCACTCCATAACTAACATTGCAATGATATATAAACATGTAAGGCAATTTAATAACGAGATTCCTAGAATTATTGAAAATATTAATTACCAATACAGTTTTTATAATCATTACTATAATCTTGATGCAAGATAATTAAGTTTGGGTGCACGCATTAAAGAACACAATAGACGTTTAATATTTTTATTCATATGCTTTTTGCTCCAAGTAGGTTTGAATCTTATAAACATTTTCAAGAGCACACATGAAACCGTTAAATCTATGATAATAACAAAAATTATTTAGATACCTCGACTTTAATTTTTTAAGTGATGAGATGTCGTCCAAATTTACAACTTTGGCGTTCTTAAAAAGTCTTTGAAGGAACACTTGTTTTTCTTGACCTTTTACGTAGACGGTGTTTTGTGATAACAGCGCGGCCAGTTGTCTCTTGACGTAGTTGAAGGACGTGGTTCCCTCCTGCCATGGAATTCCGTGGTAATAGTTTGCATTGAAGATCGCCTGTCTTCTGTAGTCCGGAGATAGTTTGTCAAAATTGTACGGCGATTTTACAAACCAGTGTCTCAGAAACCAATTGCCGCTGGTTTTTGTAAGTGCAATTTCTTTAATAATAAAATTATTGTTATTGTCTTTGAATCCTTGAAAATCGATAATATAAGCGTGGTCAGCCATTGAGATGTCCTTAGATATCGGAATCAGCGAGGTAAATAGAGCTCTTTTCGGTTCCGAATCACAAACTCTGAACAAAACACTAGACCAAACACTAGTGCAGGAGTTTGGCAACTACTGGTATATTAGGGGAACCGTTCCTTTATAAAGCCTCGGAATTTGTATTATGCCCTTATTTCAAATGTTGTTTTACATGCCAAAGTTTTCACATTTCTTGTTAATTCTCAAATACTGACTTTGGGTTAAGAAAATAAAATGCTACACCCTTTGAATGTTAGTTTTATTTACATTCTAAAGGGTAAAACTTCTCTATAATTATACAGGACGGGTTAAATTTCTTATGTTCTAAGAAAGGAATGTCACCCCTTTTCCAAAACCCAATTTCAATCCCACAATAAGCGCATCTAACATAATCATTAACACGCAAATAATAAAAACCAGCTTTGGATAAATCTTTGGGGCTTAAAAATGTAACTGGCCACTCCCTAAAACTATGAAGTCTTTCGGTCTCGTAATGAAATCTAGGAGTGTTTGTTTCTTTCGTAAAATTATAATTTAATCCCACAGACACTGGCGAATGGTACATTTTAATACCACAACACGGGCTAGCGCGATCCGAGTCTTTCTTCTTTCTGAGAGATGCACCATCTCCCTGGCCGCTGTATTCCACACCGAGCGTGGTGTTGTATTCTGTAGAGAAGGCTGTGAAGTTTTTACATTTACAAATGCAATAACCAAAATGGTGACATTTCCTACAAGCCCTCCCATCAACCTGGTCACCAGGAATTTTAAAACATCTCTGCTCGCAACAATACTCCATAGTTGATCATATGCTGTAAATCTCAACACTGACTTAAATTGCCTCTTCGGGAGTTAAATAGACCCCCTTCTTTTCAAAAGATTTAATTTTTTTTAATTGCTTTAATTATAAATACTAAAATACTAAGTTGTGAGGGAAAAAATTCCCCCTAATTTGCCCCTATAAAGCGGATGCTTTAATACCCCGAAGACGAGAAACGTCTCAATAAAAAGTTTTGAATATGGGTAATCTAAAATGGTTTGCATTTCCTACAATTTAACCCATTTGTGGTTTTGTAAATCTCAAATCTGCAAAATCTGCTCATAATAAA
The DNA here is from genome assembly GCA_963675035.1 of Allygus modestus. NCBI lineage: Eukaryota > Metazoa > Arthropoda > Insecta > Hemiptera > Cicadellidae > Allygus > Allygus modestus. Next base: position 12,683,439 of record OY776115.1, read on the forward strand.
ATTGAACAACAAATGCCAGAATAATATAATAATCATTGAATTGAGTATTTAAACTTGAAAGGTTTTCTATTTAAATGAGTACTTAAACTTGAAAAGGTTTAAAAGTTAAATGTCAAGACCACAGTATCCGTGAAAACGCTTTGTAATTAAAATATTATTGAAATCACCTTCAATACAAATGACACAAGTAGAATAATTTATTTTATGGTTTCCAAAAATAGAAAACAAAAGAATTGGTTATTTGAATAACTTCTTGATTATTACAAATGTTTGGAAGATTTTAAAGAAAAAAACAACAATGGGGGTTAAATTATTTATTACGTGATATATATGATACATATGATACAATTGTATATGACTAAGTACTTGATGATACAAGATTCACAAATATTTTAAATACTTGAATAAACATGTCAACATTATAATATTTTCTTCTGATCAGACGAAGACGCTGGTATTTGCAGGTAGTTTTAGAGATTTTCTCTTCCATCTCTGATATGTTGTTGGGGTGCACCGTGGGTAGTATTATAAATTTCGGACGATTGGTGTATCTTAATCCTTCAATCACACAGCTGTGCGAATTTCGTCCTAAACACAAAATAGGAATCGGTGATTCAAAGTCGTTTGCACTTGCACGCATTATTATTTTAAAAATGTGCCCAATGACGGGATGAAAAGCTGTAATCAACTCTCGAGTCTTCTGTTTATCAAAACTGGCAATCATCGGGATGCGAATCCAAAGAATATTTTTTTTTTCAGATATTGTAGATAAGTTATGTATCATTTCTCTTCTTAACTCAGACTTGCTCGTTTTATGTCCGGTGCTAAGGTACAGATCTTTAGTTTTTCTTGACGGAGAATTGATCAGGCCCACGACAATCCCGCGAACCGAACTTGGAGTTGTTTTTAATAATTCCGTGTCAAACACGTTTATAACTTGTTTGTAGAATCCTGGAGACTTGTCTGCTGTGATTTCTTGCACCTTCTTCAAATATTCACTAAATATCCCGTCCATTTTAAGATTTTTAGAACTGTCGGTGGTAGACTGATTGCTCAGGAACGCTGGTCACTGTTTTATGGCAAGGAGCCAGTATTTGTAAATTACGTAAATTATTTTGATAATTTATAAGTTGATATAAGCACCAATTTGTATGTTTGCAAAATGGGTGCTTGCAATCATAAATAATCAGGCTGGAGTCCCAACTTTCGGACATTGACCCGCTTCCTTGTTCCGTCGTTTAACGTTATACGTATTGTCCTCCGTTTTATCCGCGGGTTTCTAACGAGTCGATGTGGTTCGTTTTCCCCTGAATATCCGGCGGAGTTCTGGTAGATTCCGGTGCTGGTTGAGTTTTTGGAAGGTTGAATTAAACACGGGGGTGGGGGGCAGAGTGATGGACGGTCATATGCGACAGGTGTTGCTTCTGCGACAGGTGTTGCTTCTGCGACGGGTGTTGCATCTGCGACGGGTGTTGCTTCTATCCTCTCCTCCCCTTCTATAGAGCCCGTGGTCTTATTATCTTGATCCCCAATGGCGTCCGTCGCTCCCGCACTCTCGTACACTTCCGACTCGTCCCGCCCGGTGTTCACATCCGTGGAGACTTCTCCTCCGTCCAACACGAATTCCACGTTGGGGTAGGTTGGTGATTTTGGGGGGGTATCAGCATAATAAATTGGCAGAAACGCTCCAACCATATCCCCCATCATACCATGTATAGCTCTCTGCAACTCCTCTTCGGTGTAGGTTGGAGTATGCCCTTGAAATAGGTTTTCTCGGTTGGCCTCAAGGAATTCATCGAGGGGTTCTGCTCCCTCTTGTCGCAATACCCGGGAGATGAGTTTCCTCAGGTCCACGCTTGATGGTAATTTGACAGTTGAGGGGTTTATGCCCCTGGCAATACAACCAGCGTATAAGCATAAACAGAAACCACAGTCAACCGTATTGGTCTGAAGCTTAAGACCACTAGGATTCCCCTTTAAGGACCACTCTTCCCGGTTGATTTTTACACCCAACCGGCCCATTTCCCACTCGATATACTTTAAACATTCTTTTAATCTATCTGGGTACTCATTTCCCAGTGAGTCGTAGCTCCGCACGAGCCCATCTTTTAAAAAGGCGGCAATTAGGTACCAGTGGGATACACCGGGCTTCCCATCCTTCCGGATTGGTGCGGGGATGTGTACTGGGAACAATAAGATGTCATAATCATAAATTTTTATTTTATTGGTCCACCTTTCCACCCGCAGGAAACCGCCCTGGTCAATTGCCGTGAAAAACACTGTCGGGAAAGCATATAATTTCAATCCGTCAGCGCGTTCTTCATTTTTTTTACATAAAATAGAAATAAAGTCTTCAATAATCCCTTCGCCACACAAACCCTCCGGGGTGATACGGTGTGGCCTCATTCTTCTTGTTTCCACGATCCCGCCTATAATACTTCCTACTATATGATGTGTATATGTTTTATCTTTAAAAATTTAAAACCACGGGGACGTGAAACTATGCAATAAATAGTCTGTGGCGCCCTTAGATATCCCGGGTGGCAATATTCAAATCATATATATATATTCGCCAGAGCCCCGTTTGTTCAAAGCCCCATTACCGGCGCCAAGGTTGGGGTTGACTTGACTGGGAGAAGCTTTAAGTTCCGCATCCACAGTCCTTAATAGGGTCCCTAACTTACTAACTAAATATATTCTAAGTTTTTTTTTTGACCTTTGGGGGCGCCCCGTCTAAGTTGTCAGAAAAGTCAGTCGTTATGTCAGTATTTCACTAAAGTGGATAGTGTGTCCGCAGCTTACGAACTTAGAGCTTCAGAACCGTGTCCGTATTTCACGTACTTGATCGGTTCTGTATCCGTATTTCACGAACCAAGCTCTCACTACCGTGGCCATATTTTTAGTCAGTAGTATGTCAGTATTTTATGAAAATTCCCCCATCTACAACTTACCCAAGCTCTATGTAACCCACCTAACATATGCATAACTTAAAACTACCCACCCGAGTGGTAAAACATTCCCCCTATCTAACTTAAAAACTAAGTTGTCAGAAAAGTCAGTCTGTTATGTCAGTATTTCACTAAAGTGGATAGTGTGTCCGCAGCTTACGAACTTAGAGCTTCAGAACCGTGTCCGTATTTCACGTACTTGATCGGTTCTGTATCCGTATTTCACGAACCAAGCTCTCACTACTAAACTATTCTAAGCTACGGGTGAGGGACATTTGGGAAATTGGAAGGAGACCCTCTGCGTGGATTGTAACCGCCAGCGCAAAGAGCCATAAAGGAAAGGAGGTTTGGAGGGGTTTAGGATATGAAAAGTTTTGGTGCTGGAAGGGAATTGCTCTTCGTTAACACCGCAAGGCAACCGGAGCAATTCGATAGGACTTATAACTACGAAGAGAGGACTTACCCAACCTCTGTGTAACCTACCTAACATATGCATGCCTTAAAACTACCCACCCGCGTGGTAAAACATTCCCCCTATCTAACTTAAAAACTAAGTTGTCAGAAAAGTCAGTCGTTATGTCAGTATTTCACTAAAGTAGATAGTGTGTCCGCAGCTTACGAACTTAGAGCTTCAGAACCGTGTCCGTATTTCACGTACTTGATCGGTTCTGTATCCGTATTTCACGAACCAAGCTCTCACTACTAAACTATTCTAAGCTACGGGTGAGGGACATTTGGGAAATTGGAAGGAGACCCTCTGCGTGGATTGTAACCGCCAGCGCAAAGAGCCATAAAGGAAAGGAGGTTTGGAGGGGTTTAGGATATGAAAAGTTTTGGTGCTGGAAGGGAATTGCTCTTCGTTAACACCGCAAGGCAACCGGAGCAATTCGATAGGACTTATAACTACGAAGAGAGGACTTACCCAACCTCTGTGTAACCTACCTAACATATGCATGCCTTAAAACTACCCACCCGCGTGGTAAAACATTCCCCCTATCTAACTTAAAAACTAAGTTGTCAGAAAAGTCAGTCTGTTATGTCAGTATTTCACTAAAGTGGATAGTGTGTCCGCAGCTTACGAACTTAGAGCTTCAGAACCGTGTCCGTATTTCACGTACTTGATCGGTTCTGTATCCGTATTTCACGAACCAAGCTCTCACTACTAAACTATTCTAAGCTACGGGTGAGGGACAATTGGGAAATTGGAAGGAGACCCTCTGCGTGGATTGTAACCGCCAGCGCAAAGAGCCATAAAGGAAAGGAGGTTTGGAGGGGTTTTTGGGAATGAAAAGGTGCTGGAAGGGAATGATTCTTCGTTAACACCGCAAGGAATTCCCAGAATCATTCGACAGGACTTATAACTACGAAGAGAGGACTTACCCAACCTCTGTGTAACCTACCTAACATATGCATGCCTTAAAACTACCTATACCACTCAATTATTATTCAAAAATAACCATATTTAGCTTCAAACTAAAAATGGGGAGATGTGGGGAATATCGCGTTTTTGATTTTTTGGGGTGGTTGGGCCCAACCGGGGTTATGAGGAGGGAAACACTTATCACTACGAAGAGCACTAACCCAACTAACAGTTACGCGTCGCTGTCGACGTATAAATACTACTCTTTTGGTTAGTCATAATTTTAAAATACCCATATTTAAAATACCAGTGATTTGCGAGATGTTGGTCACGAAGCACTAACCCAATACTAATACACTAATATTTGCACGACGTATCACTCTTTTAAAATACCCCCTAATAACTTACAAACTAAAATAACAAGCGATTTTGGAAATTTCGAGCGCGTCTTAGGATCCTTTGCGGTAGTTTGGCCTAACCGACGTTATGAGGAGGGGAACACTTATAACTACTAAGAGAACAAACCTCTACATACTACTTAACCTACTTCGCCAGAGCCCCGTATGTGTAAAGCCTCGTACACCACGTCACGGTAGGGGTTGACTTGACCAGGAGAGGCTATGTTTTGCGCCGTTGCCTTGGTCCTTGTACAAGGTTCGCGGTCCTGGACTTAATGCCCAGGATCGGGCTGACATCCTATTTATAACCGGTATATTCTTTTTTAACCATACATTTAAAATTAAATTAAAGTTTGACAAATTCAAAATTACCTTTACAGAGCCATTTATCAAAGACTTCAAATACAGAAATAGCAAAAAGAATTTAACATTGTTACTTTTGGTGATTTCCCCTAAGGTGTTGTAATATTTTATGTTGAAACACTGAACAAATTCTTATGTTTTTCTAAAGGAGACAAAATGAGTTTTATAACCAAGAAGAAGTCTAATGGACTCGTTTTTCAAAGGGTTTTCTGGTAAATTATATCACGCGAAAAAACCTCAATATTGCCAATGTTAATTAAAATATACTGATTGTCTTTAAACCACACTGCACAACATTCAAATAGACTAATGATTAACCTCTAGAGACCGGGTCTGTTTTAAGTCATGTAAATAAAAACACAATTTGAAATTTTTAAATATGATTTATTTTTCACAAGTTTTACAAATGAGTACAAATATGTGAAAATATGTGCGGCGAGTTCTATTTTATACCCAACAGTAGCCTGGCAAGTGAATTTTAATTTTACAAAGAGGACATGATTTATTTACTTTAAGCCATTTAAATATACACGTTGTACAAAACACGTGTTGACAATCCTTAAGACTGATACAATCTTTTTTCGTGTCAAGGCAAACTGGACAATCGGTTTCAGATTCTACTTTTGTAAATGGATTGGGCAGATTCCTCTTCACAAATTCAGAAATTTGTAATCCTCGCGACGTATATGTTTGAAAATCGATTAATTTGCAATATTTTATTATATCTTCATCTCTGAGTGTTTGATGTTTTGAGACAGACCACCAGCACAAAATATTTTTAAACGTATCCAGAAGAAAAGAATCAAGAGTTTGGTGTTTACTTATTAGTGAGCCAAACAGTAGTTTTAAAAGATCGATTTGATTACCCACTTTCGAGAAGTAAATGTAGCATAATACATTTTTACTTAATGATTGGTGTTTTATGAGATATGGCCACAGAACTGTTTTATAATACTCTTCTTCGTCTGTATTGTGAAATCTACACTGCGGATTGACCCCCTCCATCATCCACAACATAAAATCTTGAGTCAGCTTCTGTGATTTTATTATGACAATTGGATCAATCTTATGGTAAAACTGTCTAAGAATCCACTCCGGGACATTTTGGTGTTCCACAACTGCATTCCAGTCGAACTTGTGATTGAATGTGACCAACACTGCTTCAGAGAGATTTTGGTACTTAACCAAAAGCGAAAAGTTAATTTTTGAATGAAATCTTTCTATATCTTTAGTCGTCAGTCTTTGGTGGATGACAATTTCGTTAAAATTTAGAATCTCTTGAAACTTCAACATGAACCCATGCGTGAACTGTTCTCTCCGGTATAGTATTCTCCAAAGGTTGACTGGGAGTTGATGAATTTTTACCGTAATTTTTTCAAATTTGGTGAAGTGTAGGAATTGACTGCTGTTATCTAACGTCTCCTCTTCCAATGAAGTATACAAACTGTACAAGTCAGAAGGATCCGCAAGTTTGTCTATAAAGGCGGTAACACCATCAGCGCTTTTAATAGAATTTAAAATCTTCCACAAAATCTTTTTCCTAGTTAGGTGGGTTGACTTGATACCCATACTTTGGCAAATAGCTTTGAGTTCGTAAAATGTAATTCTCTCCACCATGGTTCTAGTTACCTATCACAAATCAACTCAAAAACAAACAACAACTTTACCGAACACGCAGGAGTTCATTACAGGAACTACTGGTATGTGTGGAGAACCGTTCCCTTATAAACCCTCAGAAAATAGAATTCGCAAAGTATTTGTGCATTTATTTCAAATGTTGACGGGGGTGGGGGAATTTGTTGAAACCGTTTCTTTGAATTTTATACGCGCGGGTGTGTGTAGAAATGAAGCGTATTCTGTTGGTGTTTGCGTGCGGCGGGGGACTGAGTCTGAGTGGAACGATCACATCACCAATAATCTAAAATTATTAAAATTAAAGCAATTAGAATTCAATTCATAAATGGAACTTTGAACAAAACAGTTTTAACTGTTGTAGTTAAATTTAACTTAGTTTTTGATTTAGCTAAATAACATTGTTGACTCGGATAGTACTCATGGAGACTTGTCGGTTAACACTAGTTAAAAATCACAAGTGCCGAGCCGAAAAATAAGATAAAATTTAAAAATCCCGATTCACAGAATTAACCCAAGTCTTGGTCTAAATGTTAGGAAACACTGACCCAAGAGGGTGTTGTCGTGCTAAAATCTCGCGGCGTTGTGGCGCGGGTGTGTGGTGGGTTCTAGGCACGGGTTAGTCTTGAGAATGTTTCATTTGCAAATAATAATATTTCAAAAGATAATTTTAAAATTGAATTTTGAATTGTGTCGCCTTGATGAGACAGACACTAGAATCAGTTGTTAGTTAAATAGCGGCGAGTGCGAATGTTTATAGGTGTTAGTACTCCGCGATTCCCGTTAAATATTACAAGTTTCGAGAGTCAAAAATCCACATAATTCAAAATATTTCAAAATAATTTAAAGTCCCCAGATTAAAAGTTTGAAAAAATCACAAGTGCCGAGCCGAAAAATAAGATAAAATTTAAAAATCCCGATTCACAGAATTAACCCAAGTCTTGGTCTAAATGTTAGGAAACACTGACCCAAGAGGGTGTTGTCGTGCTAAAATCTCGCGGCGTTGTGGCGCGGGTGTGTGGTGGGTTCTAGGCACGTGGTAACCTTGAGAATGTTTCATTTGCAAATAATAATATTTCAAAAGATAATTTTAAAATTGAATTTTGAATTGTGTCGCCTTGATGAGACAGACACTAGAATCAGTTGTTAGTTAAATAGCGGCGAGTGCGAATGTTTATATTTGTTAGTACTCCGCGATTCCCGTTAAATATTACAAGTCCCGAGAGTCAAAAATCCACATAATTCAAAATATTTCAAAATAATTTAAAGTCCCCAGATTAAAAGTTTGAAAAAATCACAAGTGCCGAGCCGAAAAATAAGATAAAATTTAAAAATCCCGATTCACAGAATTAACCCAAGTCTTGGTCTAAATGTTAGGAAACACTGACCCAAGAGGGTGTTGTCGTGCTAAAATCTCGCGGCGTTGTGGCGCGGGTGTGTGGTGGGTTCTAGGCACGTGGTAACCTTGAGAATGTTTCATTTGCAAATAATAATATTTCAAAAGATAATTTTAAAATTGAATTTTGAATTGTGTCGCCTTGATGAGACAGACACTAGAATCAGTTGTTAGTTAAATAGCGGCGAGTGCGAATGTTTATATTTGTTAGTACTCCGCGATTCCCGTTAAATATTACAAGTCCCGAGAGTCAAAAATCCACATAATTCAAAATATTTCAAAATAATTTAAAGTCCCCAGATTAAAAGTTTGAAAAAATCACAAGTGCCGAGCCGAAAAATAAGATAAAATTTAAAAATCCCGATTCACAGAATTAACCCAAGTCTTGGTCTAAATGTTAGGAAACACTGACCCAAGAGGGTGTTGTCGTGCTAAAATCTCGCGGCGTTGTGGCGCGGGTGTGTGGTGGGTTCTAGGCACGTGGTAACCTTGAGAATGTTTCATTTGCAAATAATAATATTTCAAAAGATAATTTTAAAATTGAATTTTGAATTGTGTCGCCTTGATGAGACAGACACTAGAATCAGTTGTTAGTTAAATAGCGGCGAGTGCGAATGTTTATAGGTGTTAGTACTCCGCGATTCCCGTTAAATATTACAAGTCCCGAGAGTCAAAAATCCACATAATTCAAAATATTTCAAAATAATTTAAAGTCCCCAGATTAAAAGTTTGAAAAAATCACAAGTGCCGAGCCGAAAAATAAGATAAAATTTAAAAATCCCGATTCACAGAATTAACCCAAGTCTTGGTCTAAATGTTAGGAAACACTGACCCAAGAGGGTGTTGTCGTGCTAAAATCTCGCGGCGTTGTGGCGCGGGTGTGTGGTGGGTTCTGGGCACGGGTTAGTCTTGAGAATGTTTCATTTGCAAATAATAATATTTCAAAAGATAATTTTAAAATTGAATTTTGAATTGTGTCGCCTTGATGAGACAGACACTAGAATCAGTTGTTAGTTAAATAGCGGCGAGTGCGAATGTTTATAGGTGTTAGTCCCCAGATTAAATGTTTAGAGCCCAATAGTTGGTTTCTAAGTGTTGGGAAATCACTGTGTTGGTTTCTAAGTGTTGGGAAATCACTGTAAAATTTTACAAGTCCAGAGCCCTAAAATTAAATAAAATTAACTCATTGTAGAATCGTACAAGTCCCGAATCTGCCTAAATCTTAATAATTTAAAACCCCAGAATCGGTATAAGTAATACAGGAACACTCACCCAAGAGGGTGTTGTCGTGCTAAAATCTCGCGGCGTTGTGGCGCGGATGCGTGGTAGTTTCTAGGCACATGGTAACCCTGAGAATGTTTCATTTGCAAATAATAATATTTCAAAAGATAATTTTAAAATTGAATTTTGAATTGTGTCGCCTTGATAAGACAGACACTAGAATCAGTTGTTAGTTAAATAGTGGCGAGTGAACTTGTGCGAGTATTTATAGGTGTTAGTCCCCAGGTTAAAAGTTTAGAGCCCAATAGTTGGTTTCTAAGTGTTGGGAAATCACTGTAAAATTTTACAAGTCCAGCGCCCTAAAATTAAACAAAATTAACTCATTGTAGAATCGTACAAGTCCCGAATCTGCCTAAATAATAATAATTTAAAACCCCAATTTTAAAATTGCATTTTGAATTGTGTCGCCTTGATAAGACAGACACTAGAATCAGTTGTTAGTTAAATAGCGGCGAGTGCGAATGTTTATAGGTGTTAGTCCCCAGGTTAAAAGTTTAGAGCCCAATAGTTGGTTTGTTGGGAAATCACTGTAAAATTTTACAAGTCCAGAGCCCTAAAATTAAATAAAATTAACTCATTGTAGAATCGTACAAGTCCCGAATCTGCCTAAATAATAATAATTTTAAACCCCAATTTTAAAATTGCATTTTGAATTGTGTCGCCTTGATGAGACAGACACTAGAATCAGTTGTTAGTTAAATAGCGGCGAGTGCGAATGTTTATAGGTGTTAGTCCCCAGATTAAATGTTTAGAGCCCAATAGTTGGTTTCTAAGTGTTGGGAAATCGCTGTAAAATTTTACAAGTCCAGAGCCCTAAAATTAAACAAAATTAACTCATTGTAGAATCGTACAAGTCCCGAATCTGCCTAAATAATAATAATTTAAAACCCCAATTTTAAAATTGCATTTTGAATTGTGTCGCCTTGATAAGACAGACACTAGAATCAGTTGTTAGTTAAATAGCGGCGAGTGCGAATGTTTATAGGTGTTAGTCCCCAGATTAAATGTTTAGAGCCCAATAGTTGGTTTCTAAGTGTTGGGAAATCGCTGTAAAATTTTACAAGTCCAGAGCCCTAAAATTAAATAAAATTAACTCATTGTAGAATCGTACAAGTCCCGAATCTGCCTAAATCTTAATACTTTAAAACCCCAGAATCGGTATAAGTGATACAGGAACACTGACCCAAGAGGACGTTGTCGTGCTAAAATCTCGCGGCTTTTTAAAGTTTTTGAGTTAGCGAATTAACCCACAAGACGGTTTTACTTCTCCATTTTAATACTACTCCTCAACATGAATAATATGGGGACTTTTAAGACCCGTAGGACGGGGCCGTGATATTTTATCGGGCCGAAACCTTGCACCTGGCGTGCGATTTGGCAACCTTGGACAAGAACGCTCGGTTTGGCAACGCCCGCGCGCCCCGGATGCGAACATTCCACGTAGCCCACTTTCAAATTTTGGTAACAAATGACGCATGCGTGGAGGCCTCTCAAAAGGTGGAAACGGGAGTGGTCCGATTTCACCATATTTCTGTCTCACTCGCACACCTCTTTACTCTCTCACACTAAACTGCATCGGCCCGCCACGCCGACTGATTCAATCGTATTTTATACTGGATCTTGTTAAAAACCGTTATCATATGAACTGTATTAATTCAATTTTTGTAAACAAATATTTTGATTAAAATTATCTGTTGTTTAATTTAAATAAAAAATACTAAAAAATACTAAAAAATACTCTTTTCAGTTATTTAAAGTGATCATATTTTAGCGAAACTTTGGTATGTGAATTGACCCAATTCTGGCCTATTTATATGCTTTGCGAGCGAATGTTAAAACTTAAATCTGTTAAAATACATTCTGGAACATACTAATAAATTATATCAAAAATAATTAAAAATAATTATGATATATGAGTTGAGCTAGGCACATTTTAGTTGTATATTTGTGTTTATTATTCCTCATTTGATAATGTGTAAAATATAATACAACAAGTGGGACAATTTAACTTTAAATCTTACTATTAAACAGGAACAACTTTACAAGTTAAAATACAATCATAAAAAATACCCTTAAAAATGATTTGAGCTACAACGTAATAAAATATTTCGTATAAATATTCATAACACTTAAATTTCCACCGACAAGACCACATCACAAATAATTCTCAGAACACCATACGTAACAACACAAGCACATTATACTTTAGAGTTCATTTCAGCTGATCGCGGTTGAGGTATTTTTCAAATCGTGACATAGTTTGAAGACTCATCTTTTGATACCGACGAATAAGATTCCAATAATGGTTTTTTAATGAATTGCTTGTATATTTAACTCTGGTATTGTAAATTATAGAAATTAATCTCTCCGACATATCTTGTGTTTGGCAAATTAAAGGCCAATATGATATGTTTAAGTAAGATTCTATATCAATATATGAAATATAACACAGCTCTAATTCACTGGGCGTCGAAATCAAAAACAATAATAAGTCTTCGGATAAATTCTGCATACGTAGAAGTTGTTGTATGTTGATTGCAGTATACTTTTTAAAAATTATATCTTCTGGTATGAAATAGCCCCTTTTTACAATAATGTCCAAATCCAGATAATCTTGAAACCCGTACAGAATATCAGCTGTTAACCTAATGTTTTGAGAAAGAATTACCCAGTTAATTTTATGTCGGAATTCCATCAAAAATGGCGTTTTCAAATTATTTGAAAGAGAAATCATGTTCCAACTGTCGGTTGGGAAGTTTAATAGTTTGTTTCTCAATATTTCCAGCACAGATTCATTTCTTACTTTGATGTATAAATGTAGCACTTCTACGGTTGATAGATTCGATAAATTCCCGTACACATTATTGTTTTGCTCTAATAATGCAATTAATTTGTTCATCTTCTCCATATTTAGTTATATTTTAAAACTTACCAGGAAAAACTATTATTTTCACTAAATAAAAAGTATAAAATTACTAGCCACATCTAAACTGTAACAACAATACTTGCGTGCACGCGGATAACAAAAGGCCACCGCGGCTTCCTGTGTTTGTTTATATACCACTTCCTTGAGAATTTTAAAATTCTCGAGGTTACGAAGGCTAATGTAGTTCTGTTGTACAATTGCGTGTTGCGCAACTGGGTCACGGTGTGAGTACAATTGCGTGTTGCGCAACTGGGTCACGGTGTGAGTCGCCGGTCACTATTTACACAAGATCCCCGAGCGAGTTTCCGTGTTCTGCAACCGGATTTCCGGGCTGGTTTGTCCCCGAGAGAGTGTCTAGAATCGTTTCTTGGTTCGAAGTCAGTCAGTTCAACAACTCAACTCGCCCAAGAGAGTTCTTATGATCCTAAGTTGTTTTTAGAGTTTAGTAAAAATATATTTTTCAAAGTAAGTAGTTATCACATTTAAATCACATTTAAATCACATTTAAATCACATTTAAATCACATTTAAATATATCATACAACTGAAAGTGTAAACAAATGACTTTTAGACATCTTTAAAAATTTAAAAGTAAATAACTAATTTCACTTAAATATATCGTGAACTTGCAAACGCGTCATTTTGAAATGGAGAGCGTGTATACACCCCAGCAAAAGAAGATTGTTACACGCATTCTAAGATTTCTGATCATGCAATCCAAATTCACCCTATTGCAAGAAGATTATAATCACGAATTCCAACATTTAATAAACAGATTATTATTTAAATTTCCGCCCGACGAACAACAATCAATTATACACAAGGTTTCTCAAAAGCGACAATATCGCAAAAAAAACTCAAAACCACCTTCAGTAGATAATAACATACAGCAGTGTTCCGCCACGAATCAAGAGACGACAGAAGTGCGTAACGACTCAGATAGTTTGAACTTTGCAGAAGAAGGAAATTTAATTGGATTAATTCAAGTTAGACAAGCGGATGAAGACTCTATTGTTGGTGTCACAGATGACTGTATACTATTTCCGGAAAATCCTAACAGGATGGTGATCACGGCCCCAGAACTATCGTTAGAAGAACAAGAATATTTATCGACGTTATCGACGTTTTAAAACGGCTTGACAGAAAACAGGTTTTAAAATGTGTATAATTAAATAGTATATAAAAATATCTCTATAGTCCTCAGCAACCTGGCACCTACAACCTGGCCTTACTAGACCTTCTTCCAACCCTATAATAGTATAAGGCATAGTCTTTTGGGGTAATACCCATGAGTCATATACTAAACCATTATATTTGCAGCAGAAACATATTTTAAGATTGATTTTATACAAAACCAGATATGAATGATCAAAACCCCTTTTCATAAGTCAGAGAATTTTTTCGTTTAAATATATTTATGTTTATAAAGTTCTAAAACTAAAACTTTTCTAAAACTTTTCTACAATAAAAGTGGAAATATGCCCCAAAATGAGAATGAGTATAGAAAAAAATTAAGGAAAGCTAACCAGTTTTTTATTCCCAAGCCAACCAATACATTTTTTACAAAAACTTTCAATTTTATAGCTCCGAAACTGTTTAATAAACTTCCTGAAAATGTTAAGATTGCATTTAATATTAATTTTTTTTTATGTAGATTAAGGAAATGGTTATTTCAACTAGAGAATACTGATTGTTATTTCAAATTCAGCAATAGTTTTATTTTTGATATTATAGCTGAGGGTTCACACGGGGACTATGCATTGCATGCAATGAGCTTCGACGGCACCTGGGGAGACCAACCCCAGAGGCAAGTCTCTGGAGAGGTGCCATAAGCCGCCTGAAAGAGTAAACCTTAGAATATTATAATACGTGTATAATTTATATGATAGACTATATGAATCTACAAATACAGTTTTATTTATTTTCTGTAATTAGTTTTTATGCACTGAGCACACGCTGAATTTCAGTGTTCATGAGAGAAATAAGGCGCGTCAAATATTTAATTTTGTATTTTTCTTAACGTTTAATTTTAAATTTACGTTTAATTTTTGTTTAATTTTTGTATACACATGGGTTGTCTGAGACAATTGTGTTTATTATATTTCGATCATTTCTGTTCGCCTACTTTACATTATTTTTAATTTAAGTGATGGAACCCTATAGCAGGCTTTGTCTTAAGAGGACCTATTGTTTTTTCATTATTTTATTTTTATTTTTATGCCAGCCCGACAAGTAAAATGTACATTATTATTTATTTAAGTTACAAACAAGCTGTGTAATTAAAAATAAAGTTAATACGGGTTGAGTTGTGTGTTTTTTGTGTGTTTTTTGTTATAATTTTGAATTTTTAAAATTATTATTCTGAAACCAATATTACCCCGATTGTAGAGTGCGCCCCGGGGAAATTTAAAGTAAATAATCTCAAACGAAGAACTAATATTTCTAATCACTCCCCCATTTATATATAGAATTCCTTGCAGCATTCTAATACTTCTAGAAGATGGTTGGCACCACCGTGCGGATTTTCTAGTGATCAACGTTGGAGGAACACATCGCAACTGGGGTAATCTCTATGATTGTAGTGCATGATCAGTGCATGATCAGTGCATGATCACTCGAGAGTTTATTATTTTTACATATTTTTTTGTTATAAATAAAATCATGAAAAAGTCTAAGAAATCTCAAACCGCTGTGTGCACTTGTATGAATATTAAGAGAAAAAAACGTCCCACTATTGGTTATTTTAAATATTCTACCGCAAAAGGACCAAAATCTTTTACCAAGCTTAGAAATAAATGCCCCAAAAGGTCTAGATCGCGGTCTAGAACTAGACGATCTAGGTCGCGAAGTCGTTCTCGGTCGAGAAGTAAATAAAATTATATAAAAAATGTCTAATTGTATTTTCATAAAGTACAGAGACGTATTGAAATTTGAAGATTTTCATTTAAACCACCCTGCTACTTATTTGCCCTTTGTTGTTTATAACTGGTTAGCTCTTGGAATACTGCCGAAAATCTACAGTCACGAGGAATGGGGTTTTGAAAATAGCAGAAAAGAGATTTTACAAAATAAAAATCACCTCTTGGATGTTTTGGTTGTAATTATCAATTGTGTTTTGGGAATCAAAATAAAACTTAATGATGAATTGTACAGAAAAAATGTGGAATACTTGAAAGGGGTTAAACATCTTTCAAAAGACGTTGTTCTTCCGTTTATTACAATTGAGAATTACATGTCTATTAAGGACTCCAAGTTATTTATTGATAGCATTTCAAAATTCTTTCCGGTAGGGTCCATTGAGAAATCAACAGACGCTATACCGTGTTCTAGGCTTTATGAAATAGTTAGTGGAATGATCGCTTGGGGTAGTTCGTACTGGGTAGTAATACATTTCACAACATTGGTTATAGATAAAATGGAGGAATCTAAACTTAAAGAAGAATATCAAGAAGCTTTATGCAGTTTAACGGGATTTTTTGATCTTTTATTACCATGTTCGATATGCAGATATCACTATTCAAGTTTGTTTAAGTTCAACGAAGAAGAAGATTTTGCCCGGCCGTTTCAGTTAACTCTTCCATTTGAATCAATGATGTACGCCAAGAATAACGAACTCTTTGAGTTTTATAGTATACTTCACGACAACTGTAAACCCATGGACAGGAGGGAAAGATTAGGTGTGGAATATCATAAAAAACAATATGAAAAATTTTACAATATTGTTTTTTATCCGCGACTGTCCAAGGAGGAGGGAATACATCAAAAATCACCAAGAGACTAAGTGTTTCTCAGTCTAGATTTTTCCTCTTCTAAATTACTTTGAATCTACATATTCCATTTTTGTATTAGTGGAAAACGCTCTGTGTTACAAAATTTAATCTAAATTTTATTTTTTTTTCTTCTTTTCTCAAATATTAATGCAATTTTGTTATTTTTTTACATTAATTGAATTAATAAATAAACATTAACTTTAAACTTTGCTTTAACGAAACCTGAATTTTCCCCTCTGATATGATAAAAAGATAGTCTATTTAGTCTCTGAAGCGGCCGAGGTAAGTTCAACAACTCAACTCGCCTAAGAAAATCTTGATCCTAAGTTGTTTTTAGAGTTTAGTGAAAATATATTTTTTAAAGTAAGTAGTTATCACATTTTTACTGGAGTGCAACATAAAGAGAATAATTTAGTGTGAAAGAAACCTATATGACGGAAGACCCGTTCGAAAAATAAAATTTGATGGAAAGCCATTAAAATTGGACTTAAAATCAAATGCAGACTTTGACAGGATAGGGGTTGAATTTTTGAGCAGTAGGGCTATGCTAAATAGTGGATTCTCTAGAGAAAGGATTATAAAAAAAGTAGCTAAATTCTCCACGATGAATTAGAATATAACATTTATTTTGACGATACTTTTAGCGCTCTTTATTCTTAAACGTTAACAGACAAAAACACCGCAAAACAAGACTGGAAGTACGAGGGGGGTGAAACGCCCCCCTAACCCATAATGAGAAACATACTATCTTGCATCAGGATTATAATAATGTTTATAAAAACTGTATTGGTACTTAATATTTTCAATAATTCTAGGAATCTCGTTGTTAAATTGCCTTATGTGTTTATATATCATTGCAATGTTAGTCATGGAGTGGTAATTGGTTGGATAAATTCTCTTTTATAAGTTTTTTTTACAATACTATGTTTGTAGATTCACAGAATCAGCCCAAGTCTTATTTAGTACTTAAAATAATTTCGGCTAAAATATGATTTTTTTACTCTGAACTTAGAAAAATTTAGTGATTAAAATAATTTCGGCTAAAATAAAGTTTAGAACAAAAACGTAAGTGTTCAATCGAGGACCCGGAGCTACCGGGTACATAAATATTCAAAAATGGAGATTGTTTTTGTTGCATTTCTTGAATTTCCAATTTTTATATTGTCTCTGATTTTACTTATTATATACCTTTTAGTATTTTTAATTAAAACAATTTTAAAAATCTTTTGGAAAGAGAGAGCGATGAAATTCCCCAAAAAATTCCCCAAAAATTTCCAAATCAAAGTCTACACGTAAAATCCTAGCGTGAAGATATTATATTTTGTGCTATTTTGTACCAGCACCTTGGGAGATGTTTACAAATAAAATACAAATCAAAACACTTACAATAAATGAAATTAAATTTGAGCTTGTCCTGAATGGGATATTCCCTTTATTTGAGTAGTATACTAAATCAAATGCGTATTTGGAAAATATTGTATGTTTAGTAACCCTTTTCAGTTGAAAATTGTATTCAAATGTTACGTTACTCGGATTTTGAAATTCGTGGTCTGCCACCTTATAACACATCGGAATCCAATATATAAGGTGAGGGTTTTGGAATAATAAATTTAATCCATATCTCTCACCCTCAACAACAGCACTGGGACCGTCAAAACGACGTGTCAACATTTTTATTATAAAAATGAGTGTGAGATTTTATGATTTGGTTTACGTCATAGATTGCGGATCTAATTCAAATGTTACATTTTTAAAAGATAAATTAGATGATAGGTCTCTGTTACAGAGAAGAGCCGACAGGGAGAGATTCAGAAGAAATAAGATAGACGCGTATAGTGAAAAACTGAATAAAGTCATAACACACAAATTACAAGATTTCTATGAGAGGGAAAACTGTTTGAATAAACTCTGGCAAATGTTTCGAATTTCTAGTTTGCCCGAGGACAAAAAGGATTTTTTGAGGATAGTGAAATTTTTTGAACTCTACGAATTAATAAAAAATATAAATCTGTATAAAAAAAAAGAAATTAATAAGGAATACTTTTTAAAGGCTTTAGATTTGTTGAAGAGTTTAGAATCTTAAAATAAAAAGTATGCAGCTCATTACGGGTATTGAATTATTACAAAGTGAAAAAATAACAAATAACCATTCTGTAATTGATAGGTTTAAATTGTTTCATAATAATATATTATTTGATGAAGTTGAAGACTTAAAATATTTACTTTATTGTTTAGAACTCAGAAAAGTATTTTATTGGTAAACCATTCATTCAACAAACTTTTTGTACATCATATATAGTAATACGCCTATGACAATACCTACTGCCGCTCCGAGACCCAATGACATAATATCGACCATGTTTTGTATTTTTTATAAATGAAAAAAACGTGTAAGATATACAATCGCCCGTGTTATTTTATTAATGTGTTATTATCCACTTTGTCCTGATTTTTTATTTCCACTCCCCCCGCCACCCGCCGGAGGAGTGCCTCCGCCACCCGCGGGAGGAGTGCCCCCGCCACCCGCGGGAGGAGTGCCTCCGCTACTCACTGGAGTAGTCCCTCCGCCACCCGCTGATCCACCTTTAGCTTGTTTGCTCTCACTTTTGTCCTTTGAATCATCACCCTTCTTTGATTTATATTTTTTGTAGAAGTAATACACGCCGGCGCCTAATAAAATTACCACAAAAATAATTGCGTATAATGCCATGTAGTTTATCATTGGTTATTTTTATTATAATAAAAATATGATTTTCAACAAAACATTCATATTTACATCGGTTGGATTTATTTTACTTTTCATAATGTATAATAGAAAAAAGTCTCCAACCACTCACGATTATGATAAAAATAATCTATCAGTTTTAGACGAGATTTTACATAGTGAACATAAATATGAACTTTCAGATTGTTTAAGAAAGAAATTTAACTGTAATACTGATAAAGAATGTTTAGACATTTGCAATAAGGGATTACCCTGGATCTGTTTGGAAAGTCAATGCACTGTTAATACCGATACTTTAAAACCAAATTGTATTTTTGGTAAATTAACGGCTATATACGATTCCAATAAAAAAGAGGTGAAATATCAATGTGTTTGTAGTTCACTTTATTATGGCAAAGATTGTTCAAAAACGATACATTTTTGCGACGATGTCAAAGAAAACAAATGTGTTTGTAATAGCAACAGTGTGTTATTTAAGTATTACGACGAGTTTGATGTGTGTATTCCTCTGATTCACCGTATACTGTTCTCAAGTCAAGATAATTTTAAACAAGTATGAAGTCTAAACGGTACGGGATAATACTTGTAGATAGAAATTTAAAAAATACACTAGTCCTAAGTAGAATTAACTACGCGCTTTATAACCGATTGAATAACAACATTATACCCTATGAAAATGCTAGCACCGACATGGCTCTTAGCATGTATTTTGGTTGTAATACGATTTACGAATTTCCAAGGGGTGTACGAGAGAAATCTGAAACGCCTTTTAACTGTGCCGTAAGAGAATTCTTTGAAGAAACTGGTATTTGTTTGAATGCAAATTCAGTCAATATTTTGTCAAACATTGACTACACTTATACCGCTAAAAACAATAAAACATACTCGTGCTTTTACTATGTAGTTGATATTCCAATTTCCAGATACTCAACGACAATTTTAAAAACACCAGATTTGCCACTTGTAAGTGACAATTTTAATATTGTAATATGTACTTGTTGGTACAAAATCAGAAATTACTTCCTGAACATAAATCTTTTTGAATTGGTTGCGAAATTGGACGAAGTCTTTGCATAAAATTGTATAAAATTGTATAAAAGGACACTCGCATGGCTAAACCAGACAGTTGCACGATGATTGCATCCAATATTACTGCCTGGAGTTTAATATCTCAAGAGCCGAGGTTCCCGGAAGGAGTGTTGACAGATAGTTTTGTTCAACGGTTTGATAGTTATATGGATTGGGAACAACTTTCCATACATTATTTTTTTACGGTGACCATGTTAAGAATGTATTTTCATCAAGTTAACTGGATCCATATTCTACAAAGACAACAGTTTTCTGAAGACTTTCTTGTGGAGATGACATCAAATTTTAATAACTGTTGGGAAGTAGTAAGCAAATATCAAAATCTATCTGAGAATTTCATCGACAGGTTTAAAGATAAGCTGGATTGGGAAGTGTTATTCGAACATCAACGGTTAACTGGCAAGTTCATAAGGGAACATAATAACTACTTGAGTTTTGTCCACTTTTATGACGACAACACCACCAGTGCTGACATATCGGGGGCGTCTTCAATTACAGCTTATATCTCTTTTTACTACTTTTATTTAATATGTCTGTTAGTGCACAATCCATTGTTTTATTTATTTGAAAAATATATAGAATATATTTGTTCGTAATATAACAGTTTTTTTATTTAACATGTTATTCCGGAACGATAACGACCCAATCATCGTAAAGTGTGATACTAATAGAGAGAACCTACCCACACGCCATTTAATTACGACTCTAAAAGTTGATAACATATACTACGGGTTTTACTTGAATGAAAAAGATATTGAGCAGTCCAAAGGTACGCTTTACATTGGCAAACATGTCGAATTTCCCGAGTCATGTGGACAACAGTTTAATTTATTACGAAACATCCGCAAACTTCCTGCTCGGAAAGGAATGATTGCAAAGGTTGCAGGGGTTGCAGGTGGGATGAGGAATACTATGGTAAAAGAATATTTTAAAACCGAAGATGATATTTTTAAGACGTGTTGCGTTTTTCACACCGATAAAAACCCAAGCATGAGTGTAAATTTGAAAATTGGTGTTTTTTATTGTTTTAGCTGTAAATCGGGAGGCTCGATTACAAAACTTTTGAATCGAATTCGCAATTAATTCACAATTAATTCAAATTAATTTGCAATTAATTCGCAATTAATTGGCAATTAATTTTCAATTAAACTACAACATTCTCTTTTGGAATCCAGGAATTCCACCGTTCCGAGTCAAACCCAAGCCATTTCACGTAAAGGTGAGGTTTATTCCGAATTTTCTTCTGTTTGATTACTTTTTCGACAACATAAGTTAAGCCGTGCACGGCTAATTTTAACTCTTGTTCATAAAACGTTCCCTTGATGGGTTCCCTACTACCCTCTGTGTCTCTGAGTCTATAAGTCACGGGATTGTCCTCTAACACTACTTTTCGTACTTGAAATACCAGCGGTGTAAAATTAAAAGTAGATTTTTCAAAAACGTGCTTGGATTTCGATATATGAACATAATCACCAACTTTAAATTTAGGTTTCCCTCTCTTGGGGTGTTTTTTCGGAGCCAGTCGTCTGAGGATAATTTTTTCATTCGAAAATGACACCTCAGAGGGTTTGAATTTAGTTACGCTGTGAATTGTGTTGTTGTATCTATCTAAGACATCTTGTAAAAAATCAATCCATTTGGGGGAGTTTCTCTTGTAAGTCTCCTTTACAAGCATTTTCCTAAATGTTCTATGAAACCTTTCAATAAATGATGCTTTGATTTCCGTATAGACAGAATACATGTTAATGTTATATTTTTTCATCAGGGCTTTAAACTTATCGTTGTAAAACTCCCCACCGTGATCTACTTGTAGGTTTCTAACCATCGGAAAAACTCGTAGTAATATTCTACTCATGGCGCTTGTTACTTCGTCACCCGTTTTTGTTTTTAATGGCTCTATATATGCAAATTTTGTAAAACAGTTAATTGCGGTCAGTATATAGATATAACCATCGTTGAATTCTTCGTATTTTTTTAAATCCATAATGTCCCCCTGAATTAGATCATTTATACCCTTCAACACGTAACGACGTCTAGGAAACCGCTTTCTCACATCAGCAAAATAAGTATCAATCAAGTCGTTTTTTACAGATGATTCCATTTTGTTTTATTATACATAATAAATCACATCAAAAAACCCGTAATCACATATCAACGGTTTACGTAGTAAAGGAGTGTCCATATCAAGGCAAATATCATTATCACAATATATTTTATCCATAGTTTCTAATAAACACATTAAACATAACTTTCTGTTTATTTTGATGTCTTTTAAAAAATTATAATTATAATACAAATTACACTTTTTACAAAAATAAATCATTTTTATTTAAGAATATATTTTAACAATTTTGACATCATGTTCTTTCGATGCGACATACTCCTCCCCATCGGGACATTCTATTAAATAATTTGAAACCACGTCTTTTAAATAAGAATCCTTGTTGTAACAATTTATTATAAAGGGGGCGTTTTGATGAGTGCTCCGATGGCTCAAAACACAAGGCGTAGTCTTGTCACCACCGTCCAAGTTTCGAGTACCGTTAGTGCATTCACATAGGCCCGTGATGAAATTATAACCGCTGGCCGGATTGTTGGGTGTGTTGTTTAAACAATAATCCTTTACGCAAAAAGATACCCCGCGATTCAGAGTTGCTTTAACAAGTTTATTCCCATACTCATCGTATAACCCAGTACAATCGACTTTGTACTGTGAAGGATCATTATAATCCACGTTTTTTGCAATACTGTTGGCTTTTGAATATGGATATTTGCCCACTATCTGGTCCCCGGACGTTGTAAAAACACCGGGATACTTCGGGAGACATTTCCAAGTTCCATCAAAATCATAAGTCCCGTAATCCTGTTTACAGCCAAAGTAGTAATGGGGAATGTAGCAGTAATAGTTTTCATCTGTTTTCAAAATTTTGGCATCTTTACTTTTGCAATAGTTTTTACAGTCACATTTAATCACACCCTGTGGACATTTTTTGGGTTGAAACCTACAATCTGTTTCAATAGATTTCATTGGTAAATTTGAAAGGTTAAAATGTTTTGTTCTTTTCAAAATAATTCTAAGGAATACAAAAAAACAAACAACAACAAATATTATGAAATTCATATTTTATTTATGTTTGTAATATTTTATAAAACGTGTCACAAAAAAAGGAATCAAACACTTCGGGGTTTAATACTCCAACGCAGAGAATCTTCCCCTCTCAAATATACAGTCAGCATAGTGCATGAAGTATAATGAAGTATAAAAAATCTTTGGGCCAAGTACATCTAAATTTTGTAGATACTGTAAAAACAACGTTTTTCAGTTCCTTGGATTATTTTTCTCAGTGTTTCAACCGATTTGAGTCTCATCACACGGGAACGACAAAGTTTTGTATTTGATTTTCCAAATCCTCGATGTATCTGTTTCTTTCTATGTTGTATTGTTCAGCTAAGACAAGAGCGTTCTTGAACTGTTCGTGTTCCTTTTCCAACAGCGCCAATTGCTCGGAGCTCTGTTCATTTTCTAGCCTTAAATCTTGAATAATCTGTTCGCGCTCTGATAGTTTTTGATTGCAATACATGTTATCGGTTTTTAACTTTTGGTAATCTGACAATTCTTTTTCCAAATTGGTGACCTCAGCAGAAAGGCGTATGTTTTCGGATTTCAACTGAACACTTTCTTTTCTGACCTCCTCAAATAAAACTATTCGCCTTTGACAACTATTGAGGAAATTCTTTACATCTACGTTGAGCGGTTTTTGTTTATAAACACTATCTAGGAAATCCACGATATATGCAAGGTCTACACCCATTTCATTTTCCAAAACCAGAAATGGTTTTACATCTACATATAACCGGTTATAGGCGATAATTTTATTAGAGAGTTGATTCTTTATTGATTCCATATCCACAGTCAAAGATTTCAACTGTTTTAACATAATCCCAATATTTTCTAAAGAAAACAAACTGTTGAAATCACAATCTAAAAATGTTTTGTGTAATTCTTTAAATTCTTTACCAAATTTAATCAGGGTTGAGTTGTTGTTAAGATATAACAGGTTGCTGATAATTTCTTGTATGAGTTTATAATTTGTTTGATTTATATTTAGAGTCTTAACTAATTTATGTTGCTCTTCCAACATACCAAACAGCACATATTCATCGTCAACATTGAATAGATGAAATATTTTTTCAATCACCTGATTAATAGTCTGTATTTTTGTAACAGCAACCCGTGGTTCTAAAACTTTCAATTCGTCTAATATAATTGAAAATAATTCACACAAGTCTGTATATTTCAAATACATACATTTGATATCTGCCTCTGAGATATTTTCTGAAGATACCGTTTTCTTTAATCTGCTACGAACAAATTCATTTAAAATAGAGTTAATTTTACTGTAGGTTAATGTTTGGAAGTCAACATCTGTTAGACCTAAAATATCTACAACCGTCTCGGCAAACAATATTTTACCGTCATCGATGATTAAATCGTCAGTCTGTAAGGCTTTACTGAATTTTAGAGGCGTTTCTGTTGTTGTGTGTTTATCAGACATTTTTTCAACAAAATTATAAGGAGCTTCTAAACTTTTCCATTTAAACTCCCTACCGCCGAAAGTATTTACAACATACTCGATTCCGGCCTTTAGTTTAGATAGTGTAAAAGAATTTGTTTTAGACAGTATATCTTCAAATATACTTATTACATTCGATGGTGAAAAATTATCTTGTGCGCCGATAACAGTTAATCTTTTATTAAGATCTTGTAATAACATAATTTTTTTGTCAATTTTACAGCTTATCAATATATCCAAAACATCACTTCCACTTTTTAAAAAGGTTTCAAGCTCCGCGTCATCGTTAAAAACTAACTGATAACAGTTTAAAAACTCAAACATATTTGCACTTAAAAAACGGAGCATGTCTTTATATTGAGCTCTATAGTTTTCAAAATGTTCGTCATACTGGGCCTTGTGCAGTTTTGTAGATTTCTTTGAAAGTAAACTAAATATCAACGAACTTATACAGTCTTCGCTCGATTTCAACACTAAAACATTTTCACCCTGCTGAGACTGAAGAGTTTGTAAAAGGGTTTTTAAAAAAGATGACAGGAGTTTTTTAGCTTTTGAATATTGATAAGATTTTATGTAAAGTAAAACGTCGGTTTCACTAATCTCCATTATTTTTATTTTAAATTTTATCTACAAACCGCTTCAAGACGCGGTTATAAAACCTATTGTACATAACGCCATACGTACGATTTGTCATATACATTGAATTGTTAATCATAAGGTCAACTCCTTTTCTGTATGCTGGCAATAAATCCACATGCGCCCTTTGACGAATCGTTTCAATTTCAGTTCGGACGTTTTGATTAAACTGGTTAAATCCCATTTCTAACATAACAGCATACAAACCAAGTTCAATTCTATTTATCAAACTAAAATCTGAGAGTTGAAGCAGGTTTGAGAATTGATTGGTATCTATCGGGTCTACGAAAACAACTTTTCGTCTCGCGTTTTCACTTCCTTTAAATGTGACTTTGATACCATCATTTCCATAGTAATTTTCATTTCCTGGTGCGTTTTCGTTTATTTCTCTCATAATGTGGTAAATTTGAATAGTTAATTTGTCAATTAAATCATAATTTTGTGTATATTCTAACAAAAATTCTTTAATATTTTTTTGAAAATCTTCCTCATTAACTATTCCATCCAAGCGAGCAATTATTAATCCAGACAATCTAAAAAATAACGTCTTTTGTAAAGACTTAAAGTGTTTGGACTTTAGCTGTGATAATAAGTCTATCTGTTCCTCCCGTTCCTCCATATAGTCCCCAATCTGGTCTTCTTCAGCCCATAGATTAATTATATCGCCGGTTGATTGTTCGCTTTCCATTCTTATGAATGCTCCACGTCAGGGAACTCCTTTTATTAGACCCGATTGCTATTTTATTTTCCAAAAGTAGAATTTCAGTTGCAAATAGCCCGAATTTGTAAATTTTATTATATGACAAAGGAGAGAGGTTATAAATATCGGTAACGCACTCTTTCAAAGTCATTTTATCTTATGAATGATCTCATAGCACTTATATACAACTTTTACCAACTAAGAAATTTGCCTGGATTTTTAACAAAATCGGATGCAGATTACAAATGCGTCTCTAAATCTGATATTGTTTTAAAAATTCAATCGTTTATTTTTAAATGTAACGCTTGTATTTTAAAGCATTATAATCATGAAGTTATAGATTATATTTTATCTTTGTTAAATAGGAATATTGACTATTGTATATGCGTTAATTTAAACCATTTGGAGTTCCATCACGTTGTGATTGATGTAGATTTTAAGAAACTTCAAAATATAGATAGGACAATTGTAAAGGAGTTTTGTGATGATTTTTCAAAAGCCGTTAAAAGTATTTTAAACAATTTAATAAATGACCAAGAGTTTGAATTGACTTTGATGGTAAAAAAAAATCTAAACTTCCTAGACAACAAAGATATTTTCGAGAGCGCAACAAACGGTGTCCATTTTGAAATTAAAGATTTAGTCTTATACAGAGGAGATAATATCTGGTTTATTGAGGTGTTAAAGAAGCTTTTAATCGGTAAATACCCATACTTTATTAAAAACAACGTAATCGACCAACCCATCAACTGGAATTTACCCCTATCGAAAAAACAAAATAAAGACATTTATCTACCAGTTGGGTCCTATAATTTAACCGAAAACATTGAATTTTGGGAGTCTGGAAGGGAGTTATTGATAAATAATGAATTTGATAATTCATTTGTAAAAAACTATTCGGTGATAAAAAATTATGATCCAGACAGCGTACAAGCTTATTTCCCTTTGGATTTACTCAAACAATTTCAAGGATGTTACTTTGGTAATTGCAATAATGTAAAAGTCTACAAACATTCACAACTTGCGCTATTGGGTGATGACTTGGAGGGTGTGATAACAATAAACAAAAACGCACTTCCATATGCTGATTTTGCCGTGTCGCGGTTTTACAAAAATAATTGCTTAATAGTACTAGGCGAATCCCAAATTGAAAAGTCGCTTTCTCCTTTCAGTCTGTCCTATTTAAGGGAGGAACTCTTGGTTTTTTATACAGACCTAACAACTGGCGACACCGGAGGTAAGTCTCGAGCTATATTTAATATATTCGTGTTCTTAATAGCACTATATGATAGAATTTGTGAATCCAACACATCCTTTGCAGAAGAAATACTGTGTGAAATTCAAAACACAGACCTTGTGAACTATTTCACTAACATTTCGAGTAAGATTGTGCAGTTAGTCAAGGAAACTGTAAAATTGTGTGAAGATTCTGAAAAGTCATTTCGTAAACTAAACCCGTTGCTATTTTTAAAATGCCTCTTTGTTCAATCGTATACAGAGTCAAATAAAGTGGAATTAATTTTTGACGACTCTACTGATGAAAGCGTCTTCATATCGTCAAACATTTTATCGCTTGTCAACAAAAAGTCTTTATCTATTTTAGAACTAGTAAAGTTGATGTATCCCATATATGCAACTCAGAAGGACGGTTCCATATTTTATTACGAAAAGAACTCTTGGTGTATGTCCTTAAACAGGTTAGAGCACGTGTTTTTACCTTTGAAAATATTACATAAATACGGTTGTGATGATATAGAATTGGAAACCGAAAGTGGTTTGAAAAAGAGGCGAAAAAAAAATAAACCCGAAGAAAGCCTTCCCAAGATTTACACTTATTTAATCCAGTTCTGGGGCAGAGTAATCACGATTGAGTTTCCAACAAATGTTGTATCTTTTAAGGACGGTTTCGTGTTAATCAGTAACGAGTATCTTGTTTTTTCACACACACCTCTATTTAGAGGATATCCGTGCAGACTCAGTTGGAAGGGGATGAGGGAAAAGATTCAACACATCAGCAACCGTTCTTGCACGTATCAAAAAGTTTTCGATACTCTTAATGAAAACATCGGTGCAAAGTGCGAAAGTTCACTTTGTCCCGACGGAGTTATTGATTACTTCCGCTACAATTATTCAAAAGAAAATGGTCCCGAGCTTTGTATCAATGATTTAGAGAAGTGCAACAGCGAGGGGGAATGTCCGGTGTATAATTGTTTGCGCTATTTTCTTACATTGTTTTCAAAAGATGTAGAGCTGGTATTTTTCATGCTGTGGACGCTGCGATTTGTCCTATTAGGATTGAGCATCAAGAGAGCATTCATATTCTATGGCCAAGGCCAGAACGGAAAAAGCTCTTTGAGTTGTGTTATGTACGCGTTATTTGGTAAAGCCATGAGTTTCATTGGCACTGATACGATTCGTGGAAAAATATCAACTCTCGCTCCCGATTTATATAACGCAAAAGACGCAAAGATAGTATACGCAGACGATTTACAAAAGATAAACCCCACTACTCTAAAACAAATTGTTTCCGGAGCCCACATGTACCTGAGGACTTTGTACAATTGCGGAACCGATATTCAAATGAAGTGGCTGTTTACGGGCAGTTGTAATTCCTTGAGGTTGAACGCGGATTTCGCCACGATGAAAAGAATTTTGATGATTCCGTTTTTAAACTTTTTCCCAGATAATTCTGACTACTACTGTAACCAAAACACTTTTAAAATTATAGCAAGCGATATTTTAGCAACAATATTTTGGTTGGAAAAATACTATTTAGAAACAAATATTTTCTACAACGATAAATATGATATAGTTTACCCCCCAAAATCGGTGAAGTGGTACTCTCACGAGTTGATCTGGAAAAATGATTTGACGAGTGGTATCTTAAATGCTTTTAATATAATAGAATCTCCAAATCTATTCATAAGGATAAATGATCTGATTGCGGAAATTAATGCAATAAGGGTTTCAAATAAATGTTCTAAATTTCAAATGAGTTTTTTCAATGAAGATATAGAAACTATATTAAATTTATTGAAACACCGGTATTCTGTAGGCACGTGCCTCAACAAATCTAAGAAGATATATGAACAGGTTATTGTAGGTATATCCATAGACCGCTTTAAGATGTTATATGAGGAAGCGTTCGAATTGATATAATATTATTTGGAATTATTTAAAATTATTTAAAATTATTTAAAATTATTTAATAAAAATGACTGAAGATCCGTCTGAGAGCGTTTATCCGGTTGAGTTTATCACGACAACTAAAAAGAGTAGTCAGTTAAACGACTCTATCCTTCTTACTACGGTTGAATATTTATTGGGGTTGAATTGGCCGATTTGTCCACGGCCACCTCCAGCCATTGACATCGGTACTTCAATAGAAAACTTTCTAACAAATATAATTAATAAAAATAAATTAAACATTCAAACTGAGGAATTAGATCCTAGGTGTAAATTACCGGAGCATTTAGAGCAACCATTAAAATCGGGTCTAGACTACAACGAATTTCTTAAAATATTACAAAGAGTATTAGATCAATCAAAAACGAAGCCGGATTAGGTTGTAGATGGCATATTGTCTTAGAATATTCAATGGGTAGACGGGAGTATATAATCTTCTAAAATTCTGATAAGCTATTTGATCAATGCCGTAGTATACAATACCATCATTATCATAATACAGTTCGGGCAAGACGTAACTGAGTTTGTGCGTGGAATAACCCATCATTTCCACTCCCGACTTTGACAGAATGGACCGACTATTGAAAGATTCTTTCAAATATTCAATTTTATTTAAACCCCTCAAACACTTAATCATCAAGTGAAGATGTTGCTTTTTAAAACGGTTACTATTTGAAGTCATGTATCGGTTGAACAAAGTGTTTTTTGTAATGTCATTAGTCTCCCAAATGTTACAAAAATCCTCCTCGTCATAGCTGTGTAGCAAAAACAGTTTTAAAATGTTGTAAAATTCATGATAAGAAACTGTCGGTTTTACGATACAATTAAGTTTCATCAAGACACTTCTTAGCTTTTCAAAAATATTTAGTGCTGTATGAGAATCATACAATAAATATTTTGCATAAAGCCAATTATAGAGGTTTTGCTTCTTTATTTTAAAAAACGTAAACATAGTCTCCAATTGTTCGTGAGTCAGATTGGGCCTGATTTCCCCCATCGCCACGAAAGAGAATTCGGGATTTAATAAAAAATAGCATTCCGAAATAGACATACAACTATTGAGGGCATAAAAACTCAAAGTGTCCCCGTCAAAATCCAAATTGTTTTTTTCTGTGATCGAGGTGGGTAGGCCTACTACTGGTGCATTCCACGTACTTTTAACTCTATGGAAAGTAAACGCCCTGGTATCTAAAACTGGATACCTTATAGCCAAAACATATTTTGGATAGTTCATACAAGCCCAGATTTTTCTGTTTAGGATGATTTCGTTAGTTTTACAGTTTGGGGCGGGTGTGACGACACTACGTGCCGAGTAGTAGGATTTTTTACTTAAAAGAACTTTCCTAAAACAATTATTCTTACCCTGTCCAATGAATGTTAGGGGGTCTGGTTTTATATTTATCTGGGACTTTTGTGTTGGGTCGTAAGTCTTATTGTTCCTTAGGAGTTTGATTATTAAATCACATAGAGTGCTATTTGTGTTCCAAAGAAAAGCTGGGGGGTATGTACAATTTCCCACTTGAATTCGAAATTTAAAATTTTCAATCGGATTCTCTGTATTTTTTTCAAATAATTTTAACTTATTTTTGTACGAATGCTTATAATTCAATAAAATACGTTCCATTTTATTTTTACATATCTTACAGCGAGATAAAATTTCATTTTTTATAATTTTTTTTAAAATAGCAATAAACTGTTCTCTTTGTACTATATAACGCGTTTTACAATTGTTGCAAAAATTGCTAGATATGTTACACGTACACTGTAAAAAGTAACAGTTTGGACAAATTTTGCTTAGCCTTAACGCCAAAGACTTTGGGATTTTTTTATAATTGGAGAGTTTAATTTTTTTACATTTTGCATAAGATTCAAGACAATCTTTGGTCACACAGATTGGGGCCAATCCATACACATTTTCGTTTGATTGTCCGGATTTAGATAGGAAACAAGTGTTGATAGTACCGTGTTTCATATCGAAATAATGGTTATTCTTCAAACAGCTTATTCTTAACCGTGGATTTTTAAATGTTTATTTAAAACTGTTAAAAACTATTAAAAACTATTTAAAACCATTAAAAACTATTTTCATCGTGATAAATACCAGTTGTTAACCGTGAACGGTATAAACATGGTGGATGTTACAGGATTAAAAAAATTCAAATGGAGGCTAATAGAAGAACCCTGCAATTGTTCCGGTAATGAAACCGTTTCAAATTTTGAATGGAATGTTCGTGAGTCTTTGACAAGAATTTTACGAGTAGAAAGTGAACAATTTGACTGTATTTTTAATAAATTTCCAAGTCTCGTATTCTATCCTACGACTAAAAGCGTAGCATGTGCCATTAATAAGCGCGAAACGGTGGGTGTGTATACATACTATTTCGGTCACCAACTGTTTAACTGCCCCATTTTAGTGGGAAGTAAAATGTTTTTTTTACTTTCAAACTACAATCAAATCGGTTTTAAATTATGGAGTGATGTTTACTGGAAGGATTCGTTGAAATGTTTACTCTGTGGCTACGGTGACGAGATGAAGCCAACAACGTTTGTTATTAAAGGTAAGTGTTATACGTTGGGACTGCTGGCATGGACAAACTACGATAAAGTAGTTTGTCTCAGGAAAAAAAGAGGTATAACGCTGTTCAAAAAAAGGCCAAACATAACAATTACCGCTGAAGAGTTTCCAATTCTGAACGATTTTAATGACATCAAGCACTTGTTGGAATGTTGTATCGGGAATCGCAGGATTTTCCATGGAGGTTATATTTTTACGGAAATGTTGAAGCAAACGTTAGTTGATGTGAATAAGGTTTTGAAATTACCCAAAAAGAATCTATTTATTAAGCAAATAAATAAAATACAAACAAAACGCGTTAATATGGGCGTTATTGATGCGATTATTGGTAGAAATACGGTTTTCAATATGCAGGACTGTCTGGACTCGTCCGGCACTAATCCGAAATACTATAGCAATAATATCGGCAGGTACAAAGTATTGACAAAATTAGACGTTACAACATATTCAAAAACCTTGCAGTTAGATATATTGACTACGTTGTATTCAAAAAAAATACCTATCGACTTTAAAATCGAAGATTGTGGATTTATTTGTATTACATCATCAAGTGAGAATTCCCCGGGTATGAACGGACTGGAATCTGTTATTGGGACATTCATCTCCTCGGAAAAGGACTGTATGCCCCAAGATCATATAAAGGAGGTGTTGAGCAAATATGTAGATTTGAATTTAATTTCAACCGATTTACAAGATTTACAAGATTGCTGGTGGTACGTAATCATCAACCAATCTATATACAAACACTCCCCGAGAGATGTAAACATTGAACAGTGGACTAATTTTTTAAGACGTGTATTAAAATCAATATATCCGTGTATTGAGGTTTATCACATAAGTAGTAGACTGTATACAATATACTCCTTCCCGTTAACCATGTATAAGATATTACCGGACGGCTATGCTTATTCTGCCATGGAAGTTTCTCGGTCAGAAAAATTAATGACGGAAATAATCTCCGAGGAATGTAACTTGCACGGTCCAACGTCTCTGTTGATTTTCAATCTAAACAGTAATAACTTGGTAAGGAATACAATGATCACACATGCGATAAAACAGTGTGTCAGCGGTGTAACAGCTTGGCCCTTTTTAAACAATGAAAGATTGCTACTGAAAAAAAACAGATATCAACTAATTAAAGGTGTTCCTTTTTATTGTTTGAAGGCGAATATTTTAATACTACCTCTGGAATACAACATAGAAGACTCGTGTGTCTTAAACGCAAATTCTGTATATAAAAAGAAACTATTCACAACTGACAATATAGTGACTGTAACTTTACATTTACAACAGGTTTCATTAATTCAAGTTTTGGTAAATGAATTTCCCGTTCTAATCAAACCCTATTTAGTTCTTTTAAAATTTAAAAGCGATAAAGTTATTCATTTGGGTAAAAATCTATCCATTAATCCCGACCCGCTGAACAAAGAAGTCATGAATTTAATTTGGACCCCAAATCCAGATTTGATAAAAACTAAAAAGATATTTCTAAATAGGATTCATCTTAATTACGATGACAATACAAATTTGTACTGTGACGTTTCAATTTCCTACCAACAAGACGGGTGTTTGGGAACAAAACTCTTTATACTGAACGGCGCGCAAAAATCCGTTGTTGGGCACATACTCAAAGCGAAATCTATGCCAAAATTACACAATACTTTATCGCTGGATGACGTCGCAGAGTGCGATATTGATATAATTCAGCACCCGTTTTCACTTAAAAGGTTAGCATTTAATTTTCTTTTTACTCCCGAAATATCAGCGTTATACAATGAATGTTTTCGGGTTACACCTTATGACAAATTAAAAGTTTTGCAAAGTAAAAAGGACTACTTTGTAAGCGATCCCGCCACAAAAAGTTTTTACGTCAACGGTAAAGACGGAAGCCCCGTTAAAGCAATTTTGTATGAGGGTTTTGTAGTTATAATGGGGAAACAGAACCCTTACGGATTAATACATAGTGCAGAAGCAGATTCGACACCCACGTCGGCTTTAACTGGACAACCGGAAGTAAGTTATCAAAAATATAGCAATAGAAATAATCACGCATTCGGGCTATCTGAGAGCGAACGAGAGGTTTTGATCGCACTTGGGCTGAACAGTTTCATCGAGGAAATGTACGATTTGAGTGATTCAACAAACATAACCCTAGAAAATAATAGGGGCGAAAGGGTAAACATTCCATATTCAACCTCGGCTGCAAGGGTTCTGGACATGTTGTCACTAGTCGGAGTTGATGTTAATTTTTCCGTTGACATTGAATCTAATTAATTTCAAAGTTTTCTTTGAACCACACGTACAAGGCATCTAAATATTCGTTGAACGTGTCATAAGTAACGCAATATTCGTTGACGTTTATTTCTCTGTTGTCATTTAAATCGTAAATCTTTTCAACAAGGTCATTGAAAATCAGTTCTATTCCGTCAGCGTATTTCAATGTCGGTGCCAGCATATTAGTATTGAAATTGTCATTCTCTATTACTGAAATTATTTCTTTTATCCAGTCCGGGCATATTATATTTGTATTTACAAATACAACAAGTATAATATTTACAATAATTTTTTTATCAATATCTTTATTCGATATGTAGTGTAAAAACTCATTAATCTCATCAACAAATAGTAAATTATCAATGTCCTCATCGCTGATAAACATTTTTATTTAATATTTTAAAATTCTCCATCCATAAATTTTACAATTACTGTGGCGATATACGAAAATATAAACCACAGGAGTAACAGTATTATGTTAGTAAACGGCGAACTGCTCTTCAGAGGAGTGCTAAAATCCATTCCGAGGAAGTTTGTGCTTGATTTCGCTGTCATTTTTTTCTCATTTTTTCTTAAATGGGTTTCACGTTTTTGCATAGATATATTTTTGGAGACCAAGTAATATATCCGTTACAGAGTCATCCTAGAGAAAACAACAAGTGCAGCAGAATTTATTTTGATTGTACGGGTTTGTTGTATCAAATATCCTACGCCATACCCACCGGGGTTATAGTCGAAAACACTGATACTTTGTTAAATTTAATGGTGGAGAATTTAGTATATTATATTAAAATTGTCAAAGAACTATCACTAAATCCCACATCCATTTATTTGTTTTTCGATGGAAAATCTCCAGATCAAAAATTAAGCCTACAAAAGAAACGAGATGAAAGAATTCAACGGGCATTAACTGCTGGAAAAAAACTCTTTGGTCTGAGTTTAATTACAGATCGTAATAGAAGAAGTTCCATAATTTCATATATTGCCAATAATATTGTATGTAAAATTGGTCAGGAATGTGAAAATATCCAATTGTTTTCTACGGACCAACCCGGTGAAGCGGATATTAAAATTGTAAAAGCGGTTTTGAACTCAATAAATTCGACTGAAGTTATTGAAGTTATAATAACCGCCGATACAGACATTTTCATCTCTCTTAATTCGCTGAGATATAAAAATATCCTTATAGTAATTAGATTACCTAACGTGGGTTTACAGTGCCTTACGTCTTCTTCATTGAATAATTGGTTAAATAGCAATTCATTATGCTACAAGAGGTTATTATTTTATTTCGTATTTTTTTGTGGGAACGATTACGAATGCCCCATAGTTTCTGGCACAAAAAATCAAATTTCTCAGATATACGACTTTGGAAAAAAACACAGTTTTAAAGTATCCATTGCAAACTTACTTAGACTCTGGTCAACGTTAAACATCAAACCATCAAAGTCGGTCGTCATTACGGGCTTATCACTCCGGGTTTTGTGTCGAATAACGCGCCTCAAAATGGAGTCTGTTACACAAACCATTAGATATTATAGTTTTGGATATGATTTACCAGATATAATGCTGCTGCCGATATATGATCAATGGAGAACTTTATTTAAAAATATAAACCCCAAAGATATTAGCAAGTATTTAAGACAAATGCATAATAGCGAGACAGGACAGTTGAGACATGATAGACGAATACAGCAATAAGTATTTTACAGTGTGAAAATTAGATTCTGAATAATCCAGCAAGCAGTAGCACGATATCGTGATACAACTTATGTATAAAAGGAATTTAACCAATAATTTGTAAATCAACTTTCTTTTTAAAATCGTTTTCAGATCAGGGGTTTTTGTAGATTGCGGTTTATAGCGCAACATATTTTTTATATAAATAAAGAAGGAGAGTAAGCCAGCTCCTCATTCGTAATGAACACTTTACACGGTTTAAAGTTTGACCAACACATTTATAAGTATAATGGCGTTCCCGTAAATATTACAGAGAACGACACCTCATACATATTTAAAAACATTGAAACTGATGAAATGGTATTCTTTATTGATTATAGCCAGCTGTTGTATAGAGTCGACAAAGAGGATATTATAAGGATAGCTTTGATGTCCCAAGATAAACAAGTGGTACCAACTGTGCTTTTGATGCCAGAAAATCTGGACATGTTTGTCCACACAAATGTAAAGTCTAGTTTGACGTCGTTAAAACAGCTCTATGCTTGGGTAAAGCTTATAATTGGAAAAATAAATGGAACAAATGTGGAATTTAAACCCTTTAATCAATTACAAATAGAGCAGATTTTTAAAAACTTAAATGTAAATGATATATCAGAAGAAAATAGAAAATGTTTTACAGACTCTGTGAATTTATTTGATTTCAACAGTAACATTAAGAAAATATTTTGGTTTAACGAGGTCATAGAAAAATACGCGATAATCATTCCTACTCTTGAAACCCTGTATAAAATTCATCCTCGTGACGTGTTTATGTTAGCCAACAACTTAATGAGATATATCTGCGTTTGGGAAGCGGCTGATAAAAACATTGAATATGTCATAGCCAGTAATATAATATTTATTCAATTTCTACAAGATACAAACTCTTCTACAAACAACTACTCTGCTCTACTGCCCTTTATGTGTGCCCTGGCAGTCACGTCTACTATGCCGACTTCAATACCCCAAGAAATATCCAGAGATCTAAATAATAAAGCGAAAACGTTGTTCAACAGGGCTAAATTTAATAGAGACGACAATTATGGATGGTACAGGTTTCAAATGAAAGTAAAAAATGCCCAGAACGTTTGTAGTCGCGAAGACTGTTTGGATATTTTACAATATCTGTTTTTTCAATTTAATATCTTCAAGGATCACGAGTTTGACGTAGTTTTAGCTTACATGAGAAAAGTATTCAACTTTTATAAAAAACCAGAACTTTATATTTACATTATAATATTTGGATTAAGCCTTTCGAGCTTACGCATTGCAAAACCAATTAAAAATATCACTGGGACAAAAAATTTGGCTAATTTTAATATAGAAAACATCGGTATTCGAAACGTTACCACCGAGTTGCGTCAGAATCTTTATAAAGAAATGAAAAATGACGTGGCGGTGATTTTTAATTTTGTTGATCCCTATAAAAAATATATGTTGAATTTACAAGAGAAAAACCCCTCTTTTAAAATAAACAACCTCACGGATGAGGTTTTGTTTTATTTTATGAAAACCGACCACTCCTTTTCTGAATTAGTAAACTATATATTAAAAACAATACTGCCACTGATTACTTCACAGCTAATTTAGATTCTCAAGGTAGCACTGCAAATCGTTTACATGTTTTATAAATTCAGTATAAAGAAATTTAGTTTTTTTTAAATTAATTGGTAAATTCACAAGATCTACACAAACGTAATTGTGAATCATTG
The DNA here is from genome assembly GCA_963675035.1 of Allygus modestus. NCBI lineage: Eukaryota > Metazoa > Arthropoda > Insecta > Hemiptera > Cicadellidae > Allygus > Allygus modestus. The sequence goes on from OY776115.1 coordinate 12,720,702, forward strand.
TTTTTAAATTAACATTTGTATGATTTTTAGAATGTAAACATAGACCAACACACTTTTGATTTTTCTTTGCACCCAGTGTCCAGTGTTTTTGTAATTTCCACAGAGTTCCAATTGTTGAAAAATAATATATAATAGAGCTTAGAAGGTAAACTCGGTCATTCGCTGCGCTTCTCTCTATTACTCGAGTACAGATTTGTTTCATTTTTGAGGGATTGTACAAGCCGGTGTTGGCAACGTTATTTTTTAGTTTTAAAGTTTTCATATGTTTTGAAACGCTGGGGTGTAATTTGTTTTTGAAAACCGTAAACAATTCTTCGGGAATAGGATGGGCGAGAGAAACTATATAATTATAAGATGGCAACAATATTTCTTCATTTTTCTATCTACCAATAGTAGGTTTTCTGAAAAACAAAATATACTTAAATGATATTTTAACAAATTTTTCAAACCATCTAAGAACCCGCAAATTATTTTAGGATTGTAAGTTTCAACTCTCATGTATTCAGATAGAGTCAGTAGACTATCCCCGTGTTTAAACTCATTAAAGTATAAACCGCTGTAAGAAAACATAGAAATGGTTAATTCTTTTGGAAACAGATGTTTTAGGTACTTTTCATACTTTTGACTCCAGGGCTTACCGTCTTGGTCATTTAAAACGTAGATTTTATTTGTTATGTACAGTATCTTTTTCCCATCGTCCGTGATATATAACGTTGTGATATTGTTTTTACTCTTGTTGCTGTACAAGCTTACAAAATTACATTTTTCAATCCATTCGGGATTTATCTGATCAACTAAACACCTTATATAACAGGATTGAATGTTAGTATCTATCATTCCTTTTTTACATGGCGGAAAAAATAGTAATATTTAAGAAACAAACTTTACACATTCTAAACTACAAGTTGGAAATATTACCACCACTAATTCCTAATAAGTTTGTCTTGTTTCGATACAACAGGGTTGTAAATTTTCACGATTCAAACGTCATAGCGGATATTGACATGACAAAGAGTCATAGATGGAGTCCCGACGAGTTGTTTGAGCTCTTGATAGTGTCTATGAAAAGGTTAAATTTAGAATTTGTGATAGTGGATGATTTTAATGCGATGAAAGACTTTGGGGGTTTTAAAAAAATAAAATCTTGTGTTGTTAGGAATTACATGAAGAAGTGCCCAATGTGGGCTTTGAATCACGAAACAGTTTTAAAAATACCAAAGGAACTAGAACAAGACATTTTAAATACAAGATTCAAATCTAAAGAAGAATATATATCAAAGCTTGTGGAGGTATCTTATAACATTAGAGTATTTTTATTGGACAATGCACGGTGGGAGTGTTAAATTAACAGATAAGTTGTATTTAGTCGGTGTTGACTTATATGGAGAGGAAGTTTTTAATGGAATGATAAATGAGGAGATTAAAAGAGTAAGCGCCAAAATGTGTGGTTTTCCGACTGGAAGGACTAACATCACGATTAATATGATAAAAAAATACCAACAGGTTCCAACACAAGAGAAATTAGATTCTGTGCACATTTTAAAGACGGAAAAGGTAAATTTTTATAACGAACACGATCTGCGCGATATCAATTTGTACAAACAATTGAGCGATTTTATTGACCTTTTAAAGCCGAAAAATATCGTGGTTATCAAATTTGACGGAGAACCGAATCCAATATTTTGTCAGTATAGAAAAACTCAAACGCAACAACTCCCTTGGCTCCGGACGTGGTACGATGATTTCCCCGAATGTTGTATTGAATATTGCACTGACATTCATAGCTATCTACGTATAATGGGCCCCCTCTGTTCTATGATTAACATTTCAAACCTTTTAAATAGAATCGAATCTAATGAGATTAATTACACTTTAATACTCTTAGCACTGGCAATATTTCCTAAAAGTGATATTTCTCCCATAACTAGGAACGCGACCATAGAAAGAAAAGAAATCCTCAAATCGGTTATGTACGAAGATGTTCAAAGAAAGATTTTACGGATTGATAACGAGGAAGATAGGTTAGTTTATTCGCGTAGTCGAAATATGTTTAATTTACCTGCACTATCTGGGACAAATATTTTTACTTAGATTGCATTAGATTGCATTAGATTGTTTTTCCACCGCCCCTATTTAGCAACGCAGTGATTGTGGCGACTACTTTCTTTTCAAGCGCATTAAATTGAGAGTCTACTGCTGTTATTAATAGATGATAATGTTCAAAATATGTCTGCTTATCTAATAAAGTCTCAACGGTTCCGATTCTGAGCTTCTCGACAATTTTTTGAATTTGAACGTCAATTTTCTTGTCCAATAAATTGATTATGTCTTTAAATGTATAATCGGCGTTCCAGGGAATGTTTAAATATTTTTTAAATTCCTTGTTGAACTCGTGACTCTTAAATATAATATCGATTACCCAACACATTTCAGCTTCAGAATAGTTGTTTCTTATATGATCCGCAGCTATAGCAACAGCTTTTGGAATCTTGTTTTCCTCTAATTTTTTTATGATAGTTTCTAAATTTTTGGGTATTTTATTTACAATACTTATCTGCTCGTGTACGGCACTTTTCATCTTCCTAGTAATTGCGTCGACGCTATGTTTGTGAACCAGGGTTTCTAAGATAATGTGTTCTATGTTACTAGGGTTGGTAGCTTTGTAGTGTTTTAAAAATATCGGACCATCAACCCTAGGAAATCCTAGTAATTCGCGAATGGAATTATCCATGTGGAACCCCTGCGAATACTCCACTTCTACTAGACCATTTACCAATTGAATTTTAAACTTTTCTTGGTCTTTGGTTAAGGATTTCCTAATTTCACTTTCCAATTCCCCTATCCTATAAGCTGCGATTTTAATGTGAACAGAGTAATCTTGGTTTTGATCATCTTTGAAAATCAAAACACCGTCTCGCAGTAGATTACGCGCTCCTGGTTTTAAAGTTTTAATGACTCTTTCAAACGCAGCATGTAGTTGAGAAATATTATCTTTGACTTCTTGTAAAGGGGTCAAATCAAGAGTTTCAATTTTACTTTTAATGTCAGCTAGACTAAGATTTACTCGATTTACAAGTTCTTTATTCGCTAATACGTCTGTTTTAACGGCTTGCAAATTAGTGTTTATTGTTGAAGAGGTTTTTACCACATCAGAAATTTTGTTTATTTGATTTAATGGTATTTTTTCAATAAGCTCCTTAACATCCTTTAAACTTTTAACGACACTATCGACTCTACCTAGCGTTTTTGATAGTTCTTGCCAGTGAGAATTTATTTTACTTTCAATATCGTGAAGATTTGGACTGCATTTTAGAGATTCAATAAAGGGTTTTAAATCATCAACACTCGTTTTAATTTCGGCGCTGGTTTTTAAAATTCCAGGAAGGGGCTTTAGATTGTTTTCTATTTTGGAGACTTCATCGGAAATGTTTAATTTTTCTATTTTCGTTAGTATTTTTATAACTTCTTTAACATCTTCGCTAGTCTTTCCTAAAGACTTTTGAAATTCTGTAATCTGACCTTTCAAAACTACCATTTCAGATTCTGGCAATTTGAGGGTAGAAATAAGCGACTTTAACGATTCAATACTCGTTCCTAATTCTGTTATTTTATTTGAAACATCTTCATTATTCATGATTTTTAATCCTTCCAATTCTTTTTGCATATTCGTGATTAGTGTGGACAACTGTTGATTTTCCAACTGCGTAACTGAGTTGCTAATTGTTTCCAATAGCGTTTTTAATTTCAACAACTCGTTTAATGGTGTATCCAATTTATCGCAACGTTCTTTAATGTCTTTAAGTATACCTAAAGAATTTTGAAAGTCCGTAATCTGACCCTTTAAAACTACCATTTCAGATTCTGGCAATTTGAGTGCAGAAATGAGAGACTTTAATGATTCAATGCTCTTTCCTAATTCTGTTATTTTATTTGAAACATCTTCATTATTTATGATTTTTAATCCTTGCAACTCTATTTGCATATTCGTGATTAGTGTGGACAACTGTTGATTTTCCAACCGTGTAATTGAGTTGCTAATTGTTTCCAAGTTTGATTTTAATTTCGAAAATTCATTTAATGGTGTATCCAGTTTATCGTAATGTTCTTTAAGGGTTTTAAGTAAACTCAACATTGTATTTATATTTTCGGTAGGCCCCCTCATATAACCCCTGAAATCTTCCAAATTGTCCACTTTAATAAGGGACAGTTTATCTAAAATTTGTTTTAAATCATCTTTGTCCTCTATTTGAGGTTTTTCGGCCCTTTCGGTTTTTTCGGGGCTTGCAGTTTTTGCGTAATACACCGAGTAAGTGGAAAGGCATATGATTAATATTAAAGCTAGATATACGTAAACCATCTATTTTATTTATAGTTTGAATAAAAATGAACTTGATTTTGGAATTGCTCGGGTATACAAATCATAATGTTGTAAGATGTATTTACAACAAAAGTCCGTTAGAATTCTATGCTAATATCAAGGATGAGGACATACTAAACCAACAATTACAAATTTTAAAATGTGCTTGGCCGAAAATAACAAGAAAAATATTTTTAGAAGACGTTTGCTCCTCAACTTTAGAAAAAAGAATTTGGTTAAATAGACGAGAATTGATATTGAAACATCGTCTTGTGTTGTTTATACAAAGTGTCGACGTTAGTGATATAAATAATATTCTAGAATACAGTATGATAAATAAATCGTTCAACAATATAAATGAGGCAGACGATTTTTTACAGTCTAAAATAACCTATCCAACAATTGCTATAGATTTTTTTCCTCTAATATTAAAGAAATGTGATCCGTACGCAGCCGGCTTGCAAAGCAACACACTGTACTACTTATCCAAAGCGCCTACATTTAAAACACCCTGATAAAATGTGCTAAAATGTGCAATTTATTCTGAAATAAAAATGTTGAAGATAATAAAATCCAAAAGAGTTGTTTTAGGAAAATTAAAATTCAATTCTCAGTGGGAACGTTCGATATACAAAAAGATTTATAAAATTCTTCCAAAATACTACCATCCAATAAAAATAAATCAAAGAATTGAGGGGTTTCGTTTTGAACTAGATATATACATTCCAAAACTAAAATTGGCTTTTGAATTGCAGGGTCCTTTCCATTTCCAATGTTTAAGAGTTATAAACCGCGATCTAGTTAAAGCTAGTATTTGTAAAAAAAATAACATAGATATTGTATATTTGTTTTATAACAAGAATTATAGTAATATTTTTTTACAAAAGATAATTTCGGCTAAACTGTATAAATACAAGCAAAATATGACCACCACTCATTATACTACGATGGGATACGACAGTGAACATTCCCTAGAACCGAGAGACCAGCAAACTACAATGCAGGAATTTGACAGCGATACCGCCTCAGAACATTCCCTGGCATTGAGTGACTCTTGTGAAAAGCCACCCCAAAAAACTAAAAGAGTTTCAACTAAACAGAATCAAGAACAATTAAGAATACATCGAGAAGAATTACAGAACCATTATAAATTCATTGATTCTATCAAAACTGAAATTTATCAACCTATTAGTATTGCAATCAAAGCTTTCAGAGACCAATGCCCCAGTATAACCGTCCACGACTCATCTATAAAGCGACACATAATCAAAAATTACACAGATATACTTGACTGCAAGAAGGTGAACAATAGGTGGATGTGCAGCTGTGAAAAAGTAAACCAAATAAAATTCGACTTAACAAGATATAAAAAATATATGTAAATGGACAACAAAAGATGAAAAAAGAAACTGTGCGCAGACTTGTAGCATACATAAAATATTTTGCGCGAAAAGCCACAAAAAAACTAAAAGAGTTTCAACCAAACAGAATCAAGAATGCATCGAGAGGAATTACAGAAACGTTATAAATTCAGCAATCAAAGCTTTCAGAGACAAAACTCCCAGACTCCACGACTCATCAAACACAGATAACACTGCGGGTGGATGTGCAGTTGTGAAAGAGTAAAGGAAATTCGACTTAACAAGATATAAAAAATATATGTAAATGGACAACAAAGAAGTTCTTCTGTACAACGATTTGAAAAAAGAATATGAGTTTTGTGCGCAGACTTGTAAAATTATTCTTAGAGCAAATCAGTTAAACATAAACGGTTTTGTATTTTATAGATATATTGATTTTGAAAGTATATTTCTACTAAGAGAAAAAAATAAATCGTTAAAAACAATCAAGTTAATAAATTTGATACACCCCTCATCAAAAGAATACTCTGAACGCCCCTATGAATCCCTTTGGATAGACAGTAATAATCCGACTACATTAAATATCGTGACGTCTTTTGCAATAGTTTACATTTCAAACAAGGTGTACATACACACGCTTCCGGCGTGGCAATCCTTTTTACGAAAGCTCATCAGATTGTTTAGGGGTATCAGAGTTAATAATGTCCGGTTTTGATTCGATCTCTTTTTCTTTAGCGGTAATTTGGCGATTTCTTTTGAGAAATTTATTTTTCTTAGAATTGCATTTAACGCACAAAGCTTTCAAGTGATGTGTTTCACGTTTAACCACCATCGGATCTTTGTTTGCTGTGAAATTTGTACATTTTATACAATAAATAGGAGTATCAAAACCATTAATAGGATTTGTATTTTCCATCCTTTTTTATTTATATATAAAAAAAAACATGAATAGTAAGAATTTGTACAATCAGTGGCAGCGATTTTGTGCGGCTTCGAATGTACCAAAAGATGAGGTCAAACGACTATATGATTCTTATAAAAGTGAAATAAAGACAACAAACCCGACACTGTGGTTTAACTTTTTAAAGAAAACTCCATTACAAGAAAGAAACAATTCCGATATTACAGAGGAAGCAACAACTGATACATCTGAAAAAACCCCCTACGAACAGATGATTAAAGATGTCTACGTTACTCTTACCGAGATTAAATCGTTTTTAATCTTTTTAGTGTCAGAACCGAGCAGACATGTAAAATCTTTTATTGATTTGGAGGAAAAGACCGACGTTAATATTATAAAAAAGTGGACCGAAGGAATATCTGCCATAATGAATAAGCTTAAAAACTCTGAAGAGTATAATAATAACAATTACATAATAGACTTGAAACAGGTTTATTCTTTAATCAGCGAACACCTGTTTTTGATACCTAAAATAGAAAAGATGGGCCAAGTGTCGTTTCTCAATGTTACTTATGAAAGTGACCTTAAAATAAAATTGCTCTTTGAATCTAAAAGAAAAAAATACACAAACGAATTTATCATTCCCGTTATTATTAAAAATGCTGTAGTTTTTTTTTACAATTCTAAAGAGTTATTGAATTTAATAGACAATAGATACAGATCAGAGATTTTGTACAACAACGATTACATAACCACCTCTCAAAATAAATCTGTGGAGGTAGAATTTTTTGTAACCCATATGGTATATGCCGTTTTACACGCCATGTTGCATCTATACTGTAGCGTTACATTCAATAACTCTTATATGAATCATGAAGATCATAATTATTATAAAACCGTTGAGAACATCATTCCAAGACCACTATTTAAATACTTTTTGACGCCCAGTCTGTGATTATTCCAAATCTATTATGTTTGCTAAAATTTTATAAATTGATTCGATATTACAGACGGTTTTATGGTGTCTATAATGCCACAGAATTTCTTTTATTCTTGGTATAAAAGAATTATCTAGCGGTAATCTCAAGTATTTAGACAGTTTATCTTGCAATTCAAGAGTCTCAGTCAAAGTTGACTTTATATTGTATAACTTGTATTCAGAACAACAATATCTCTTGTAATGTTTTATCATAATAGAGAAGAACTTCCAAGGCTCACACAATTCTTCTTCATTCTCGTTTGGTATTACGTGTTCCATTATACTCTGGGGTGGTAGAGAAATGATATCTAACAAATACCAAATAATAATGAAATATTTTAAAAACAAACTTTCTATGTCTCCAAATTTCTTAAATGCAAATTTTACATGCTTCAAAATATACTCCTTGTGATACTGAGTATTTTCAAGATTTTCATAAATATCATTATCACTAAGGCTTATATACTCATCATCGTCATAGTCAATTCCACTCGTGCTTATATCACCACAACTGTTGTAATTATTATCACCGGAGCTGTACATTTGGTAAGAATTTACACTTCCTGACATTACAAACAAAACAGCGAGCTTTTAACTGCAACCTCTTATTCCCCCTAATATATATCAAAACCTTTTTTATATTTTCCGATTTTGTATATTTTTTACACTTTAAACAGAATAACCTCATCTTTTATTATAAATGAAATTTATACAATTGGACTTGTTGGTGTTGGAACAAATCATTCCAAGTTATTTAAGTTTAATTGGCTATATATCTCGGCGCGTATGCCGATGAAAAGAGATTTTATACTTGAGCATAGGGACAAACTGATCATACCGGCGTTAGTTAATAATAAAAACTGTTTTAGGGAAATCAACTTATGGTTAGTAGACAGGAGGAGTTCAGACACTTCGTTCAAAGTTTTTAATTGTTGGATGTGTGATAAAAAATTTACAACGTATAGAAGCAGGAGAATAAAAACACAATACTATGCACATTATTGTTACATTTATTATTTTCAATACTCTGATATTATTAACATTAAAGAGTTTTATATTATGTATATCTTATCCCACCGCCAAAGAAGACTTTTAAAACACTATGGAGTTTGAGTGCGAAATCCGGAGAAAGAGTCCTCTCGCGGTAGAGGTGATAAAAAAATCTCTAAAACCAATAGAGACTAATTTTATAATTTACTGGAACAATCTCAGAGCATACACGAACTGTAAAAATCCTCGCATAGAGAAAAAAACTCTCCTGAAAACTAAACCGATATTTTTAAATTGGACTACGTTGGAAATTTGCTACGAGTCGCAAGAAGAAATTATGCCAAGCTCGCTGTTATATGATATTATTAAAAACGGTCTTTTGGTAAAAAAAAACATCTATTTAAAAGAGGGGGGTTTTATTCTGTACACTTTAGAAAATCTCGAGGTAAATATATACAGTCTCCAAAACAAATGTGTAATAGAGCTTGAAAACCCGTTGAGTGCGGACGAGAACTCGAGGAATTTGTATTTACAAACCGCTCTTACTTACGGTTTGCATATAGATGAACAGTACCTTACTTGTTCCATTGAAAATGTATCCCAAAATCCATTTATTACACCCACTAATGAATACCCAAAGGTTGACGGGGAAAGGGGTTTAGTGAACTTTTATTCCAACTATGAAATCTTTACAAGCAATACTACAAGCTTTACTTTAAAACCTCCCCTTTACAAACAATGGGGACGGGAATATAGTTTTTACTTAAAAAACATAACATTCGTGGCGGAACTGGTGGGGAATGTTTTAATTTTTATAGACCTCGCTCACTCGAAACACTTTGGCGCTAGTGTGAGAATGGAGTTTATAGAACGCCTAGCAGAAAAGATTCGCAAAACTCATTCACCCAATAATAGTACAATTCTATTTCAAAGTTTTGATGCGGAATATATCAAATCTAATATAAAAACCGACGGAAGTATCTTTATACGCGGTGAAAGACTTTACAAAACAAAATACCAGTCTACCGTCGACTTGAAATTTACATCGAGCGAAATGGCCGATAGAAACGGCATTTGTTACAAGATATGCACACCAAGCGATAATTTAACTACCAACACCATATACGAGTGTTTGCTCGACAAAGATCAACGGGTTGTGTGTATCGTGAAGCCGCGCCGTGATAAATTTTTTCCCAACACAAGGAAAGTGGTTTTATATACCCTTACGGTAGAACCCCCCCCAAAAAATGCAAATTCAGCGCATTAATATCGTTTTTAAATATTGAATCGTTTTTAATTTTAAAAGTGTTTAAAGATAAATCTCTATAAGATAAATCTTTTAGAATTTTCTTCTTTTTACAATCTATTGGAATATTGTAGTATGGGTGAACTCGATATTTTTTTAAATTTTTACAGAATTTATCTATTTTTATATTATTTTGGAGGATGTATTGTAAACGTCCCGTTTTTGAACAGAAACTTAAATCAAAATCATTCGTTATACCAACACCGGGTGATTTCAGAGGAATTAACCCGTCTGCATTAACACACTCGATGTTTTCCACACACGTGGGTATAAACTTATGGAGATGACCTTCGCAGATATGAATGTTGTGTTTTTTATCGGTGTAGGAGTTTTCTCCAAAAAAACCACGCCCCCAAAAACTAGGATTTTCATTTTGATCAACAACGAGTTTATTTACGGGTTTGCCGCATCTACACGAAAGAATTACATTGGAATACGCTACTGTTAACAGTCCCAAAAATTCACCGTTCGTATATTCTTGGTATTGTGAAAGACATTCCTCTTTGTCTCGGTCATTATAGTTGTCATTTTCGTGAAGGTTGGGTATCGATTCTTTTTTCTTTGTAATTGAATTGTATACCACCGTGGGTAGAACATTACTGTGATCTAACATGAAAATGTCATTATACAGTAGAGGTATTTTACCGTTTTTATAATGTCGTGCATAATCAAAGGGAACACAATTCTGGACGTTCTCATCAAACACCGATACATCTAAATTTAGTGGACGATACAAGATTCCATCATCTAAAACATCTCTGATTTCCTCCAAAATTTTCGAGTAATTGGTGTTCTCAACCTTGGGACAGAATTTGAAATTCCAAAATGCGTCTACGCACTGCTTATACATGTCAGAGGAAGTCCACATGTCTGGTACGTTCACCGGGACGGCTTTATGTGAATCACAATTTCCCCCGAGTTTATTCGTCACATCCTCCTTTGGTTTCAATGGTTTCAATGGTTTCAATGGTTTCAATAGTTTCACACCATATGCCGAGATTATGTCTCTTACTCCATTGTGACCATTGCATTTGTATAACATATTTTTATTCCGACCATCTGCTACTATTTCACCATCCCGCCTGTCTTGACATGCGTTTGTTTTGGAACAACCATTTTTTGTATAGTAAAATCCATTCAAACACTTTCTACTGATTATTAATTTATTATCTAAATATATTTTAAATCCGTCAGCATTCCACCCCCTTACCTCCAAAAGTACTTTCTTTGGTTTAATTAATTTGAAACTGTCAATCGTCAACGTATTGTCAAAATCGTAAATTGATTTGAATTTAATTTCTTTTGTATTTACGTTATTGGATATTCCAAGTATTTCGTTCAACTTTTCATTGACAAAATATCTATAAACAGTTTCAATTGATATTTTAAACAGAATAAATATTGATAAGAAAATAAATAACAGAGAAATCAGTTTAAAACTTTCATTCATTTTTAATTTTAACAGTTAATATATTAGTCATCGATTCATAAAACCCCAAGGCTTTGTCATAGTCGTCACCAGAGGAGTCGATCTTAACCCCCCTAGAAAATAAATCTTTCAGCCAGTCTCCGTGACTTTGCTCTATGGCCAGCATAAAAGCTCCACTGTCACCGTTAATATCGCTTATGCGTTTTGCAAATCTGGGACCGAGTGCTGACAGTGGGTACAAATGCGATATCTTCCGGCCATTTCCAGACTTCTCTAATAGAATTATGTGATTTGTAGACCACGCCCCTCCTCTGAGCACTTTTGTACAGCCGATTGTGCCGTTAACTAAAGCAATGGGGGCATAACCGTTTTCAAAATCGCACTTGCATGTGGTGGGTGATATAGCGTGTTGGTCAATTTTTTCCAGAGGGTTTAAAATGTCCCAGGAACAGAGTTTTTTCAAGCAGGTTTTATATTTATCATCAAAATAATATCCATCTTCGCACCTTTCCGGGATGCTCAACCTCATATTTAACTTTCTCAAAACACATTTACGACTCGAAACATCATAAGAATAGTATTTGCCACAGTCACAGAAACCCTCAGTGTAAGGATCTTGGATATTGAAGTTCAATAACTTTCCCCCCGAGTTGAATATTTTTATACATTTAATATCGACAACCCTATCGCAATTTCCGTTATAGTGGTTGTTTGTTATGAAATCTGGATGTTTACAAGTGCAATCTTCCCCGTCCCACGATCCTGTGAATTTGTCACAAAACTTTTTGTAATCATACTTTGGAAATGAGATTTGAATTGAATCTGGCTTTAACATTACAATTGTAACAATAATAAATAATACAAATATTTCAAACATTTTTTATTATATATAGGTTTTTTATAGGTTCGCCTCAGTCCGGACTAATGTTCGAAGAGGGAGATCATTTTATTACAAAGTGGACGAGCACCGAGGGTGATTACGTTGGATTTGACTTCAATTGTAATTTTATATGTGGAAAATTAAATTTAAATAGTGATAATTGTTATTATTTGCAATTATTAATTCATAAAAAGAAGAAGGAAGATTTTGAAAAAAAAGCTCACGATTTCTTTGGTAAACATATATATAAAATCACATACAATGACAGTTTGGCGAATCTGAGAACTCAGTCTCAAATAACCGTGGAAGATGTGGTTTACATAGATAGTCTTAGGGGTTTGTCAGCGTTTGTTCACGTTAATAGTGTTCACATCCTACCAGGTCTTGAAAAGTTTTTAACCTTCAACAAGTCGCTCTTTCATATTTTCGATATCAACTTCACCCCCTCTTCTCTGCAGAGATACTTTGAATTTGAAAAACGTAAAAACAAAGATTTTCTTTACTATGGAGTTTTTAAAAATACATTACAAGAATTATATGGTTTCGAGACAGTCCCAAATCAAAGGGTGTGTTCGTTCGACATAGAGGTGGTGAAAGGTAGAGAGTATGATGTTATACCCAATGGGGCAGCTCCCGATGAAAAGATTGTTTCGGTTTCTTTCGTTATAGGTACCGTCAGCGGTAAGAGATTTGATAAAGAGTTGGAAATAATTTATTTATTACTGCCCAATCCGAACATAAAAATAGACTCTACAGACGATAAGAGAATTTATAAGTGTTTTGTAGAAGAAAAGAAACTTGTAGCAGCACTATGTGACTTTTTTAGAATTGAATTAAAAGCGTCGTTTTTAATCGGATACAATATATTGGAATTTGATTTTCCTGTTATTTTAAATAGAATGATAATTTTAGGATTGGCGAGAAACTATTATTCAGTAGAAGAAATAAACAAAATGTTAATAGGAATTAAAAGTCCCTTGGTATGTTGTGAGCGTTTTCAAATCATCGACGTAATGGCTTATCTCAAACGCATGCACTCCAACGAATACAATTCATTTTCATTAAAAAACATAGCCAAAGTAGAACTGGGCAAAAATAAATTAGACATGTCTTTCATGAAACTAAACCAATACTATGCAGAGAGTGGGCAAGATTTAGAATTTCTTCAACAAATGTGCGATTACGTTGCACGCGATTCTGAACTGACAGTAGAAATATATGCGAAAAAGGAAATAATTTACCACTTACTACCTTTGGTAAGTATATGTTTTTGTGATACGGTTGACTACATGAGCAAAGCGACGTCCAAGATTATAAGTAAGTTCACGTCGATAATGTACCCCACACAGGGCATGTGTGTACCATTTAAACTTGTAGAGGATCGTACATTTTCCGGAGATATGTTTGAGTCCATAGTTAACAAACAGTATCGCGGTGCAACGGTATTGAAAGCTCAAAGAACCGTCTATGTTAACAGACCAATTTCGGTAGTCGATTTTACTTCTTTGTATCCCAGTATTATTAGGGAATTTAATATAAGTTCCAATTACGTCATCGATAATCTAAATCAGAATTCTCCCCTTGCTAAAGAATTCCTGAGACGAACTAATAAAATGGACAGATTTTATACAATCAAAAGACAGTTTTTAAAAGCTCCGCTGTCTGTTATAGTGGAATATTTAATTGAGCAGAGGAAAAAAACAAAAAATGTCTATCTAAACAAGGCATACAAACTCATAGCCAACTCCATTTATGGGTTATTGGCGTCAAAGGGACGGATGCGTGACCTCCCCTGTGCGGCACTTGTAACGTCATACGGAAGAAAGATTCACTCATTAATCAAATCCTATATAGAAAAACAACTAAAGATGACTGTTGTTTACGGAGATACAGATTCTCTTTTTATTTTACAAGAGAATTTTGATATCGATGTGGCTAACGTCTTGAATAAGTACATAAAAGAGGGTTTGGGTTTAGAGACTATCTCTTTAACCCTAGATTATGAAGCAAAAACGACAATGTTTTTAGCAGAGAAGAAAAACTACATAATGAAGCTTAAAAGTGGGTGTTTAAAAATAGTGGGGGTGGCTAGAAGAATAAATCCAAAGTTTAAAGATTTTGTTGAACTCTTCTTTCGCCAATTTTTAGAAATGATTGAAAATTATTATGATAAGAGAGAAGAATTCAACCCACGTTATAACACTTTTATTGAGACGTTTTTTAAATATGTTTTGGAGAATACCTCAATAAACGATTACGCGTTTGTTTGTAACTCGAGGGTTTTTTATGAATATACAAATTTGAATTCCTTTAACGCCACATGCAGTTATAGGCGAAACGTTCTCGGAGTTGATGAAAATTTTTCAACAAATGGTGAACTACTGCTGTCTTACGTTTTGCCAGTCTTTGATAAATTTTATAAAGACAAAAAAAGAAAAAAAAGAGATTCTGTAGAGTTCTATGAGAGGATAAATAAAATTGGATTACCAATTGATAGAACGGAGGTGATAAAAAAAGTCTTTAATTTCATTTCCACAATAGAAAAATATATTTTAAATACAAACAATATTTTTACACGCTATTTAGATTCTATAAAGTGTAACGAAATAGATGGGTTTATTTTACCCTTCAAAGTCAATATTTGGATGCCAAAATATACAAAGAATATAATATTTTATTACGATGATTTATTTAAACGGCTATCAGAATACAGCATCCATTTTTGGGATTCCAGAGACGTAAAAAAGTCATATCAGACTATTATAGAAGTAAAAAACTGTGGCCGTTTAGGTCACATGAACGGGGACTATAGCGTCAGCGATTTAAATGAATTCCTAAAAACACATAAAAGCGTTCGAAAACTCAACATTTTACTCTTTCCAGTCGCAGATTTCGTGGTCAACAACGCGGACAGTTTAATTTGGTTTCTCGATTTGCTGTACAACAGGCCAACTAATTTCATCAGAAATACCAACTTTCATTACATACCAGATAAAAAATTGTTAATGGTCAACGAGTGTGGGGAAATTGAAATCAACGTCGCCTAACGCGGATGGGGCTTCCTCAAACACGCTTCTTACAACGTTTTCAGAAATAAAACATTTCGAGATGAACCTATTATTAACTCCTTTTATTTCAAACACCGAATCATACTTTCCACCACACTCTGTTAATGAATCTTTGTCATATATATACGGAATGCCATTGTAAATTACACCAGTTATACCCATAGGTATTTCTTTGAAATACATATATTTATTGTTGTATTTAAATATCTCAAAGGTTCTACTGGGGCGTTTGTAAATTACCATTATGATAACAAGTATAAAAATATAATAATATGAATATAAAAAATTCATTATTTTTATTATCAGTCTTATTTTTTATTGTATTTTCGATTATATTTCAGCCCTATAATATCGAAAGGTTATCATTCATTATTAAATATTTTTCAACTATGATTATTTCAGATTCACGCCATAAACCAATTGTGGTCAAAGAGTTGGTTTCTAAATTTATAGGAAACATTTGATTGCATTGTATAGGTGTATATCTGGACCGGAGTTTGGATTTTTATACGGCACAATATTAATTTTAAAATCGTACTCATTTGTTGTTTCGTTTTTTGAAGCTAAATCATCAATCAATATAAATTGTATATTGTACATTTCACTTTCCCTTTTCAATAAATTCTTTATAAAAAAACAAGATTTATTTTCACCGTATAGTTTAAAAGAAACCTCGCAGTCTTCTCTGCTAAGAACCTTTTTAAAATAATGACTCCAATTTAGTCTTATAAGTATGTTATGAACATACGTAAAATCAGCAGCCGACCATAAAATTAGCATATTACTCTGTGTTTTATTTAATGCTTGTAGAATAGATTCTGAGTACGGCCTGACAAAAATATCCTTTCCTTGTACGTAAACCAAAGTTTCATCCAAGTCAAACACAAAACATTGCATAAAAATCATTTTTTTCTTTATAAAAAATGAACACTATTTTAAATAACCCTCCCACCTTTTTAAATGCAGAGGATTTCACTTTACAGCGAGATATACCCAACCCGGAAATGTTAGATATATTCGCTGATTTAAATTGGATGGATGATAGTAATAATAATAATAATAATAATAATAACAGCAACAGCAATTCCCAACCACAGATAGTTCCATCACCAACACTCCCCCCGCCGCGGACACCGCCTCCCTCATCAATATCGTCCTCTGACTCGTTAAAGAAAGACATTATTAAATACTTGTACAACACGGGATCCTGCGCCTACTTACAGAGTTGTTTTGCAAAGCTAGAGGACATTGACGGTGTTAATGACAATATACTTTATAAAAAGTTTAAAATTGGACTCATAATTGATTCTGTTTTGGGTAAAAACAGTTCAGATAAAAACATGGCGAATTACGTGTTTACATTTTTTGAGGTATTACTGACCGAGGCAAAAAAGTTTACCCCTCCGGATATTCAAAAGTACATAGAAGTGTTTTCAACGTCCCTACAAAAGGATAAAATAACCATTTTAAATGATTCTGGATCGAACATCATCGCTAGAATATTAGGAGCCAAAGACGTCGACGAAATTCTCAGATCGGTTCAGGATAACGATTCGCCTTCATTGAAGGCGTTAAAATCGAGCCTGCAGAACATATCCCTTCTGGTCAGTCTTACACTAACGAAGAGGTTGTTTTCACCATATGTGGCATCGCTTTTTAAAAATGAGGAAGAACCACCAGCTAAGAAATTGAAAATGCAATAGTAAAATTAATTATCGGTTTTTTTTGGTAAATAAAAAAGAAAATGACAACCGGAATTTATACAACGCGAATAAAAAACTGTGTTGTTCCACACTACAAGAAAACTGGAGGAGATTCGGAGGAGTTGTTTAAAAATTTCATTATGAATACCGTTTTCGAGCGTGAAATATACATGTATAATAAGTATGGCAATAAAATCAGCTCGGCTATTTCCGGGGTGTGTATTAGCGACTTATTCACACAGTATGGTCTTACACAGCGGGATGATTATGTAAAGACTTTGTTCAGCACCATCTCGTGTTATCAAGGAAAAGATAGTGTTATTTCGTATTTAATTGCTACCAGACCGTATAGAATCACACCAATTTCAGAAAATAGTTGCCCCGATAATATCGTATTTGATAAAAACACTCTTATAGTACCTAGAGGAGAGATATTATGGTCTCTATTGGGAATACCGGGCGATAAAATTGGCGTTAGTAGTGACCCGAATAATTTTAAAATATTCATACAAGCGGTGGACGATGGAAACAATATCCCAACGGTGAGTACTGCTGGGGATGAGTTTAAAACCCATAGGGAACATTTAAAGATAACAAAAATTGAGCCCTACACAGCAACAGATGCATCAAAACCAGGACTATATTATGTTACGTTAAACCCCTACATTTATACAAGGATAAAAGCGTATCGTTGTATAGATACAGAAGGTAGAAACTTGGATGAACAGTATTTTATGTTGCATAAAATGAACCTTCTCTACTCGCAATCCATTGGCGCACTATCTGTTATACCAGTAGAAGCTAAGCGGCTTTTGCAATATCCGCCCGGTACAAGAGAAAGTATTTGTTGTAAGGAAGATACTCTTAATATCGGAGTGCCAAAGACGTATTGTGGTGATATAAGCAAATGGGCTTATAAAGATGACGATAAGAAGGGTCAAGCCTTCAAGTACACGGGAGATCTTCCAAAAAACACTATCGCATTTCCAGAATCTCATAGTTCGGACGTTTGTAAAAATAACCGCGACGGGTTCCATAACTTCATTCAACAATACGAAAACTCTCACATAGTGAAGATTAGAGAAGAATATTCCGATATTAAACCAGATGAAACTATTCTGGACTGCTTCGACGATAGCCACAAAGCCTACTGGTATAAGTTTATCAGAAATACCTACCCAACAGAATTGAAGTTTAAAAACGAAGCCGTGTCATCGTTTACTCCAAACTGCAAACTTACGCCCATCGGTGTAGTTTCAATAAGGCGAATATGCGAAGGCGACCCCCTAATTTTCGAAGGTAATAGTTTGGAAATAGATCAAATTCACTCTCCTCATACGAAATCTCTGTGGGATTGTGCAATTGAACAATTGGAAATTCCTGAATATAAGAAATTGGCAGACGAAGAGAAATCTGGAGAAAGTAGGAGTACAACCGCCAGGGTTTCTGCCAACCCCTTGAGTTATTCGGGAAGCGCTTTTGTGACGTCATTAGGAACCAACATCACAATTCTTCCGAGACATTAAATGGAGTTTAGATGCATCATGAGCTTAGAAAAAGCTATAGTTTTTAAAAAATATCCAGAACTTCTCATACAGTTCTTAGAGCTCAAGCATAGAAATAAAATCAACATTTTAAATGTTTACTACAAGAGAAGTGATAAAAACTTGAAAATGAAATCTGTATTATTTTGTATAGAATATAATATTAATTAGAATTTTTTTAAATTAGAATTATAACAGAAATTATGAACAGTAATATAAGTAATGCGTTAATAATTCCGACTTTTACAGCTGAAATTGAAAAAATTATCGTGAAAACTACTCCAAGAAATGTCACCGTACTCAGTGAGGGTTTGCCATTCATTTCATTTTTTTCGATTCTATGGGAAGGACTATTTTGAATGAATTCCTTTAATCTTGTTAAAAAAATACTTTGTATTTTAGATTTTGGTTTTTCATTTTCGACCTCAACAATTTCCATGGAATATTTTTTATATATAATTATTTCATTTAAAATTTTTCAAATGTTTATTGTTTATAGTTTTCACTTGTTATTTTTGTCAGAACAAGACGAGTGCAACAGTCAGACAGTGGGTTTTTTAATTTCAAATATATATCATATGTTTTATTATCTGACAAATTAAATAATTTTTGAAGGCTCCTATCGATTTTCAAACACCCCAGACATTCTATATTGTTATGGTGGTTATGGTGAAATACAACTACATATGTTCGTATTGTTTCCTCAGTCTTTTGGGATATAAATTCCTGAAGGCTATCGCAGTTCTTCATTCAAATGACTGCAACCAACCAAACACCCCCTTTAAATAGATTAAAACTTTACTATGTAGACAATCTTCCAATAGATATAGAATTAAAAAAAGTTGAAGATTTTCTAAACCCTTACGATTGCGATGTCATACAAAGTATTTTAGAAAAAAATGACTACAGTGAGACAGCATTAATTTATACTCAACCAGATTTAGATGTAAAAGATGTCTATATTGAAAACGCATATGAGGTAACATATCCACACGCACTATTATTACTCTATAAGTTCCCCAAAGCGGGGTTGAATATGTTTATAACAAAAAATTCACCAAAACCACTCGTACCCAGTATAATTGATACCCACTTCCAAATTCTTAATGTTGAGGATTTAAGAATGATAAAACTTCCAACTTCAAAAAAAAGAAAATTTGATGATTCTATAAGTTACATCGATGCAAAACAAATACTTGATAAATATATAACAGAAATTGAAGACCACGAACTATGGAGAAATAAGTCTCAAACCAAATATTAAATATAAAAAAGAATATAAAACAGTTTACAAGAGGGGATCATATTGAGTTTTGGAGTAAAAAGAAATGTAAAATTTTAAAATTTTCCCAAAGGTATTTAATCCGCAATCAATCCCCATTTCCTCATTTTTCACGATGGACGTGCTATGTGAAGTGTGTGGCGTTTTATATCCCGAACTTGACACGCACGAACACGTCACTTCATTTGAAAACCATTTCGTTCAAATTGAATCGGCTGCAAGGTGCAGACTCGTTACACTGAAGGCTGACAACCCCCTCGGGTTTTCTTGCGTTAAAACTTACATGGAGTGGTTGAGGGGGAATGTTATTTATTTATTGAAACACTACCAACAACTGCACGATAGCATAAAGTATAATATGTTGTTGGAGTGTAAGTTTTCAAAATCTAACGACGAATTGCAAACAAAAAGTTTTAAAACTCAAAATTTGACAGTTTTCAGTTTAACTGATTTAAATCAGCAGTACTCTTCCAGTATAAATAAATTATTATTAGAAAAATCCACTTTGGAGTTACGAGGTTCGGGTTGGGCTATATACACGATTGTCAAACTAGAGCTCCGTATCAACAGATACGAACCAGTCTGGGGTTCATCTACCAGATTCAAACTACCCCCCTTTCTTAGAGGAAAAAAATCTCTTGTAAATCCATTCCGCGGTAAGGGTAGTAGAAGAACGTGTTGCAACGATATCTGTTTCAAAATCGCCATAATGGGAAAAATTTTGGCTGATTCGGGAAAGAATTATCACAATATATTAAATTACTTCAAATACGTGCATTTGAACGATAAGTATAAATGGTCGTGCGTGTCTTTTCCCGTAAAACTAGACGAAATACAAACATTTGAAAACGTAAATAACATCTCCATAAACGTTTACTCTATAGAAGATAGAAATAGAAAAATCACTCCATTAAAAGTAACACCTCATAGAAAACCCGATCACAGAGATATACTGTTTTATAAAAACCACTATATGTGGATTAAAAACTTTGACGCATTTATCGGTAGACAACTGGTCAAAACAACTACTAGGTTATACGTTTGTCGGCAGTGTTTCAAACACTTTTATAAACAAGACCGACTCCTCATTCACGAACTCGACTGTAACAGTCACTCAATACCAACCGTCACCTTTCCAAAAGAAGGAAACAAGTTTTTGTTCTTTAAAAACTACAACAGACAGTTGAAAATACCGTTTGTCATATACTGCGACATAGAACAACAGCTAAACAAAGAAGATACTTGTGAACCAGATCCAAACACTTCTTTCGTTCATTGTATAGGCACATTCACTATAAAAAGTCTCACATACAATATCGTCAATGAAAATAGTAAAATAATTAGAACTAGAAATTTTTCAGACATTACAGCTTTTATGAACTCTTTAGAAAGAGAGTGTGAACTAATCGGTAGATTGTACAAGAGAAATATACCTCCAAAGGAATTTCCACATCCACCCATAGAAGGTTCTCCCTGTCACATCTGTGGTAAAGGTATGTTCAACGATTACGTTCTCGATCACAATCACTTAAACGGATCAATAAGAGGTTACGCCCACTCTACTTGTAATATAAACTACCGATTACCATACTTTGTCCCAATAATTATAAAAGATCTAGGAATAGAACTGTTAAACTACTTCACTAGCGTCAATGCCAATATAAAATTCATACCTTTCAAGGGTCAAATAGAAAAGTTCCTATGCATTTCAAAGAGAATTAAAAATACTACAATGAAGTTTTTAGACTCTTCTCAATTCTATCCAGAAATTGATAAATTAGAAACTATAAGATCAATCTGTATTGAAAACTATAAACTCGACATGTTCTACTACCTGACAATAGGAGCTTACAGTTTCGACGTCATGCTCAAGATTACAAACACTCGCATAGAACTTTTAAACGATGATAAAATGTATAATATGATAATGAAAGGTATAAGAGGTGGATTTACACGTGCAGTAAAGAAATACGCAAGTTCCAACCACCCCTCACTCCCCAATTACGATCCCACTAAACCCGACTCACTAATTTTTTTTTATGACATTATCGGTCTTTACTCCGCTGTAATGTTGAAATGTCCACTTCCTCTGGACGGTTTCAAGTGGGTATCTCCAGACTCGGTTCATTTAGAAAGTAAACCAGAAGGTACGGGTTACATCTTAGAAGTGGATTTAAAATATCCATTTAACTCAGATCACAGGGACTATCCACTATGTCCTCATCACGTAGAAGGTAAATTAATATCTTCTTTTCAAGACAGAAAACATTACGTAATACACTACGAGACATTAAAACAAGCTCTCTCAATGGGACTCATATTAGAAAAAGTCCACAGAGCTATTTCATTTAACGAATCATGTTGGTTAGAACCCTACATAAAAATGAACACAGACTTGAGAATGCACTATTCCCAAGACAAAGCCCTATCCAATTTCTTTAAACTCCAATCAAACCTGATATATGGTAAATCAATAGAAAGGGTAACCGATAACTTAAATAAACACTTCCTGTACAACAACACTAGAAAACTTATGAGATTAATAAAACAGCCCACCTTTGTAGACAGATTAATATTAAACGAAAATAACTACGTAGTCTTTATGTCAAAAAGAAAGGTTCGTTGTAATAAGCCAATATGTTTAGGTTTTTCAATACTAGATCTAAGTAAGAGATACATGTACGACATGTACTACAATAAATTAAAGAAAACCTTTCCCCCCTTCGATCTCATATACACAGACAACGATTCCTTCGCATTGCACGTATTCTCTAAAACCGATTCGTTTACAAAACAAGATTTCATTCACCCTTCACGTCTAGGTTTATTCAAAGATATATCTCCCAATAACCCCATACTAGACTTTGCTACAGTAAGATGTAAAACATACGGTTACAAAACTCTAAAAGATTCTCAATTAAAAAACTTACCCCAATCATTTAGTTTTGAAAATTACAAAAATATACTATCCAGTATAGATACATTAAAAATATACGCATACTATAACAGAGTAATAGATAAAAGAGTATGTAAAATTACACAAAATAAATCTATTATATCCTCATCACATTAACCCCCCCCCTCCACACTTAGCCCACACTTCTCCGTTACAAGCCGTGTGATTAAAAATAAAGTTACAACTATGTATTTTCGTTATGTATTATGAGAAAATAAAAATATTCTATTCTGTTAAGACATTTTTGGAACAGACTAATATATAAAAGTTGTACACGAAGCTATTGTTTTTCAGGAGATTAATAATGCTGGGCCTACTTATCACTATTAAACGAATTCCACGACCATCTGCCACGTTTGAGACCCCTCACACCCACACCCCCCGCGCCCGTTGAGACCACGAAGCAAGGGGCCTTGAGAGCGCCGACCAACCAGTTAGTATTTATAACCCATTTTCACTACCTAGAAATATTTACAATTATATTGAAAACAGGACCTGGCAAGACTGGTGATTTTAAAAGTGGTTATAACCCATTTTCACTACCTAGAAATATTTACAATTATATTGAAAACAGGACCTGGCAAGACTGGTGATTTTAAAAGTGGTTTGTCAATGTTTCGTTACATTACTATTAATTTATTGGAATGTAAAGATTAATGTATCAAAGTATTTAAAATGTTTAATTAAACAGGGTTAATATTTCGATAGTTCTTTTATTTCTAAAATCGAATCCAGGGTGTACCGATTTGGAGTCGCAAAAACCACACCGTTCACTACCCGACAGAGTTCCTCGACTTGGCAACAGTACCCAGCAGTACCAGAACTATCTGCCATAGTATATTTCGTTAACTTTAATTCTACTTTAAAAGTGTAAAATGTAATTTTAGTATTGTAAAATTATGTGGGTTGTTAATATTTTTAGTTAATCTGCCACTTATGTACAACCCGTACGAAGGGCGGGTACATCTGCTAGTTTATTAATAAACATTAATTCGTCCCCATGCATTACTGAACATTACTTACTCGTGTAGGATTGAAATAACCCAAGATAATTTACCATAAAAATAATTACCCGTGATTTTAATCAAACTGCTCCGATCTTTTAATTAATAACGGCCGAGTTACATTTACACCTCGGAAGCTAATTATCATATCCCCGAGTCGTCGTGGCATTATTATTTATATGGGGAACACAAAAACAGCGTAATTTTTAAATTGCTTTTAGATTTGTTGTCTCGTTTTTAATCGGTCAATCTGAATGTAATGAATAAAATGATTATATTAGAGCGTATTTGACAAGACCTCACGACTTGTATGACTATGAATGATATTAGCCACAGCTGTCTGTCACCCGTCTATGCTAATTGGTGTCGCATGCGGCAACGCGCATGAGCAGTGAAAGCGAGAGTGAACTGCGCGTTGTACCGCCGTAAGTGCCACTTTCACCCGATAGGACAGCTACCGTCACCGGGTTCCGTTACACTAATAGCGTATTGTGTCCCCTTTGTTTTTTGTGCAACTGTCGCATTTCTCCGATCCTGGGGCTGAGGATATCTTCAGCTTTTCCCTCTTTAATCTAGACACGCAAGAAATAAAACATGTGGCTCAACTTGAGAGTAATGAGTCATTTCTTTTTTAGATGTTTTATAGGTTTGCTAGTATATGTTAAATTTGTACACATCTTATTATCATATAATCATAAATTTATAATAAAACACAAATACATACAATACACGCACTTCCCCTCACAATCTGCTATATTTGGTAAGAGTAATATATTTTCTAATATATCAGTATTATTATAATAGTGCTTTTGTTTGTAATTCTCGAGTTATATATTACTCTTTATCCAGATGGTAGAAAAAAATCTGTCCTATTATCCGTGGCCACGGATAATATGCGGATTGGGAGGAAATCCACACAATATTTATTTATAAACAAACCCCATATCTAGGCGGGATTCGGCCCTAGAGGCGTTCCCCATAAAACAGCTGTTTAGAGTAGTGTAGAGAACAATTTTTATGAATATCCATTATTCCTATCAATCCCATCCCAGTTTTCTCACATCACTCATTTCAAACAAATGTGGATCGTTGGGCACCGCGGAATGGTTCGAGGTCGGCTATTAAAATTGTAATCATCAAAATAATATGTTGTAGAGTGTTTAATTACATAGGGCCTAATAATGTGTGTTAAAAATGGGGTTACTGTAATCTAGAGTATCACTTACTATTTATATAGTGATAATTTAGTGATAATTTTAATATTTTAGTAGGGTCAAATTTATAGTTTATCATGGGGAATTTTAATATTTTAGTAGAGTCAAATTTATAGTTTATCATGGGGAATTTTAATATTTTAGTTGAGTCAAATTTATAGTTTACATAGGGAAATTATTTCTAAGTATCAAACAATAGATATAAGATAGATAGTCGCGAAAAAATTTTTCCGTTTAACCGGGGAATATAACGGTAATATATAATACGTGCAGATAAGTGTTTACACCAGACGAAACTGAAGGAACCCCGTGTCAAGGCGGCTCACCCACTAACATCTGCCGTGATAAACGCCCGGCCGCCACAAACCACAAACCTAAAATTCTTTAAACGTGCAAGAAAAATCACAGCAGACGCGTTTCTGGGATTCTACAAACTCGCTACACATACTTTTGATTCAGAACGATTGAAAAAACTCCAATTGGGACCCCACCGGCGTCTTCACCTGATCAGAAGAACATATTACAACATGGACGTGTTCAACCTACTTCAACGGAATCCGTGGTGGACAGAGGTGGGGCGTGGCGGGAATGTGCGGGAGTACGGGAGCGACGGACGCCATTGGGGTCAGCGATCCAGAGAACGAGGCGCAATCACCCCGAGGCGCAACTACACATTCAACAGGAAATGATATTTTTATCAGCGATCCAGAGAATATGGCTGCAAGAAGAACGAGGCGCAATCACCCCGAGTCGCAACTACACATTCAACAGGAAATGATATTTTTATCAGCGATCCAGAGAATATGGCTGCGAGAAGAACGAGGCCACACCATTCAACAGGACACGATATCCCACAAAAGAAGTTAAAAGAAATTCGCATTAAAACATCATAGGCGATTACATCAGATATATTGCACTAAGTATAACAAAATATACTACCGATATATTCCCGCCAAACCATTTCAGTTTAGTTGTAGTTTAATTTAATTAAGTCAATGTAATTAAAATATTTTCAATATTGGTACTTTTTATGGGGAGAACGGGGTTGTTTAAAAATAAGTTTGGATGGTATATGGATAGTATATGGATAGTATATTTATTTTATATAGTATATTCCAAACACACATTATTTGTGCCGCATTAAACAAATTATAGAGAGGGTAGACGAATTTACACCGTGTCCACTCCGGAGTTGGACCGAATAGACAACAGTTTTTGTCCAAGCCGCAACCCCGCGCTCGTTAGGTTCATTTTTCAAATCCCAAAACCCCGAACCACAAACCCTCCCACTCCCGCATTTAGATATCAGTTGTAAAACAGATAATAAATAGTAAATAAATAGTAGCCTCTTATTGTTAATTTTTGAACTCTTGTTCCTATATTGAGCCCAAATCCAGATCTACATTGACAGTCAATGCCAAAATTAATTGGTAAACAAGCAGGCAAGTTTTGTTGTTTTACAAGATTTCTATCAAATTAAAACCACAATCGATTTATTATAAAACTCTTCATCACACTTTGCCACCAAATCAAACGATGCAGCAAAAGCAGTTGCCGTTCGTCACGTCGCGGTGTAATGGGAAGTGTAATGGAAAGTGACTGTTGTAAGGAGGTTAATGCAGGCGTTGTATCGTGTACACGTTGACGTTACCTTTCCGCTCTGAACCGAGAAAGCGGACTGCAAAAACGTTTTGCACCGACAACGTCAAGAAATAGGGATGTGCGGTTTTTTGAGGAGGGGGAGTATAAAAGGTTGCAACGTGGGTGCACACTAAGTTTATTCGACTTTTAACTCCGGCCTGCCCACTTCTCTCAACTTCGTAAGTAAAATGATTCAAGTAATATTTAAAAACAGTGTTACAAAATATCTTATTAAAAAAAAACATATAAAAAGGGCTACAAACATATCAGTTTTATTAAACTCATTAAAAAACATAACAATGAACAATAACAACTTTGAAAAAAGATTTATGATTTTTACTCTCAAGATTCAATTCAAAAAGGGGCCACAACACTTTTATTTCAAGATTCTTCGGAATACCCAAGAACTTCTTCGGCGGGTTCTTGATGAAAATATCATGCTTGTAGAAACACTATTAAATAATAAAAATAAATTACAATCAACGACACAAATACAAATCAAAACGCGCTATTTTAATTGTTGTTATTGATTTCAGTGTCAACACGCTGCTTCGTCAAAACATGTTTGAACTTCTCCCCCCTGAATTAAAAATTTTCATTTTAATCAAGTTAAAATTCTCCAAAGTGAAGTGGGTAACACTGTCATGGTTTTGGACACAATTTGTCCAATTCCATAAATTAAAAATTTATAAAAACGTAACATGTATGAAGACTGTTGCGTACTTGAACGATAAAAATGTTCGTAATTTAAAGTTAATTGGGACTTTGTCTGGGCGGCGCTTAACATTGGGAATGTCACTTCAACTCTTGAATTACGTAAAATTTTGTAAAACAAAAAAATTTAACAAACCCAAGCAGTTTTTTATTTTCAATGAAGAGCTGGGTAATGAAATGAATAGAATAATCATTTTAATCAACAAAAAAAATAAAACCAAATTTTCCAAAAAACTTTCGTTGAAGAAAATTGGAAACGATACACAAATGTTTCAACACCCAAGATATATTAGACTGTGTAATTTATGCAAAGCCAGAATTTTAGATCAAATTAACCCCCAGTCTCCCGAAGAAAAAGTTTTTCACACGTTTCTTACAACCGATAATCACCCCATGCGCCGCCTAAAAGATCTAACTTTAGTCAAAAGCCACAAACTATCAACCAAATTTAAATTTTTTAGAGACAATCATTCGAACGTAACCCTCTTCATTCCAAAAACTCAAATCCAGTCATATAAACAATCTATGGCAACATTGGAACAATCTCCGGTTTAAATATGTAAAGTGGCCATAAAAACAATTTTACAAATAAGAAACCAAATTAAACCAAATTAAACCAAATTAAACCAAATTAACAGCGTTGAAAGACCCGCATAGTCATCCGCTGGCCGCGAGTGTGTGATTTGTGTTTATGGTGCGCCCACTCCATCAAACGCGATCTAGACTCTGTGCTCCGCCCCGGACTCAATCGACCCCAACCCACGGTAGGACCTCGTCTTCGCCGAACACACCTGGACCCCTCGGCGCTACTCAGCCCGACACCGCCGCCACCCCGGTTGGACAGCAAGCGGCCGCCAACCCCCGGGAACTTAAAGGCGACCCGGACTTTGACTGGGATCACATAGAACCCTCAACTGCAGTCCCCACACCTCCACCCCGCAGCAGCCCAACGCCCGGTGGCAGCCAACGCCATGGACAGCAACGACGGTAGTAAGTCTTCGGCTAGTGCTCGCCCCGAATTGGTGTTGTTTACATTTTTCTTGTTTATGTTTATGTCTCGCCATCTTTTACTTACCCGACCCTTCTGGTAGGGGATATCCCGCCCCCAAAACCCCGTTAGGGGGACTTATACTAACAATACAGTGTTACAATAGCTAACTTTTTTATTTTATGTCTGACAGTAAACTTCTTACCAACTTTTTATGGGGGACCTTCTTTATTTTTTTATGCTGCTTCTAAGTATTTATTTCAATTACCGAAATTTCTCGCCATTTTTTCAATATGGCGGACGGCTTTTCTAATAAAATTTTATTATAGACCCCGCATTTTATTATGATTTTAGATAGCAAACGAGATTTTAAAAAGTTTTTATTCTTGGTATTTTTTTTTGGTAAACCTAATCAACGAGGCTCTAAATTTCTCGAGTAGAGAGGTGCTGGGTAACCATAAATGGGGCCAAAACATCTGCTTCTGTATCAAAATCGGTGATAGGATGTGTTCGATTCCGTTTTCTAGGACCCAAGTCACCCGTTAAACAAGCCCCCCTTCAAGGTGTAAAAAGCTCATACCCGATGGATGCCACCCGTTGGGAAAACGAGTGGCATACAGTTCAGCTGTGGATCTTGTGTTTTTGTGGAATTCCCCCAACAACATATTTATTTGTTTGTTAAAAGTCATTGTAACAATAAAAAAACACTATTACAATACACAGTCACATTAAATTGTACTCTTAAAACAGTGCATAAAATGCGGGGTCTATAATAAAATTTTATAAGAAAAGCTGTCCGCCATATTGAAAAAATGGCGAGAAATTTCGGTAATTGAAATACATACTTAGAAGCAGCATAAAAAAATAAAGAAGGTCCCCCATAAAAAGTTGGTAAGAAATTTACTGTCAGACATAAAATAAAAAGTTAGCTATTGTAACACTTTAGGCCACTTTAGGCTGGGTATTTAATTAAGTTTGTTTTAACACTCGTTTGTAAGACTCTTCTGCCCCTTCTGGGAGGGGACATTCTGCCCCTATACAAATCTTGTACCTTACTAGATTTCTTTATTATCGTTCTATTATCGTTCGTTTGTAAGACACTCACCTGCCCCTTCTGGGAGGGGACATTCTGCCCCTATACAAATCTTGTACCTTACTAGATTTCCACTTATTATCGTTTTATTATCGTTATTATCGTTTGTGAAAACAATAAAGTACGGGAGGGGGGGTAAGACACCACAACAACAACCACTTTATATAATATAAGATATAATTTTTAATGACGGGTTGAATCCCCGGACTTGCACCACTTAATTTCGGCCAGTTTAATAACATATAATAAGTCAATATTTTATTATGCAATTTACGATATTTAACCGTTTAACTATCAAAAAAATATTCACATTTTTTGAGCCTTCGCTCACGGGACCCCAAGCGGATGTCGGCCTGCAACTTGCGAGCTCTAGCGGACGGTACGCTAATTTTATATCTTTGTTTACTTACTGAAAAACCATCAAAAACTTCCTTGTAATCGTAAATACCGCCATCTTTATATATTTAACCCGCTTTTTGTCTTGGTTTGGGTAGTATTTTTAGGGGTGGTTGATTGGGGGGTAGTGATAATTTCACATAATTTGTCAATAATCAGACGTTCAAAGTTGTTCTCCTTCTGAAATGTATAAAACTATGCTTAACATATATTTTAGAATATTCCATTTATTTAATAGCTGGCTGATAAATAGAGTAACCAAGTCTTAAAGAACAATTATTTTTATAAACATATATTTACTGTCCAGAATAAAAGTTTACTAAAGATTGTTTGGATTATTTTAGTAGCCTCAAGTAATTTTTCTAATATCTCATAACTATCCCAACAAGTCAAAATGTCAAAGCACAATACAACTCTTTATATAATCTATTTACATTATCCATAACAAAGTGGCAATTACATTGTCACTCGTAAACCTGTTTCACAATAGATTGGGTTATTTGTCGGATTGAGTTCCCGGAGTCTAGCGCCATGTAAAGTCTAGCGCCATGTCAATTCTGGAGCAAAACCACGGGGCCCCACATCTGGCGGAATGGCATCGGCGGCTGGCCCCACCAGGTGACAGGGGTGGTAATGACTAGCGGTCCGAGTAAATTGGAGAATGCGGGAATGTACGGGGTTGGCAGTAGGAAGCTGACTAACCTTTCCAACACGCCAGAACATAACAAATACGTTCTGTTGTACATCAGAGTTTTTGAGGTAAAAGAGGTAATTTCATTTTTTTTATTAGACCATTCATCAAGTATTTTAGAAAATCTTTACTTAGTCTATAATTGCTAAAGAGAAAATTGGTAAATTTGGGTATAGATTTTTGAAGCCATCCTACGACTTAGGAGACTGGAACTTGGAAGTAACAAATTAGATGGGGAACAAGCCAACAGAGCCCAGATTTGTTGCCAAAAATCAAATCGTAAAATAAGCTAATGATTAGCCGTAATTATTTCTAATATTTCTGTAATGTAATCATTTGTGTATTGAATTAGTTTCCAGCAAACATCAGTTTTCCAATAAAACTAATTATTTCTAATATTTCTGTAATGTAATCATTTGTGTATTGAATTAGTTTCCAGCAAACATCAGTTTTCCAATAAAACTAATTATTTCTAATATTTCTGTAATGTAATCATTTGTGTATTGAATTAGTTTCCAGCAAACATCAGTTTTCCAATAAAACTAAAAAAGTAGGTAAGAAATTTAGCCCCTACTAGCCACTAGTCTATATATTTAAAAGGAAACCCTCAGAATCAAATTTTAAGTTTGTATTGGAAAACAAATCCTATGGCAAATCTAAATGTTCGTTATGATTCTTAAATGTTCTAAAATTAAGAAAATATTTAAATATTTTTCTTAATTTTAGAAGGATTCTCCCCTTTGACCTTTAAAGCTTTAGGGGCTATTTGTTGCAGAAAATGGTTTGTACGGGTAATAGTTTAAAAATAATTTTATTTTGTAATCCTTCCCGTGCAACTTAGGATTTTGAGACTAATAGTAATATTTATCCGTGTAATATACTTTTACCACTAATAGCATCCTACTTATTTCAAGAAATAAGTACTTCCTATTATTTGTGAATTTATTTCAAGTGTTTTAAAATTACTTGTGTCGCTACGTGGCTAACCAGCCAAGCCACTTGGAGGGGGTGGAGATGCGGCTGAGGGGCCTCCTCACCAACAACGAGGTGGCAGTTCTACAGAAAGGGGTCATCCCCCTCTTTTAGTTTTTAAGTTTTTGATAATAAATAAAAAATATAAAAAAAACACAAAAAACAACAAAAAATACAACAAAAAACTATAGTTTTAGTCACTTCTCTAAGAATCAATTATTCTTAGAGGCATCGCGCTGGTTCTTGGAGCAACTGTATAAACATGTCATAGTGCCTAAAGATGTAAGCAATTGCTATCAGAGAATATCAGAGAATCCGGCTATCACTCATTGATAATCTATACAACACGTTCCATGATTTTATTTTGTTATTTTTGGTACAAGGTTTTTTATTTGAGTAATATAAAATTGAGTAACATACCCAATCAACTACAAATTAATACACCGTGCACTTCAGAAGCTATGCACACAACCAGCAGTTTTGGGAGTCCGCACATTTTAATCAAATTACCAATCCGCCTTCACTGTAATCATAACAGAATAGCTACCATTAATTTAATAAAATCAGTGAGTTTATTTTCTGAAATAAATTTCAAACTATTATTCCTCCTAGGGTGGTTTATTTAATAATCTATTTACTCATACACGTTTGTTTATTTTTTCATGGTCTACTTACGAACCCGTCCCCGGAACGGTGTGCATCGGCGTGCACCGGAAGCTCACACAACTCCACGGTCTGGAAGAACCACCAAGTCCACCGAGTCCCGATGTCAACCGCCTACAGACGATTCCGAGCCCCGACATCGAACCCCCCAGGGACCCAGGACCACGGACCAGACATTCCTCAAACGTTTTTTCTTGAACTATTTTTTCTTTTCATTTTTAAATTGAGAAATTTAAAATAATATTTGTTATTAATGTTAAACATGTAAATTTAAATTTCAAACTAAAGTAACTGTTTATAAGTTCTTATGGAAATGTAATCAAACTAATTACACAATTTCGCTTTCAATGTTTATCAAAAAAAAAAACACACTATTAAATAATAAAATTATTATCCACAAAACCGTCTTACCATTATTAACCCGACTATATTAAGCACACTTTCACTATGTATAGATAATTTATTAAAAATTAACATATTACTCATTGTAATTTGCTAAATAATAAAGAATACTTAAAAATATATTTATATTGAAAGGGTTACACTCTAATGATTAATATTGCAATATGGTTTTTAATAATTTTTAATAATTATAATTGAAAATCTGATAAGAGGTTATTAAATAAATAGTTATCCAAGTGTAATTTGCTCCAGAAATCTTGGACTAGTTGGGGTATGCTTACTCTAAACTTCAAATTTATATATCTTGTATTTTTCCAAATAATAGTTAATAGTTGTTCATATTTATTTTTTATGTGGGATTCTGGGGTTGTTTTTTATTTTGCTTGAATCTCACTGTTGGATATAAGTACTCGGTTGTGTTTCAATCGCTGACTGTAATCTCGCTCTCGGCCAGATACGAGTCCAAATGGTGACGAGATGGCAAACACTCTTTCGGCTGTAAAAAAACACAGCCCCTTCTTTTGTTTTAGGCAAGTCCAAAATTAAGATACGCTCACTCATTTTCACTAGCACAAACGTTACTCAGCAAATAGCAGGTAAAAACTACACAGAGAAATGTGATTGGTTAATCCAAGTTTATAAGTTAGTTCAACCAGTGTCAGAGGTTACTATATGGACAATTATTTGTATGAGTTCATTTAACTAAGCTCAGAGAGTTAAAAAATATATATATATTTTATAAGTTAAGTTAACCAATAAATTCATTGGTTAAAATAATTTGTTTAGAAGTAGTTGTTAAAACCCGAACCAAACGGCTTGACTGAAAATTGAGGATTTGGTTAATTTAACCAAAGTAGTTGTAATAACCCCATATTCTAGTTTGTTACAACCCATTTCATTTTCATTCATTTAGTTGTTAGCCTCAATGCTTAACCCAGACAGTCCTAGAACCCCGGGCTTAACTTAGCTCTCGGAGGAATAGCCAAAGTTGCCTTGAAACAACTACTACAAAAAGTTAAACTAACTGTTGTTTTGTTTACGATAACCTTTCCTGGCCAACCACTTTCGTTAACTAATCGTGGTTTAACTAATATTGGTCATGACAACCAATATCCATTTTTCAAATTCCATTTTTCTCTGTGTACTATTAGCAAAGACTGCTGTGGCAATATTACTGTGTGGCTACTGTGTGGCTACTGTGTGACTACTGTGTGACTACTGTGTCAGACGCCCACCGACGACAACAGGTGGTGATAACGACAAGTATTGTTGCCACGCGGAGCACTGACCCTCCCCGCCGTCACGCACGCGCCCTGACCCAGTTGAAGGTGTACACCGCTGGCCTATTCTACATCGTAGGCAGTAAATAAACTTGATTTAATCATCGTATAAACTATTATTCGGGTGGCCTTCGTCAGAATATACCCAAATATTAAATACCAATAAACTTAATTAAAGCTGATACATTTTTGTTTTTTCTTTTACAATCGAATAACTGAAACATATATTGAGCTAAACGTATTGTAACTATATACAAATTAAAAATGTAAAATTTGGTGCTCTAACAGTACTAGCACAATTCAAGGATTAACAGTTTCTAACTTAAAAACAACAAACCCCCGAGTGACCTTTCATGTCCCCCGTTTTAATAATTGAAAATATTAAACCACGGTAAAATAAAACAATATTTATATTTTCGGATAGTTATATATAGAGCAAGTACAGTTACAGTACAAGTATAGTTATATATAGAGCAGCAAGGATTTTGAGACCCATATCTTCAAGTTTGTAGTTGTCTACAAAGCCACTTTTATTTTATCAGACAGCTTTTTCTCAACTTACAAATTAAGTCTGATAATATTAAACAATTATTGAAATAAGTCATTTCTCTGGCTCCCCTGTTGTTAGGCTCACTGGCTGTATAGTGTTGGGCGCGTAAGGATGAACCACCCATTTCGCATAGTTAGACACTTTATAATGACCTCCATCTTAGTTTATGGAATTGACACGTTTAAGTATATAGAATGTATAGTTAAATAAAACCGGTTATACATTACGGACTAGCACCGTAAATCTTAAATACTTATTATATCTTCTTAAACAGTTTATTTTCATTTTATCATAGTGATTTTGTCTTTAAAAATATGACCAAATATGACCAAATATGACCGGACTATAATATAGTTCCCCGTTGTAAATTTACCAGCTGTAACATATTGTTGTTACCTTTTTGAGCTGCTAATCTGTGATGTATTATTTATACGGTATGATAGGTAAAATGTTTGGATGTTTGAATGTTTGGATCATCTTTTGGTAATTAATAATATATTTATAAACTCTAGACAGACTCGTATAAATTCTTAATAGAGTTGCTTTACACGTTTATACCAAATTTAATCCAAAGTTTTTACGAGAACTATCTTGCTCACGGAAACACATATACAGTATTTTTGGATCCTGCGAACCCGCGACACTACGCTCCAAGAACCAGCGCGATGCCTCTAAGAATAACTGATTCTTAGAGAAGTGACTAAAACTATAGTTTTTTGTTGTGTTTTTTGTTGTTTTTTGTTGTTTTTTGTTGTTTTTTTTGTTTTTTTTTATATTTTTTTTATATTTTTATTTTCTTTATTATACAAAAAAAACTTAAAGACTAAAACTTAAAAACTAGAAGAGGGGGATCACCCTCTTGTGGAGGAGGGCGACCTCTCCGTTGATGAGGAGGCCCCTCAGCCGCACCTCGACCTCCTCTAACTGCCCCGGCTGGTTCGCCACGTAGCGACGTGGCAGGTAGTGGTGGCGGCCATCGGGGGCGAGAAGGCCCCATCGAATTATGACGAGGCGATTGGTCGCCTCGCCTCTGATCGTGTTCATCACATTTGTGACGCTAGCGTCATCCCACAAGGTATAGGACGTTGAGGGTGTCATGGCTTCTGCTTGTGGAATGAGCGTTAACGTGCGGAGGAGCATTAAATACCACTCGATGGGTGAAAGACCGGAGACACACTCATGCACACGCACTCAACCATGTACAGTAGTGAAAGAGGTCACAGGTGTCTACACACACTGAAACTCTAAGGTTCAAAGACATCGTCCTATACCAGTGTCTGTACATACTCTGTATAAACTCTTTTAAAAATACACAAACACGCATTGCACATATTCTCTAATAAAAACAAGATTCACCGTTCACGTCTAGGTCTAATAACCCCATACTAGACTTTGCTACAGTAAGATGTAAAACATACGGTTACAGAACTCTAAAAGATTCTCAATCATTTACAAAAATATACTATAGATACTTTAAAAATATACGAGTAATAGATACTGTCAAATTACAAAAAAAAATAAATCTCTCATATCCTCTTAAAATCACATTAACCCCTCCTCCATCGTCACATACCATCACATAATAACACACTCTTATCCCACACCCTTACCTCTCCTAGTATCCTATCCTTATCCAAGTAAACTATATAATACCCTTACCATAACCTTGTCACACCATTAACCAAGTAATCTTACAATACCCCTATCATATCCCACTACCCTTACCCCATCATTTACACTAACTAACCCCCCACACACCCATACACACACACTCACTAGTTCAATCACAGAATCGTTCACAATGAATCGTTCACTTACCCATACACCCACTAGTTCACAAAAAGGACGAATTTTCACTTACAAAAAAAAATTTAACTAACATGTCAAATAACCATGAAACACCTCACTTACATAACTACTACTGTTTTATACTTTAAAAGAGTTCGCACCCAACACGCTGATGTGAGGGAAAGAATTTCTACATAAAAACTTTTAAAACTCATAATCAGTGTAAAA
The DNA here is from genome assembly GCA_963675035.1 of Allygus modestus. NCBI lineage: Eukaryota > Metazoa > Arthropoda > Insecta > Hemiptera > Cicadellidae > Allygus > Allygus modestus. Next base: position 12,757,082 of record OY776115.1, read on the forward strand.
CATACATCTATTCCAATTTTTATTGAAATCTGAAAACATTGATTTTTTGGCTGTTATGAAGCTCCTGGTTTCATTAACTTGCAATGCTGGGAATAGAAATTTGCGGATTTTAAGGTTAGAGGGAAGGTCCAGTAAGGCTTGAAAGTAGGTGTGTGGTTGCTGGAGATGATAAAATTACACAAACAAATGAATATCAGGCTTTTCTAAAGTAAGACAACATACTGTGTTTAGTCAATACACATTTTCTTGAATAACTTGGTAAATAGTTATGCCAGAATGACGGGAGAGGGCTTAAAAGTTTAGCCTCACTAATTCCCATCTTTTTACATGCATTTATTTTACATCCGGGGCTTTTCTGGCCCTTTTTGGGCCCAAAATCTAAATATTTTAAATATTAACCCCCAAAAAATGTGTTTAGAGTTTTCCGATTGTTTTGCCCAACGAACTTGTCCAACTGATTATTGGAAGGAATGTCCCTACCCAATTTGAAGTAAATCGGACAAATAATGAGATTGCTAGAGTGCAAACACACACACACATATGTATATATGTATATACATACATACACACATATATATATATATATATATATATATGTCTTAATATAACACCATGAAACTAACCATGAGTACCCTGTTAAAAGCATTTTTAATTACATTTGCACTAACATGTTTCGACTTAAAGTCATGATCACAGTGCTAATTCTTAATGGGCTAACCTAACTTATAAGAAAAAGTCACTGTACAGATTATTTAATTTTATGTTTATTAGGTGGATGTTATCATGAGGTAAAACTCGAAACACGTGTCCGTGAATAAGAATGAATTTTTAAGGGTACTTTGGTAATTTTCTTTAAAAAATAATATATAATATTATACATATATATATATATATATATATATATATATATATATATATATATATATATATAATTTTGAACGACCCCCCAAAACATGTTCAGGGGGTCACGTTAGGAACTTCTATGGTGGTCCCGATGAGTATGAGCATGGGTCCCATTACCATGTAATGAGGTAAAACACAATGGATTAGGTTGTTATTGTAACTTTAATATGAAAGGTTAATTCAAAATGTATAAAAGCTGAATCAGACTAAGCCTAAATTTGAGTATACTATAAAGTTTTTGTCTTTTTATTTAGACTGATGTAACTATCATTTTCAATATGATCACGCATTTCACACTGTCTACGAATGCAAAATTATGAATATAATGAATGATTGGAACATTGAGTAACTATGGTGTATCCATTAACAAAATTATACATTATATGTTTGTGTATTTTGTATCGAATAAAAGTTGTATACATTTGTCAGTGGTACATACAACCTGTGATCTAAAATTTCGGTTTTAAGATTGTTACTTTCTCTAGTTTAATGACTGAAAAAATGCTAGTATAGTAAAAAGTTCAAAACACAAAAGAATACCTAAGTGATACATCTTCTATAAATTTTTTCTTATTCTATTTCTTACCGTTGATTGAGTCGTCCATTATGTTATCTTTCACATATGCAGTCCCAAACAATCCGAGTGTTACGGAAACCTCTGTGATGCTGAACCCCTTCAAACTGGGTTTGTTACGTCGATAGTTGTAACTTCTTCTTGCAACAGAAACCAAATCACATGAAATTGAATACTCAAAAGCACTGTACTTTAAATAACTTAGTTTTCAGATTTCTAAGTAATGCTTTCCGAGCTTCGAAAGTATTTAGGAGTCCTTGCTTAAGAGATTGTGAGTATACAATAAGATTAACTGACTTTGCCAACAGTTACAAAACAGCTGGGGATTTGGCATCATCTAGAAGGGTTCTTAGAAGGGTGTATAGTGTTTGTTTTACATTGTAACTGTAAAGTTAGCGTTTTTTGCTCTGATTGCTGTAAGTCCCTCGATTTCTTCAATTCTCTAAGACTCTGACCATCCTCTTCTTCCTGGGTTTCTTCCGTTTATTCAGCATTATTTAAAACAAAAAATTCGTCAAAAAATAATATATCAAAAACAATTACTTTATAATCAGTTATTAAACATTCGTTACGAACTATAATAGAAAATGACATTGGATGATATCACAGTAGAAAATTAAACACAAATATGTACTCGTGAAAGGATAATAGGTTAACATTACTGTAATATTGCGAGGCTTAATTTATGCATTGATGCATCAGTACAATTATAGTTTTTCGATTGTGCATATTCGTTGTAATTTCATAATCTAGTATTGTGAATTAATTTTACTATCTGCTCTAGTGACTTGGTTGTTTATAGCGTAGAGTTTCAATTCAAAGTCATCAGTTTGTTACCTGCCAGCTCAGTCGTTGTCAATAAACCGCAGCTCAGTATGTAAGACAATCAATGATCTATTTGGCTGTGGAGCAAAGGATACTCACTTTTGAAGGAAGAATTTGTAACCTTAATTTTGTGGTGTATTTACTGCACAATATTAATGTTGGTATGTAATTAAGATAATTTACCTCAAGTTTAAGTCATATATTTTGTGTATTTAATACTGTAGGTTATATCAAATAATCGAAATACAGTATGTCGATAATCTAAAACTGGGTAAGTGAAATGTTATTTTATCAAAGTTTGAATAGTGTACGTAAACCTAGATAATTTAGTTCACATGCTTTCACCACGATGAAGTAATTAGCACTAACAAAGTCTCAATATAGAACCAGAATGTTCTTAGTTTATGTTTTGCTAACTCAGCGTATCTTTCTCACATTGTAATATTTGTTTAAGATACATAACCATACACAATCCAAACATAGAACAATAATTGAATGAACAGCAAATACAGGAATGAATAGATTGAATATGAATGAACATCAGAACACTGCTGGACAGTGGACACCACTGATGTTCCCAGGGGTGCTATGGTACCAAAGGTTCGTTGGTTGCCTGAGGACCCTTAGTGCTCAGAACCCTAAGGACCACAATACCCATGGGCTATAGTGGTTGCATTTATTAATTATTACTTTGTATGTTAGTTCTTAAGTTGTTCCTAAAAATAAACTTAAAGAGTTTATTACCAATCACTTTCAATATTTTTAAATTTATGAAATTTATTAAATATGACCAGGCACAAAAGAAAACAGCAGATATGTGTTATTTAGATATCTTTATTAGAGTCACGGGATTCTCATTCACGTGTATATTGCATGAAGCCGAGCGAATATTAAATGTTCCTATTGACGTTTTCCTATCACAAGAGTCCTTCCGATACAATACCTATTCTGCATTTACAATTCATTGTATTGCAAGCCTGCATTCTGTTACTATTTACTGGAAATCTGAGAGGTTTTTACATTTTCAATCGTCTGCTTTTCTGCAGATTCATCGAAACAAAGCTTCATTCTTCTTTAGAAAAAATCTTTTAACGACGATCGCTTTTGTATTATATTTCCCTTTTACATTTAACTTTTAGCTGTTGTCCTAATATTATCTGAAATAATATTAGGCCTGTAATTAAAGTAAATTATTGTGTTGAATTCTAATCATAATACAGTATACATAATATTGAAACCTGCTTACGGCAGGTATTTTTATTATTGTTTAAATGAATTAGTTTAGCTTTTCAAAACATTTACAAGGAAAATGTGGGAAAAATTAATTTACTTAAATCAGCCCATAGAGTCCGAAAAGGATCTGTTTAGTGAAATATTATTTCGCTGGCCACTTAAATCCAAATCCCAGTTCCCTTTCCCCTCAGCGATCTTAGAGTTCAGAAGTGCCCACTTCACGAGATCTCTTCATTCTGTCAACAGCAAAGTTTAGATTTTAAGTAATACCACCTTACCACCATGATATTGAAAATACCACCATGGTATAGATTATAAAAAAGCATGGGCCTCGAGGGGCCCACGATATGATATTTCTATGCTCCAAGATATATTCTCTTAAGTAGTACACAATTTTGTAATGTAGCTAAAGTTAATAAACGTCTGACTCGCTCCTCGGGTCAGGATATATATCATGAGGAGATCCCTATTATTGAGTAAATAATTGTTAGTTCCTGATTTTAAAAGGTCAGCCCCCCCATTAAGTAATTTTCAACGTAAATGTTAACTTTCATAAATATTCTCCATTAATTGTACCAGTAGTTGTAATTATTTTCCTGCTTACTACAGGAAATTGTTTGTCGAATCATGATTTTCAAGTAGGGTAGTGTTCAGCTCATTAAAGCTGGTTCTGAGTTTTATTGGTGCTCTGGTTTACCTACGATCCGACCTTTAGGTAACTACATCACCTACCTGCAAATGTTTTGGTAACAGTTAACTATTTCATAGTCCCTAAATTTTACTTCCTTTAGTACACCAAACATAGCCACCACTCAATTCACTACAACTATTAATCTCCATGTTCACCACCATACGCTACAAAAATGAAAATAATAAATACAAATTTACTTTATCGTGTTCATTATAAGTTCAAAATCTAGAGACTTTTCACACTTGCATAGATCATTTATATGGAAAACAACTACTCTAACCATTTAGTTGTTCATTAAATACATAAATATGTACTATAACAATGACGAGAGTATCATAGGAAACTTTACTTTTACTGCTAACCGTCTAAATGATAATGTATTAAGAATTCATCATACCATTGTCAACACTCTCTGAGTAGAAGACAAATAATCTCACATATCTCAGAAAATGATTTCTGTCAATTTTATCTGGAGTGAATAGAATATCTTTAGGAGAATGTGTTCAAAATGTATGAAGCCGGCTGACTGCTGAATCATTATTGGATTTTTCTACTGCTTCCAAGGAAAATGTAGCCTCACCATAACATGCAACTCCAATGCTTGACGGTTCCAGTTTGTTTATCTACCTTCTTCACAACGTCAAAATCAATTTCGTTTATTATATAAATATGCATTTACTTGCTAGCTTCTGTTCCAAATAAGCTACTTGATGGTTAGTAAATTGTTAATATTTTGATTTACGGTATGTACAAAAATTAAGTAAAGTTATCATTGGATCATTGAGATTTAACATACTCAAAGTAGTAACAGTAGTAAGTTGAAATTAAAAGTTCGAATAAGCTCCATACAATAAATATCAATCATCTATGGATTATTCTTCTGCAAAAAAATAACGGTCGCTTTGGCTCTTTGGGCATGTGACAAATTTTTTACCATAGTCATTTTACAAATGCAAGCTTGTGGTAGTAAAGTATGGAAATTCTAGAAAACAACTGTTACATTCAGTAAAAGGTACATTTAAGTCATATTGAAAGGGATACAAATTTACATAAACAATAATTTACATGTTGGGAGGGATTGGCATACTGCAAAAGTAGATTTGAAGGGAAAAGAAGTTCTTGAATATTTTAAATACCATTGGTAAGGGGCTTATATGTCGAAACAAATGTTAAATATATTTTACTAGACCAGATGTTATCAGTGAATCCCTATCGCAGAAATTGATAAAATATTTAAAATGGTTTTTATGTGGTATTATTTCAGTTCCTGTGTTATAAAAACTATTTAGAAAATGCTAAGGCCTACATACCTAGAAGGTCAATCCGTTATAAAGCAGACTTGTTATTAATTTATAGTACAACGTTATATAGTTCGTTGAAAATAACCGAGCTTTATCAATGTGAGTTTCTTTATTAACATTTGATAGTCAGTTTTGTTGCCTCAAGAGTTTATAACAAAACAAAATGAACATAAATGGGAAACGTAATTAAAATCTGCGGATTATTTTCTCAGAGTTTAGCAAAAACGTTATTTAGGCCTACATTAAAAACGGTTTGCTTGAGATTTTTCTCTTAAGCAACGTTGTAAACAACTTATTCCTCTCTTAGTTGAAATATGTTTTATTTAGTACTTGCTCCAATTGCAAATTACGTTTTTATACTTCGTTGCATTTTTCTTCATCTATCACTATGGAAATATGTTGATAAAATGAGAACCATCGTGGTTCTTTTTACTATTATTATGAAGCTATAATAATAATAATATATGTAGTATATTTTTAATTTTTAAGAAAGGTACTAAAAACATTTGTAGTAAAATAGAGAAATACAGGGTCGCAAGAATCCTAAAACCACTAGAATATATCTAAATATATCAGCAGTCACAGTCTAGATGGTCACCCATGGTGAACTTTTATGATGGTCCTGGACCTAGGTCTCGTTGGGTGGAACATGTCATTGGTTTTCCAAGGAGAATTTCCTTATAATCGTAACACCTTCTTATCGTTTATTTTGTTAGTCCAAATTAGTTTGTACGTCTTAATCATGGAGTAGGATAGTTACAGACACCAGCTGTCGTCCTATCGGCAAAGCTTTTATGTTATGCTAAAGTGAAGTCAAGCCGTATTTATATAGTTGATTACTTTTTAACAGAAAAAAATTAAATAAATAATAGAAAATTATAAAACACTGTATTTATTATAAATACATACTTAATATAAATTACAAATATTCCTAGTTTAGTATTTATCTGTTAACTACTTAAAAGGCCAATTAACGTGACAATGTTCTTCTATCAAAGGCTTTAGTCGATGAAAAGGACAGTAATGCCACAAAGAGACAGGGATTTCATAATGTAAATTGGGGATATCCCTTAGAAGATTCATCTCCCATAAAGCTGAAAGGAAATATTTTGTTGGCTGTTGACATTCTAAAGTAAGATAAATTGTTTAAAATTAAAACCAGGTTTACATACCTTTACCGTCCAAAACAGTTCAAAATTGATCCTGTTGCCTATTATGACGGCATGTTTCGGAATTCAACATTCCATCTTCTGGTCACTCATAAAGGATCATAATTCATTACAGATTTTCTTCAAAATTTAAAAATGTTAACATGAAAACAGTTCAACATAACACTACACGACATTTGACACATACTTCACATAAATTATATCCACGCACAAGCCGGCCGGTGATTACATTCCGACTTCAATCGCGGAGTAAAAACAGAAAAAAGGTATGGTGGAAAAAGTATGTAAACCTTATTTTAATTTCTAACAACAGTTCAGAAGGCATTTTCAAAATGAATAATTTTCAAAATAGTTTGGCTAGAATCTCTTATTATTTTGAACACGTTTATGCTGTGTATTCATTTATATTTAGCTTATAGTAAGAGATATATTTTGTTTTGTTTTTATTTTTAATTACCAATAATTACAAAAAATTTTAGATATCTGAAGCTGAGTACTACATAAATCTCCGTTTTTTAGGAAAATAAATATGAATGAGTAAAAAGATGTTGAATTAATTAATGAAAAGTAAAGTTCCTACTATAGTAGAATATCAATATTTAGAGTTAAAAATGCAATTTTATAGAGGAATTGGAGTTAAATATTTAAGTTGCGGGAATCCTGTTTAAATATAATTTGCTAAAGTCCCCGTGTTCAATGCTCCGGGGTTGAGTTACTATGCACAAATAGACCACAAGCCACAGTCGGGACTACCCAGCTTGGTTTGTAGAGATTAGATTAGGTTTTTAGGAGAACCAGTGATTCTGTTTGGGTAGTATTGTATAAATGAGTTTATAGTTATTAAAAATACTGGCCTTGTAATAGAAAATAAACACAAAACCGTTCTACAATTTTTAAACGTTTAAATTTTCTTTATATAAATAGAGCAACTCTTAGATGTACTATTTCACAAAATACTGATAAAATATGATAATGTGCAACTTAAAAATTTAATTTATAAATTGTTTAAATTAAAAGTTAAATGTATATCAATAAAGTATTTATTTATAAAATTTTTGTATTTATCATTGATTTACATCAGTGGACTATTTTTAACTCAATGTCTGAAAATATACTGTTGGGAGAATACGTAGATTAATATACTAAGTAATCTGTTGCTAGCGTTTGGTCAAAACTACAAATTTTATATCTTATCGCTTTCCAAAAACCAAGGGAAGACTGCTATAATATGATAGTAGGTTGAAGTGTCAATATGCTATAATATGATAGTAGGTTCAAGTGTCACTCTTGCCACACAATTGTTTACTTGTAATATTGGTAGTTTCCAGACAAATGTGTTTGTTTAGTGCTACATTGTTGACTTATTGATCTATCTGAGCCTTCCACATTGATGTAACTCAATCCCCCTTTCCTTGCCCAATAAAGTGCGTAGTTGTATAACAACCCTTTTAACAGTGTAGGCAAGATGAGATTGTTCAACAGTAAGATGTTTCATAATTTTCATCTCTTAATAAATAAATTGATAAGTTTACTTATAGAATAATAGTAGTAATAATCAATGCGATAACAATCCATTATTTTAGCTTCTGAACTGATAATAACATGTAGGAAAAGACTGTTTATTGTGAGTCAAGCTGGTGATGATGAAATGTATCTAAACATATTTTGAATACGACTTTCTCAATTTTAACTCACCGCCACCGACGGTACCGAAATAATTTAGTCTTACGTTTCGAATACAGAAGAAAAATCGTATTTGTACTTTTATCTATTTAAAATTTAGGGACGCAAAGCTTGTAAAAGATTCAACGAGATTGGCAATATTGAGCTTGTAAAGATTAAACTGCCTTACCCGCCAGCCACCATTCCGTCATTCGCCTCGCTGTGTAATACAGCTTTCGAATTAGTTAATTAATAACAGCTTTTCATTTAACATTTTATATATTTACAGTTTATCATTTGTGCAACTATCTGTATTATTAAATCAATTTATATTTTTTTCGGCGATTTTTTACCTTTGATATAACTATTTTGAATACATATTTGTATCAATCGAAAGCTCATATTCTCTAGATGTTCCCTTTCTAGGTTTCAAAAACATTTACAGTCAGGGCTCTGCCCTATGAGCTTTTAAAGCTCAATATTCTTCTTATTGCAGCTTTATGGAGTTATTTGATTTATATTGTAAACTGATTATAATATGTCTTTGAAACCATCCGACAATATGTCTGTGAGAATCCCGTGTGGAGGACGAGACATCAGCTAGTTTTATTTGTTGTATATTAATACACTAGTTGTTACCCGCAGCTTCACTCACGAACAATTAAAACACATTACAAATATTATCCTGACCAGAACTATAAAATCTTTGTATGGTTTTACCATATGACTTCTTTTGCCCAAACCGACAAACAACTACAGCTGGTAATTTTTTAAATGATATCCTCCCAAAATATTTGCATTAGAACTTACAGGACCCGTGGGGAGGAGCCCTAAGGTTGGATGCGGTCATTATCAGGTCTATATGTTAATGTTATATGTAAGCTATGTTCATGAAAAATGTTTCCTTAATCGGTCGAGTAGTTTATTTGTGATGGAACTCCAAATATCCATACATACATCCAAACAGACATCCAAACTTTCAAATTTATAATATTAGTATGTATAAAATGTATAAAACTTACCTCGACGCAAGAACTTTTAATAACGTTGTCCAACACTCACGGGGACTTTTATAACACTAGTCAACTTCAGTGATATATCATATGAAACAATGTTAAATAAATATGCATTGCAGTTAAGCCAGAAGTATTATTTAGGATAACAAATAACCCCAACGCATTTAAGTAGTTTATCTTGCTTTGTAGTTAGTTTCAGTGTAAGTTCGCTGGTTAGTAACTATAATTTATAAATATAATACATAAATTTTATGTTTATTTGACTCACTGGTGGTGATGTTTAGTTTCGGGTGACCGGACGGAGCGACTCGACTAGAGCGAACAAGACCAAAATTGTGTTTTCATCGCTTCGCTCGCTCATCGCTTCGTTTGCACGCTCCGCCACGTAGGACACTCCTGCAAGATAACCCGGTTTGTCATTTTCGCGTCACGCAGGACAGCGGTTAAGTGAGACCAGTTCTCTTAGCGCTTTGGATAAAAAAATGTTTTACAACCTTTCGGGATCTGGGGTCTGATTCCATTTTTAGGTGTGAATAATAACCTGGACGACAAAGGTAACTAATTGTATATCCATTGATAATAACTTTTGTCCGCACTTACTCCTTAAACAAATTATAAACACGGTTTATGTTGTAACAAACTTAATTTGTAATTATTTGTTCTTTATACGATTACTTACCTTTAAAAAGCAAGCTAATCATATTTATGCTGTTGTTGGTGTGTAGTCCAAAGAGATAATCGTGAAATAAATTGATGATATCAAATTTAAGTAAAATATATTTGTTGAATTGCCATTATCATAAATACTTACTCCTTACTTGGGTACTCTTTTTTACTGGCCATACGGTGTGGGATGTCGTCGAAATTCCAGATGAGCCCTGGCCAGTGCAGTGTTGTTAGTGATGTTATTTTGTAGTAGCAATTTGTGTTTCTCGGGCTAATAATCAATTTAGACCTCCAGGCTGTGCAACTTGTCAATGAGAACGTTTTTAAAATTGTGCTTGAACTTTAAAAATTGTTGCAGTTTTTTTGTAGATACCATAGTTTAAATCTTTAGATTTTTCACATGCTTTAACTTTGTGCTGTACTGAAATGTGGTATTTTTTCTACAAAGATGTGGTTGCAACTTTGGTAAGTGTTAGTGTGCGTTTTTATTCAAACTAAATCTTTATAAATGTATTTACATTTCCATTGTCTGATTGAATTTCCCGGGGACTTTTGAGGCAATGTTCATTATAATGAAATATGGAGAGTAGCCTAAGCATAGATCTCAGCCCATTTTTTCCCAGGCCAAAATTGTCTCCAATTCCAGACCACTTAACCAGACCATTAAATTATAGTCTATATTATGGATTTTATATTTGTCATACATTTTTTAACTGGGTTTTAAATTAGATAATCTAGACCTTGGTCAAGATTCTGAATCTAGCTTTTATAACCTATATTCTAGATCTATATATTTGACTTTATATTATAGATATATATTTTAAATTCTAGATACAAATTTAGATTCTAGATTGCATTATATGATTTAGATTATCGATGAGCATCATATGATTTAGATTCTAGATGTGCATTAAATGTTTTAGATTATAGATGTGCATCGTTTGATTTAGATTCTAGATGTGCATTATATAATTAAGATTCTAGTTTATATATTCTACAATCTAGTCTCAACTTTTAATTTGGTAATTCTTCACATTACGAATTATAGTCACATTAAAACAAATTATCTAAAATACCCTATTTATTTAAAAATATAAGCTATTGTATAACTGAAAAAATATGAAAACTAATGTATTTAAAAATGTATACTCTTATGTAAGATTTATGGCTAAAAGCATTTACTGTTTGTTCCACGTCAGTATTAGCTTATAAATCACATTCAAAATAAATCGAATACAGCTCCGAATCACTTGATGTAGTACCAAGAAACGTGACCAGAAAACTAAACACCAATGAATCAATCAAACATGAATTCAATTTTCCTCAGTTAAATTGTGCACTTACGCTTGTTAGTAGTTCAGTAGAGTTTTACAATTACAACATCTTTGAATTCATTAAATTAAATCATAGATTAAAAATAAAATAAAATTGGAAACATCCTTTATAAAAATACTAACTTATTTTATAACGAGATGATAGTGAAAATATTTCATAACCTCAATATAGAGCTTTTCGTGCATTATTATTTTTGTCTTAGTCTTTTAGATTTTGTAATGCATTATTTGTAGAGCTAATTATTTTATGTGGAAATCAGCATATTTAAGCCACATATCGGATACACACCTGCCTGCTGTAATTATGTCAACTGTTGATCCACATCAATGATTTCACGTGAAACTCTACCATCTCTTCAGACGGAGATTTTAATGGGTTCGTGATCATTTAAGGAATACCTTACATTTTTAAATACATTAGTTTTCACATTTGTTCAGTTATACAATAGCGTATATTTTTAAATAAATAGGGCATTTTTGATAATTTGTTTTAATATGACTATAATTAGACTGTTATTAGTCTATAATGACTTTATTATTAATATGAAGAATTACCAAATTAACAGTTGAGACTAGATTTTAGAATCTATAAACTAGAAGGCAGAGGCTACGTACACGTCCGACGTGATCCGCTACTGTTCACGTCCGTTCCAAATTATGCACCATACGTTACTTTTCCTGTGATTTTTTAAACAAATTGAGAGCCAGAAAACCTCCTAACCTAACCTAACGTAACGTAACGTAACCTAATCTAACCTAAGCGGTAGCGAAGTGAATTAGTCCTTACATTGGACGTGTACGTAGTCTCTTCGAAACTAGAGTCTTAATTATATAATGCACATCTAAAATCTAAATCAAATGATGCACATCTATAACAGTAAACAGTGTAGTAGTACGAATACGTAGTAGTGAACACGTGTTTGTAGAAGATGGATTTTCCAGATCATGGTATCAAATAGTTGTGTGCCTAGAATATAAGTAATTTGTTATGCCTATGTTTATGTCTTTTTCTATGTTGACAGATTAATTCTGTTTTATTTTAGGCTTTGGCACTAAACCATTGCTATTATATAGATTGACGAAGTAAGGGAATAAGTTGCTAAATTACTATCGTTTATATTTACTTACTGCTTAGCGAATCAAATTAAAATTATGCAAAACAAATTATCGACATCAGCATTACCCTTATTCAAAACATTTAAGAAGCAATTCCAGCTCATTATAATATACAACATGTCTAGTTACTTTTTAAGGTCTTATTTTTAATAATTTGAAGAAAATCATGTTTTGGCACTTCAATGTCTATTCAGTATGCAAATTAATGTTTCCCCCACGTAGAGAGGTTGTTAATGTTACATTACCACAATTTAAACTTAGAATATCTTCTATAAAAGAACAGTTCGTTAGTAATCATTATACCCAAAGTACCTTGATGCTCTCATTAGTAAATAAGGATCTTTTGAAGTGTCGAATGTCGAATTATTATTATAGGTGTTTAAACTAAACAGGCACCTTTTCTCGACAACAACTCGTCTCAAACGAAGAGACTGAAATGATTTAGAATAGTTAGGACTGAATAATAACAAATTCTAAATTCCAAAGAGTTTATTACCTTACCTGTTAACTTAAACTTAAACTGTTCTTATTCTTGTATTTATAGTAATAAAGCTAATAACATGTTTAAAGACTATTCCTAATAAAACCTAAAATAACAGTTTTTAACATATTGAACTGCATCTTTACCTTTTGGATTGATAATATTAAACTCAATTGTAATGTATTGTATTGTGTTTTTTGTAATTAAACTTAGAAAAAATCTATAGTTATAATAGCTGCAATGGCAATAATGTGTTTGTAAGTTCACAGCATTGTATTCAAAATTATACTAAACTCTACTGTAATCTATTTTGTATAGTTATTAGTTTTCATTGTCCTTAGACCTACTTGTTATTCTCTTTTTGAACAAATCACAACGGTGAAGTATTCATTAACTAGAACTTTACCTCCATGGATCACTTATAAACTTGCAAGTTTTATCGTGCAATCAAAAAAATTCTTAGGATAAACAAATCGTGTACGCAAAAATATTTGTTGTTGAACCAGACTAAATTTGTTCAAAAGCAAAAAGAAAATATGAGCAGCAGTTAATGCACTTTAGTCACTACAAGTATCGGTATCGGTGACTGTGATGTATCTAGTTTTATTAATAGGCTTTTCAACTGTGATAACTATGTATTTAAAACTATTCTTGACATTTTGTTCAGAATCATCGTAGTTTATTGTAGAGTTTATTATAGAGAACTGCAGCAAAAGCAAACATCTGGTGGTTGTTTAATGATAAACAAATTAATAATACAAGTTGGTATTAATAAGTAATTTATTTATATTTGTTCAATACTACTTATACTAGACTATTTTAGTCTAGTATAAGTACAACCGATCTCAAAAAAATACCGAAAGTTTGTTGGTAATGCCACATTTACATTTGACCTTCAACAACCTCAAAATTATGGTTACTAGAAAAGACTTGCTGCCTTTTTTAAAGAGAATAAATAGGTATTACCTTATAAGAGATTAACTTTTCATGTAAGTAACTTATGAATTAGCGTTAAAAATTAAGGGAATAGGTGAACAATACTTGATACATAAAATATATTTAGCTTTTTAGTTATCTTAGTGTTAAATTTAATTTGTATCGGCCCATTTATTTAAAAGATTGATATCAGTTTACTGTTTCTATGTAATAAAATTTACCAGTTACAATCAATTTATAACACTAAGGAAACAGGTTATTAAATTTGACCATTTAAGGGGAGGGTCCAATGTTGATTAAGGGTTAAATTTAATCCATAGGGAATTGTTTACCAGACTTACATAAGTATTTTTATTATATTCTTTTGATAGTAAAATGTTGTTTGGTTCAGTATCATAGTGGACTTATTATTTACTAGTGTACTACTGTTATTATATGTTTATAATTTTAATTTGTTTCATAACTTCAGTAAGGGTTATTTCCTATGGTCAGTTAAATATTTAGTTATATTTGTGTTTGATATTACTAAAAATTACTACTCACCCTTTAAAAATGTCTTCATAAAACATTCAGAACAAAAGCAATGGTATCATATTGTATGATGACAGAGTGTAGCCTAGGGGCTGCCCAACACTTGGGTCTCGTTTGGTGGTTTACCACAAGCCGCGTCATGTGCTGTATAGGGGCTGTCTCACGGGATGAGAGTGTAGCCTAGGGGCTGCCCGACACTTGGTCTCGTTTGGTGGTGTACCACAAGCCGCGTCATGTGCTGTATAGGGGCTGTCTCACGGGATGAGAGTGTAGCCTAGGGGCTGCCCGACACTTGGGTCTCGTTTGGTGGTTTACCACAAGCCGCGTCATGTGCTGTATAGGGGCTGTCTCACGGGATGAGAGTGTAGCCTAGGGGCTGCCCGACACTTGGGTCTCGTTTGGTGGTTTACCACAAGCCGCGTCATGTGCTGTATAGGGGCTGTCTCACGGGATGAGAGTGTAGCCTAGGGGCTGCCCGACACTTGGGTCTCGTTTGGTGGTTTACCACAAGCCGCGTCATGTGCTGTATAGGGGCTGTCTCACGGGATGAGAGTGTAGCCTAGGGGCTGCCCGACACTTGGGTCTCGTTTGGTGGTTTACCACAAGCCGCGTCATGTGCTGTATAGGGGCTGTCTCACGGGATGAGAGTGTAGCCTAGGGGCTGCCCGTCACTTGGGTCTCGTTTGGTGGTTTACCACAAGCCGCGTCATGTGCTGTATAGGGGCTGTCTCACGGGTAGAAAGTGTAGCCTAGGGGTTGCCCGACACTTGGTTCTCGTTTGGTGGTTTACCACAAGCCGCGTCATGTGCTGTATAGGGGCTGTCTCACGGGATGAGAGTGTAGCCTAGGGGTTGCCCGACACTTGGGTCTCGTTTGGTGGTTTACCACAAGCCGCGTCATGTGCTGTATAGGGGCTGTCTCACGGGATGAGAGTGTAGCTTTTAGGCACGAAACCCTTAAACTTGATGTCAGATAATTGAGTATAACGACTATACCTGTTTAAATATCATGGGTTATGCTACCGTATATGAAGCTTGTTGTTCGTTTGGTTACATTTTTACGTTTTCTAAGCCGATAATGAATTTTCTGTAAAATGAATTGAAGAAAAGTAAATGAAACAGTGTTATTTAATATTCATAAAATTATGTTTGCTTCAACCAATAATGGTACTGCAGCTTTAAACTCTTTGTTATTTTACAACTATTTTGAAATCATTGTCAAGTATTCCTAAAATAAATTACGAGGTTTTGTTAGATAATAAACAATCAAACGTGAATAAACGAAAAGTTAAATCTGACGATATTATTTGTATCGATAATAACCTCTAACAAATAACGTTTCCTGACTAAGCTGGATGACTTGTAGGTCAGTATTGAAATATAAGTCACGTTCAAAATAAATTTATTACAACTCTGAATCATTTGATGCAGTACCAAGAAACGTGACCAGAAAACTAAACTCCAATGAATCAATCAAACATGGAATCAATTTATCATAACGGAATTATAATGGAACGATGTAATCTCATACACCGGTTGGCAGTTTATTGGGATTGTGGATTTACAAAATCTTAAAATGTATTAAATACAAAATGAAAAAACTGTTTATAAATGAGAGAATAATAAGAAATATCCTTTTTAAAGAATTACAACTTTATTTTACTTATTGGAATTAAATGTTACAAACAACACATACAATTAACTTTGTGAAAGCAATGTGACTCTATTTAAAATAATTTGTAAACCATAAGTTAGTTTTTGACGTGTTGTGCTATTTTTTTTTTTTTGGTTTATTTAGTGCAATATTTGTTGAAATTTATTCTATATAAACTTAATTTGAGTGGGAATAATTATTTGTCATTTTACTTATTGGATACATACCCACCTGTTGACAACTGTGTTGTATATTCATTAATATCAATAATGTCTTCTGGAAACGCCATTATTTTTTCAGACTGATACATTAAACACTGTACACGTTCGTGTACGTAAACAGCATAACAGGTGAACATACAGAGTCGTATTAAATATAAGAGAGAGTTAGCTTAGTGTCAACCAATATCGTCGAAGTAGAGTGACGTGCTTTAAATAACTGTCTCATGTTATTAGTCTTCATATTCAACTTTTACGATAAGTCGAAGCTGATCCAAACCTTAAATAAATGACACAGTACAAATTACAAAACAACTTTTTTATATTTAAATTATTGTTTGGTTTGCCAGATAAAAAGTGGAACAGCTCAAATTGAGATAATCATAAACGAGTAAACAATAAATTGATTTTAATAAAGATTCACGCTGAAAAAAAGTAACAAATTAATCTGTTTGATTATACAAATTATAAAACTATGGTCCTTATTATCTGGCAAATGATTTTCTCATGTATATAAAGTGGAAAATTATCTTTAAATTGTTAAAAAGGTGCTATATAATTTTTAAGAGAATATAAAAAAATGTTCAGTTGTTTATAACTTGGAATAAAGTTACGTCAAAAGCTTTGAATTAATAAAAATCGAAATCAAAGGCTTCATCAAGTGAAAACAGAGAGAAAAGTTATCATACAGTCATACACGGCATGTGGTTTATCTACACTTACACACAGTTTTAACTCTCTGCCACCACTTTTAACTCGGTGGTGACTTTGATCCTACAACCTTTTGTGTGGCTGGCCCAGTTGGTAAACTTTTTGTATTTTTGGTCCCACCACATGTTCCTTTACCTATGTTGCTATATTATCTTGTTGTACTTTGACAAAACGATATTTAATTCTTGGTATAAATTTATTCAAACTGTACGGTCCTGTGTCGAGCGTCCCGCTTGAGTCACCATTGGGTTGGTTCAGTTTTATTTCTATTTTGGTTGCTTTTACAGTTTCCTTCTTTAGCTTGTTCGTGTTTTATTCCAACAGAGATTGGATTGTGTTATTACTTTTGTAATTTTATAGGTATTTTTCACCTAAAGATGGAATCGGATTCCAAATATCAAAAGTTCTTGGCACTTTTGTTCTCATTTAGTTATGGAAAATGTGAGTAATACTTTCTTGAACAATGAGACATCACGGCAAGAAAGGATCTAACGTTCAATTTTAAAAAAATATATCGTATAGTACGGTGACTTATTAGTGAATTTCCTTTGGAAAGTGAACTATTAGCATGACCCGCACGGTGAAACTTAAGCCCGGGACCACCATAGAAGTTCCTAACGTGACCCCCTGAACACGTTTTGGGGGGTCGTTCAAAATTTTATATATATATATAGACATATATATATGTGTATGCACTCTAGCGGTCGCATTTTTTGTCCGATTTATTTCAAATTTGGTAGGGACGTTCCTTTCTATAACCTGTTGGACAAGTTCGTTGGGCAAAACAATCGGAAAACTGTAAACCCATTTTTTGGGGATTAATATTTCAAATTTTGAGGTTTTGGGCCCAAAAAGGGTCAGAAAAGCCCCAGATGTAAAATTCATGCAAGTTAAAAGATGGGAATTAGAAAGGCGAAAGTTTTAAGCCCTCTCTCGTCATTCTAGCATAAATATTTACCGAGTTATTAAAGAAAATGTGTATCGGGTAAACACAGTACGTTGTCTTATGGGGGGTTTTACACTAGAAAAGCCTGTTATTCCTTTGTTAGAGTACTTTTATTATCCCCAGCAACCTCACGCCTACTTTCAAGCCTGTCTGGACCTTCTCCTAACCTTATAAGGCGTAAAAATGTATTCCCATCTTTGCAAGTAAATGAAACCAGGGGTATCAGAACAGCCAAAAAAACAATGTTTTCAGATATCAATAAAAATTGGACAAATGGATGTTTTTACACTGATTTTGAGTTTTACAAGTTTTTATGTGGAAATTCACTTCCCTCACGTCAGCGTGCTGCGTGCGAACTCGTTTAAAAATAAAACATAACAAATATGAAGTTTACTTGATTAACCTTAACAAGTCTCCTGGACACTTTCCACTGAATTCTGCTGGGTCCCTACTTTTAACCTTGGTATTTCTTACTTTGTTAAACCGTTAGAGAAGATGGTTGTCCGGTAGATAAAGTGTGTTTCCGGTTTCCATAGCTTTATTGCGTGAGGCCAAGTCACTACAACGCTATATTTTACATTTACGTCTGACATGAACACAAGTCGAACAAAGGTAATTCCTTGTCCTTTTGGGTAATTTTCTTGTTTTTTTTTAACTTGATCTTCACGTAGTAACCTAATTATCACGGTTCACATGAAACTGTTTGTAGTTTTTTCTGAAGGTAGAAACCCCATTTTCGAATAAAAAGATATAGCAAACATAAACGGAGTGGTAACCTACAGAATATGACCTACGCAACAAACAAATATTACCTTGTATATTTTACTGACGCTTTAAACAAATGCATTTTAGTTTCTTAAAAGTTAAATTACACAATCTGTTCTCAAATAATTTAAGATTTAAGTAATTTAAAAAATATATAAAACAGTAATTTTGAACAGGGTAAACGTGTTAAAATATTTTATATTTCAAAATTAAAAATTCAGAAGTTTAATAATATTGTGTTGAACATTAACAATATTTTAGTGGATTCTTTGACTAACTTAACTAGTGGATATAGGATCCTCATCTTGTCATAAGGGCTACATAGATTATTACGTTATCATTTTCGTGTTATTTTTGTACATATAACGGTCCCAAAAGACACGGTTACCGATGTTTTTTATTTTTATTTGGCGGTTTATTACATATGCTAATACTGTAAATCACATTAACAGCTGACTTATAAAATAACAGCATTACAATTGGTCTCCATGTTATACCTAAGTTAACATCAACCTTAGGTTGATGGTCTCCATCACCCTAAGTTTGACGGTAAACTGAACCCGTTATAATGGAAGTTTCGAGTTCTGAAAACCACTTTGCACAACTAGGGATTGAGTCATTTATTAATACTTCAATCGCTGAAATCGGTTTAGCATAAATAAATAAATAGTTTTGTTTACGAAAATCCCCTTAGCGTATTTTATAGAATGCTATTATATATTATATACCGTTAAATCCCCTTCTTGAATATGGAAGAGGATTTTATACAAAACTTATATTTTCTTGTTTAAATAAGTTTTGATCTCTGAAATAATTTCAAGTGATCGTTTTGATATTTAAATAGGATTGGCGCTTTAACTGGTAAACATATGTGTTGGTGTTATAAGTATGTTTTGTACAGTTGAATCGATGTAAAAATAATTTAAACTTTATTATGATTGTTGCAATAATTTAAATTAATTAAATGCATGTAAATTTATTAAATATATTAAACTAAAATCAATCAAAGTACCAAAACTGAATGTTCCCTATTAATTAAATAAATAAAAGATGTAGAAGTTGTTATACTATGTTTACCTATTTTGTAGTTTTTGACGAAATTCCGAGCAAAATGTTGTTCTAGAAAATGAATCCTTGAGAGTTTTGTATGTCAAACACATACCTTCATGTTTTTTCTAAAGAAAACTACAGCTGGGCTTTGACAAACAACGCATTAACCTTAATACTTCAAGTTAATATTTGGAGTGATGAAATGTTTAAATACAGTCCAGCAGTTAACCGGCTTTTCTACACTGTGTTCACAACAATCCGCTCACGGCAGAAATGTAATGGTTAAAGCCATCACTAGTGCTTGCCCACAAATACTGCAAGCGTGGCTACACTACAGGTTAACAGATGTTTACTCGGATGGAGGTTAACCTTGGTATCGATAACGCATTAGTTTAACTGAGAAAATACTCACCATAAACATATAAAAAATGATGACCCAAATTCATTAATTTTCACTTGAAACAAACAGTGTCTTTAAATTAATTAATAAGCTTAACATAATATGTAAAAATGTATACAATAATTGCCAGTTTTGGGTAAAAAGTAAAAACTCACCAAAAATTCAGTCTTTTGGTAGAAAGAAGCTAAACATGGTAAGAAACTGTTGTTTTGAAAAACAGCTAATATTGTATGATTATTAATTCACCAATCAAGTATTAACTGTATACAACATAAAATATTTATGTAGCGTTGTGTTTGTATAAGTTTATATAATTATATAAGTTGATCCATGTTTATATAAGTTTATCAAAACAATATCTTAATACACTGTCAATATTAAAATATGCAATACAAATCCCTATTAAATTTACTATATATTTATATCAGAACAGTTCAAGATTTTTCTAAAATAATAACATTAATTTAACCTATAAAACTTAGTGGGCGTGATGTATCTAATAACTTCGTCAAAACACATCATTTGGAATTCTGATGTAGCAATTTAATTATTGCAGACAATCCATTATACTTTATACTGCTGGCTCCTGACTGCAACAGTAACCTCTGCAACCTTTGTCGGCTTCTTTGTGTTACAATGGTAAACATCAGATGTTTAGCTTTAATCAGCTTAATAGTTTCTTTGCTCCACAACTTTGAAGCGAACATTGGCTGCAGCGATCAATTTTCTCTTTAGTGGTGGCGCAGAGGTGTAAATAAAGATTAGGTATTTTTAGTGAGTTTTAATATAATGTAAATATTTGTTCTACAATTATTTTTTTGAACCCTTAATACAAAAAACATGACATTGTACATTTCCGATAGTGATTGTTAATTCATTAGATTAACATTGTCATTTATAATACAATTACAATGTTGTCTTCGAATTATGAGTTAACATAATAAAGGCAAGGTTCAGTGACTCAATTAAAATAATTTAATGTGTTGCTATCTTAAAAATGAGTCTTTCGATAAAGCTAAAGAGAGATAATCTGTTAAACATTTAAAATAATTGAAAACTTGGTTACTTTAGTAACAGATAGTTGAATTGCCGTAATAGGTACACCAATCATTCACAGAGTTGCAGGTGAATCTTTAAGTTAAATAATCAAAATGAATGAAAGTGAGATTCAAAATGAAAATATTTATGAGCCACGTGATATTGGATCGAACGTCGGGATAGATCCAAAACATATTTTAAATATATTGTTAAATGTAAAAAAGTAGTAACAGATGTTTTACCGTCTGAAACTTGACCTAGATTTAACCCTGCAAATCATATAACCATTCTGCATTCTTATACCATCTATTTTATTTAAACTGTACGTATTATTGTAGTAAGTTATTTCATACTGAAAATGTTTTATTACAGCTTCATTGAAGTAGGTAGTGTTTTGACTAAGCAAATCTTTATTAGATTTACTAGATAAATATAATGCAGTCTGCAGATTGATTGGATTTATTAAATTCATTAAGAATTCCTTGGTTTTTGAAGACTCCACTGATAATGAACCTTTGAACTGAACACATATTTGGTAGATCACATAATTTAGGATTGTAAAGGTAAGCATAGTATTAATATAACAAAGTACAACCATTGACTATAGTCAATGGTACAACTTATGTTTTGTAAGTCACTGATAAGACCAGTAATTACTCCGTTTAGAACTAGGTATTTAGTGATGATTTAAACTCTGTAATTTATTCAGGATAACGCAACCCCACTCAAGTCACTTTATGTGTTCACTAAACCCGTCACGAGCAGGTAAAATCATTGGAACAAATCCAACGTTAATCTGCGTAAAGTTTAATAAAACTTTTTCAACTATCCAATGCAATCTTCAAGATGGGAAATTGGTTATATGTCTACCTTTTCACATTCACACATAATCACTCTATTATTATCAATCACTTATAACTTTAAATATTACATGGTGTATTTCTATGAATAATTATAAAATAAATATTCTTTGACATAATTTTTATTGCAAATATATCCGTGTCAATAGCAGTGAGGAGGCTGGGAGACTGATTCCCACACACGGTCCAGTAGTTTCAATTTTCGTAATTATATTGTACGCAGTATAAATTGTATTTATTTTATGGAATAAACAAATTTAAATTTAATTTATTTGAATTTGGAAATAATTTAGTACAAATATCCAATTTAAAATTATCTTTGTTTGCCTTTAAGGATCATCTAATGACAGTATAAACCAGTTTGACATACGTTAACCTCATCAATTCACCTGATGAACGTTTATGTTTAACATGTTGCTTTGATGTATGTTTTAAAGCTTTTAAAGTGTTTGAACTACGTATGTACTTCTTCTTTTATAATTGTATTTTATAAGTCAAAACAATGAACCATTAATATTATATAATAATATTATTTTATAAAGAGACAACTGTTACTAACAGTGATTAAAAAAGATTATTTGGTAAAGATATTTATGTTTGTAAAAAGTCATAATTATGTTTTTACTTTCTCCCCCTATACATAGTATATGGAGAAAGTATTGTTTTCGTAAACATTTTCGAATTTGAGTTGTTAGTGGAAATATTCGTTTTGGTGCTCCCTGAACCCAAAAAAGTGGTTTTTACGTGATGTCTGTCTGTGTGTGTGTGTGTGTCCGTGTGTGTGTCCGTGTGTGTGTATGTGTCCGTGTGTGTGTGTGTGTGTGTTGTGTGTGTGTGTGTGTGTGTGTGTGTGTGTGTGTGTGTGTGTGTGTGTGTGTGTGTGTGTCTGTGTGGATGTTTACAGAGCTAGAGCCCTAACCTATGAGCCGATTTTTATGAAATTTGGTATGTATGTACTAATCCACGATATCTCCAGGCGTTTTTTTCATTTTTTTGGATTTTTGATTTTTAAGGGTAATTATCCCCCAAAAACCACCAAAAAACATGAAAAATCCAAATCGGCTCTAACGGTTTTGATTAAACTTTCGTGGTTTGTAGAACTTTAGGTTTGCAACAAAATGACACCACCCGCATTTCTTTAAAAATCGGGTTCAGAAATTACAGGACTTAAAACATCCAAAATTCAATTTTTTGGATTTTTTATAAAAAATCATAAATGTTAAAAAAGATTACTATTCACCATTAAAAAGAGCTCAAAAAACTAAATAAATTAGTATTTTAAATTAATATTCTACAATTGCTACGATTGAAATTTTCATTTAGCGGTAAACACAACACGTTGTCCAATGTTATTCTTATGGGGAATACAAATATAACTATTTCTCTCTTATTTACTGATCAATTTCATTAAAATTTGATATGCAGGTCAAGTTAGCATTGACCAACAGATGATGTTCGAAATGTGTTGCTATTTAACCCTGGGGGGGCAAGGGGGCATTTCCCCTCTCAAAACCACTGTGTGTAGCAACGGACTCTATAGTGCCTCCCAAAAAGGGATTTGGGTGGATATTTCTGAAAACAACTATTTTAGACAATTTTCTGTACATTTATCTATACTTCATATTCTATATTTAGTAAATAACAAATATTTTTGTCATTAAAGTTTGGCTAAAAGGGAGAAAGTATGTGTCAGTTTCCTGATACCGTTTATTTCGTTTTGTAACGGTTTGGTATACAATTATATTCTAACTGATTTTATAATTTTCAAACAAAAATGTAATAATAAATTTTAATTTATCATTGATAATTGTAGTTAAATTAATTTCACCTTTAAGATACGTAATTCAACGTTAGCAACTACGGTTTTACTATAATTTATTTTTTAACCTATCAAAATAAATCCTTTTTGACATTTAATTATAAACCTAAATGTTGACCATATTACTCCGTAATGTGTTTCAACACGTAAAGGCAATTTTCTCCCAAGCAGACACACAGAGCGTACCATCCCAGTGGAGTACAACATAGATGTGCCTCAGACAGCTTACAAATGCTGCACACTTTATTGAGCCTTCTTTGTTTCTTTCGTTTCATTTGTTTACATCTTCTTGCTGAAAACAAAATCAAACAAGTTTTCAATGCTGTGACATTATAAAGTGATTTGAATATATGTTTTTCAATTGACTGTATACAAAACTAAATTTAAAAACGTATTCTATTTATCGTATGAAGTCCTTTGAAATGTATTAAACTGAATAATTCTCATTTATAAGTATTTACATGGTGCAGAAATTATTTGAATTACAGTTCAATTCATTGTTTATGTGTCTTTAACATTACCTAATTATTAATTTAAATTTGAAAATTACACATAGGAATTGTATTTCATATAAAATTATATGAAAATTTAATATAAAACTGTATGAAGGTGAAATCATAAAACTACATATGACTTGATAAAATAACTATCGTAAAGAAAACTAGTATAAGTATACTTTTAAAAATACGTTTTAATTTAGTTATTATATCCTAATTGCTATACACTATGCAAATTATACGCATATTCAAAATAAATCTTACCCATAGCATAAAGAGTTTGTGATGTAGAATTGATGCCAGTAGGGGTCCCCCCACTTGAGCCGTGGCCAATCAGAAGCCAGCATTTTGGTCACGTGACATTAGGCCCCGCCCCCAAGATGGCGGCGCCCATGTTTCCCGCCAAATTTCCCCGCCAGATTTTCCCGCCAGATTTTCCCGCCAAATTCCCTAACCTCACTTTTCTCCCTCCAGTGTTGCCAACCTATGGTTATTATATGCAGTATTATATATATATATATATGCTCTATGCTATTATACTCTATAGGGCTACCAACCTAGCAGAGCTAAATAAGGTAAGTAAAAAGTCAGTTTGTTATACAATAAGTTTAATATATGAAAAATAATATATAATAAGAACAAGTTAAAAAACAAAGAGTATATAAAAAGAGTAATAATATAAAAATAATATATAATAAGAACAAGTTAAAAAACAAAGAGTATATAAAAATTTAATAATATAAAAACAATATATAATAAGAACAAGTTAAAATTCAAAGAGTATATAAAAATTTAATAATATAATAATAAAAATACATGATTATATATACAAAACTAGCGGCTCGCTTCATCCTCTGTGGCCTCCTCCCTGAAACAAACAAAAACACCGTTAGTCGTTTGAAAATCCAGTTGTAACCTGTTAAAATACAGCTCTGTGATTGGTCGGAATAAGCTCGCACCCCATTGGTCGTCTTAGGCGATCTGATAGCTGATTGGTCCATTCATACACCTGTACCGTTGGCGGCTTACCTCGTTCACTCTGTTCCCTGCTTTTGTGGTAGTCAGAGGTCTCTGCGCTGCTCAGTTCTTTGATATTGTGGTATAGTGATAGTATTGTGCAATCGCAGTAAGTGCTAGCTATAATTTACCGTTAGTATTTAACGCGTATTATATTTGAGACCTAACCTCAAATTTATTGCATAACATAACCCTACTTTGCGTGTATAACATAACCTCACTTTATTATTTTAATTTTCTAGCCCTAGTGTTGTATTTACTCAAGTCGAGGTTTTATATAACCTCACTTTTTCCTAACCTCACTTTATTGTTTTGATTTTGTTTTGACTTAAGTAGTAATGGCTGGTGTTGTTGAGCCTGTTGAAGTCCTGAGTGACGAGCAGGCGTATGTAAAGAAATTTCGCTTGTACGGCACTAAAACTATTTTCAAATTTTCTAACCCTCCTCCCAATACTAGTGAGATAGATTGGCTCAGACAAGGTTTCGCCAAAATTGTGAATGAGATGAAAGGCCAAGCCCGTGAAAATGATCAGCTCGGCTTTACTTTGCAGAGTCTTAACCTAAAAGGAAGAGATCCGGGGTTTGTTGCTTTTCGGCCCGCTGGTGAAATTGAGGAAGACATCCTTTGGCAAATTTTTGGGGGAATAGTACAGTCAAATTCTGAATCAATCAAGTCCACTGACACTTTTAAAGTAGAATGTACCCGAGTTAATCTCCCTGTAGGTTCCGGGAGGGTAAGACCCGGCCTATACAACAGCTTTGATGAGGAGTGTAAGGCGAGAAGAGGAATTGTTGTAATTAAAAATAAAGACAATCTGTGTCTCCCCAGGGCCTTGGTTGTAGGTATTGCTCATATTACAAAAGACCCTCTATACAAAAGGATTCGGCAAGACGACAACAAAAGACAAACCGTAGGGGCTCAGGAACTTATTCGGCGGGCTAGAGTAGAGATGCCCGAGGATGGCGCTGGAATCCCTGAACTTGAGAAGTTTCAAGACTTGCTTAAAGAGTTCAAAATTACCGTGTTCAATTATGACAATAAAGGCCGTGACGTTTATTTTGAGGGACGTGTTGAAAATCCAAAATTCAAAATTAACTTGCTCTTTAATAACGGCCACTATAACGTAATCAACAGTTTGACCGCTGCGTTTGTTTGTAAATATTTTTGCGAAGCGTGCCACGTCCCCTACGATCACAAGGGCGAGCACCGATGCTCAAACATCTGTTCTCAGTGTCAGACCATCTCACCTCCCTGTAAAGAGGAGCATGGGGGAATAGTTTGTCCAAAATGTAACATGACTTTGAGAAATCAGCGGTGTTTCACTGCTCACCAAGTCGATAGGTGTAAAGCTGTTAAAAAGTGCCTTGACTGTGGTAAATTAATTTGGATTAGAGACAGATCCACACCCCACAAGTGCGGTGAAGTCTATTGCAAACCTTGCGGATCCTTCCAAGATCCTAATCATAAATGTTTCATGCAGCGAGACGAGGGTAAGCCTAAAAACAAGGACTACCTATTCATTTTCTTTGATCTGGAGACGCGCCAAGACGAGTCTCTCCCCTCTGACCCCGAGCAAAAAGTACATAAAGTAAACTTGTGCGTTTCTCAACAGTTTTGCTTTAATTGTATAGAGTCTAGATTTTGTATGACATGTAGAAACCGTACGAGAGTCTTCAACTCTAACCCGGTTCACCAATTCATGGAATATGTCATGGAAGTCAGGAAACAGTTCAAAAATGTCTGTGTGATCGCCCACAACGGCCAAGGCTTTGATTTTCAGTTTTTGTTAAAGTATGTGTTGGAACAAACTAAATTCACACCAGATCTGGTCATGAGGGGAACCAAAATTATTCTCATGGAAATGGACAACGTGAGGTTTGTGGACTCACTCAACTATTTCCCCATGGCCCTCGCTGCGCTCCCTAACGCCTTCGATCTGCCTCCCGAGAGAAAGAAGGGCTACTTTCCCCACTTGTTTAACACTCTGGCAAACCAAGATTATGTAGGTCCTATGCCCGACAAGCAGTACTACTGCCCGGGGTCAATGTTTGAAAAGTCCCACGAGGCCTTTGAAGAATGGTACGATGCGAGAGTGGCTGAAAACTATGTCTTTGACTTTAAAAAGGAAATCTTAGAGTACTGCATCTCTGATGTAGAGATCCTAGCTCAGGCCTGTCTTAAGTTCAGATCGATATTCCTCAAAGAGTGTAATGTCGATCCTTTCCTAGAGGCTGTAACGATCGCTAGCGCCTGCAACTTGGCCTTCCGCCGCAACTTTTTAAAACCAAACACGATCGGCCTCATCCCAAAGAACGGCTACCGTTTAGTGGATAACCAATCAGCTATCGCCATTCAGTGGCTCAGCTGGGAAGAAGAGAAGCGTGAAGTGAGGATCGAGCATGCGGGGCGGGGTAAAGAAGTAAAGATTAACGGGCTAAAAGTAGATGGGTTTGACGGGGAAAACATCTACGAGTTTCACGGGTGCTACTGGCACGGTTGCCCCAAATGCTTCCCGTACAATCGAGAGGCTCCTCTGAAGGAGGATCCCTCGGACTCACTTCACTTGAGACACGAGAGAACCAAGTCCAAAATATCTAAGTTTAATGACTACGAAGTAGTCGAAATGTGGGAATGTGAGTTTCGAAAAGTAAAGAAAGTACAAAAGCTCACACACTTGGACTCTCTCCCCATACTAAACACACTCCCACTTGATCCTAGAAACGCTTTCTTTGGGGGCAGAACAGGCAACTCCAAGACTTACCACAAATGTGAAGGGGAAGAAACAATCCAGTATGTGGACGTGTGCTCTCTCTATCCGTATGTGTGTAAGTACGGTAAGTATCCCCTTGGTCATCCTACGATTTACGTGGGTGACAGGGAGTGCAGACAGAGAGGGCTCGGCGTAGATGGTTTGATGAAATGTAAAGTCCTGCCGCCTCGGGATCTCTACCACCCGGTACTTCCAGCCAAAATGAACAAGAAACTCATGTTTGCCCTGTGTAGGACTTGCGGGGAAACTCAAAACCAAGGGGAATGTTTTCATGAGAGTGAGGAAAGGGCGTTGGTAGGGACTTGGACTATGGATGAGGTGAGGAAGGCTGTAGAGAAAGGCTACGTTGTCCTCGACATCTACGAACTGTGGGAATATAAAATGGCAACATACGAGAAAGGGGGGCTTTTCACTGACTTTATCAATAAATTCTTGAAAATGAAGCAGGAAGCCTCAGGCTATCCTAGCTGGTGTGAGACTGAACAGGACAAAGACAAGTACATCGCGGACTACTTCACTCATGAGGGGATCAGATTAGAGAAAAACAAAATTGTTAAGAACGGGGGTTTAAGACAATTGGCTAAATTAATGTTAAATTCATTCTGGGGAAAGTTCGGGCAGAGGGAGAACCAAACCAAGGCAATGATTGTCAGAGATCCCAAAACACTCTTTGAAATGCTGACAAGTCCCGACGTACAAGTAAATCGAATTCAGAATGTTAATGAGGAGGTTGTGGTAGTTAGCTGGGAGTACCTGGAGGAAGTCGGCGAGCCCTTGAGAAATGTCAATGTAGTGATCGCTGCCTACACTACAGCACAGGCTAGGTTGAAACTCTATGAACATCTGGAGGCCTTGGGCGGTCAGGTGCTCTACTACGACACGGACAGCTGTATCTATTTCTACAGGGGAGGTTTGTATAGAGTCCCTACGGGAGATTACCTCGGGGAAATGACAGATGAATTGGTAGGTGATTACGGGCCTGGATCTTTCATCGTTGAATTCGTTTCTGGGGGGCCAAAAACTTACGCGTACCTTGTCTGGTCAACCAAAAAACAAAAACTACAAACTGTGTGCAAAATCAAGGGCCTCACCCTCAATATGAAGACTTCCGAAACGTTAAACTTTGAAGCTCTGAAAAAGATGGTCCTTAGTGAAACAGCTGAAATACTAGAAATTGAAGAGAACAGAATTAGGAGGACTAAAGACCGCGATATTGTAACTGTAAGCGAAACTAAAGTTTTCAAAATTACTGGACCAAAGAGGAAGTTTGAGGGAGAGTACGACACCCTGCCTTACGGCTACAAAATTCAAAGACTTGAGTAAAACAACACCGGAAGTTTAAGGGGGGGCGTTTCGCCCCCCCTAACCCGTAATGAGTCATACTTTCCCCTTCCGCGGATCGCTCTACCTCGGTCACTTTTGCCGCTGCTCCTGCCGAGGTAAGACGTGTCCTTACGTTGCTCTGATCTGTACGATTGCACAATACTTGATATAAAATGTCTCACTTAACTTCTTATATATTTAATAACCAGGCCGTTGCTGTCCTGTTTGACAGAGAAAATAATCCTTGGTTCAAAGCAAAAGATGTTGCTCAAATCCTAAACTATCAAGATACAAAGCACGCAATCCGTACCCATGTAAGAGAAAAACACCGCAAAAATTTACTGGAAGTACGAGGGGGCGAAACGCCCCCCCTAACCCATAATGAGAAACATACAATCTTTCTTAGCGAGCCAGGTCTTTATTCGCTAATTTTAAAATCCAAATTGCCCATTGCTGAGAAATTCCAAGACTGGGTTTTTGAAGAAGTCCTGCCTTCCATTAGAAAGTATGGAATGTATAAAATCCAACAAAAAAATAATGAGTTGTTACAATCACTTACAAAATCACTGGAAATTAACCAACAGCTAGCTCAAATTAACTCAGAATTTAAAACTGCAAACGACATAATGTGTAAAGAAAACCAGTCACTGAATGAGTTATTGACTGAACAGGTACCGAAGGTTGCTGTGATGTCAGACGACGATGGACTTAAACATGTTTTATGTGTCCTTATTAAAGAAACCCTTCTGGAGCTGTACGGAGTCTGCGAGTACAAATGTATTCGCATACAAAAAAGAAAATTTAACGAAGCTCTCATTAAAGCCAAAAATGAAGGTTTCGTACCTTGTTTCATCAAGTCTCCTGTTCCTAATGGGATTAATGTACTTAACAAAGCAAAAGAAGTAATGCAGAGTTATGGTATGCACTTTGACTCTGCATACAACAACATCCTAACTTCTCACAATTTTGTAAATATAGTTGAGCATGTCTTGGACAATGCATAAGTTCCCACTGTATGTATGTGTGTGTGTGTGTGTATGAAGGTCACTGGCGTGGGTGACGAAAAGCCCCGTAAACCTGAATGTGATGAAGGGTTTAGTAGATTAAGGCGCCTGGCTAACACCCAGGCTACTCCTTCGAACGGTCTATGTATGAATGAGGGGTCTTACAGACCTCGGGTGAATGAAGGACTTTGTAAATCGTGTAGTCTAGACTACTCCTTGAGTCCGTACGGTGGGGACTTGTAAAATTAAAAAGTAAAATACAAAAAGAAAAACGGGGGAGGCAGTTAGTTTACTTTCGGAAGGCCTCCACGGGCCATGGCGGTGGAGGAGCCATGGTTTATCTTTTAAAAAATACTCTATCCTTTGTTTGCTAAAAAGGGAGAGGGCATTAGTTCGTACTGAGCGTCAACCAGGTAATCTGGATTGGCTCACGCACGGAATAATGTTTAACCTGGGTGCACATGCACGGGTGGTCTCAAACCCCACTCAAGCAAACAGATACTTACTTATTCCGAGTATAGGGGGTTCATCACGGCGTACACCGGGTTTCTAGGCGGTAGCGGTGGTGGCTCTAAAGCTCGTGGCTCTATCTCGGAGTAGATGTCCTCTACCACTCTACGAAAGACAACCCTAGGTGTCGGAGCAGGGGGTGGCTTCTTCTTCTGACAGGACACTACATACCCGAAGCACACCAGTAAGCAGGACATTTTGATCAGTACTGACCGAGCGTTACTGCGGTGAGGGTTATCAAGCAGGACGCTGAGGTTTTGATAACGAATATGGCGTGGTGCCTGATAAGCTCTTTAGCGGACAAATTATTTGTCTTTGCTATATTTGTTACGAGCCTTGTATTTATTTATATAATGAGAATCACCGATGTTAGTATAAAACTAGTGTCCTCAGAATAATCGTATCATTAGTAAAATGGACGGTAAGACAGCTATAGCTGAGGAGCTGCACAGACCTGCCAGGAGAAACTATTCCAGGCGTAAAGTCACCCTTAAGGGTTTAAGGGACCTTTATCAGGCTGATCTCGTTGAAATGAAGCCTTATGCGAAAACTAACAAAGGCTACAAATATATTCTTACCATGATTAACTGTTTGTCAAAACTAGCTTTTGCCGTACCTCTAAAAGACAAGTCAGGGCCAGAAGTGGCAAAGGCACTCGCTCCTATCTTAGCTAAATATAAAATGAAAAACTTTCACACAGACCAGGGTACCGACTTTTTCAATAAACATGTAAACGCGTTAATGAAGAAATACAAAATCAACCATTACCACACATTTTCCGAACTTAAGGCTAGTATAGTAGAAAGACTGAACAGAACGCTTAAGACAAAAATGTACAAGTTATTTACTGCCAGAGGTAGTTATGAGTGGGTAAGTCTATTGCCAGAAATCATAAAATCTTACAACAACACGAAGCACAGGACTATAGGTATGAAACCCAAGGATGTGAGACAGAAACATGTCAAAGACATTCTAAATAAAATAAATAAAGTTAAAAAACCCAAACATAAAATCCTTAAACAAAAATTAAAACTAGGTGATAGTGTTAGAATCAGTAAAGCTAAAAGAGTGTTTAAAAAAGGCTATTTGCCAAATTGGACAAATGAGACGTTTACAGTATATGCGATTAAACCAACAAGACCAGTAACATACATATTACAAGACAACAGAGGGGAAATACTTAAAGGTGGGTTTTATGCAGAAGAAATTAGCAAGTCAAAAACCGGTGACATTTATTTAGTTGAAAGAGTTTTAAAAAGGAAAGGAGACAGACTCTTTGTACGCTGGAAGGGGTATGATAGCAGCCATGACAGTTGGATTGACTCCAAGGACTTGGTGTGATAACGATTGATCGTTTCATCCGCTCGGTATGTGCTTATCAAGACCACGTCCGGGAAGTATATATCATCTGTAATCAGTAGTGAGTAATCAGTCAGGATGCGGGTTGAGAAGCAGGAAGTCGAGCTTCCCGTTCAAAACTTTGATGAATATATCGGGTCGGGCATGGTTAAAAAGAACAAACACGGTATTTTATTACCTGATTCAATACGTTGTATAATATGCGGGCCAAGTTCCTCTGGGAAGACCAACGTTTTATTTAATTTATTGTTTGACCCAAACGGTTTAAGATTTGAAAATGTCTATGTTTTTTCAAAGTCCCTCCATCAGCCAAAGTATGAATTTCTAAAGAAGGTAATGCCTAAGGAGGTCGGTTATTTCGCGTATGATGACAACAGTCTAGTTGTACACCCAAACGAAGCTAAACCAAACTCTATAATGATCTTTGACGATATTTCCTGCGAAAAACATGACAATATACGCAGTTATTTCACTATGGGTAGACATCAAAATATAGATACATTTTATTTAGGGCAAACATACAGTGCTATACCCAAGCAACTGGTGAGGGACAACTGTAACTTTGTTATTTTATTCAAACAGGACGAAAGGAACCTAAGACATGTGTACAACGATCATGTCACTACCGACATGTCCTTTGACAAATTTAAAGAGTTGTGCGCTCGGGCTTGGCGAGATAACTTTGGATTCCTTGTGATTGACAAGACTCTAGACCCTTATAAGGGAAGGTACAGAGTAGGGATGGACAGTTTTATAACAGAAGTGTAATGGTACGCATCTACACGTACAACGATTTAAGAGACTTTAACGCTAAACTCCATAATGTCAAGTCAAACTTGTGCTCTTTTTATTACAAGGACAAGAAGAAATTCTGTGGAAACTACTGCAGTAAGAAACCCCCTCATGGGTACCAGCTTAACAAAAGATGCTGGAGACATAAAAAACTAAAAAGATCCGCTGTGATACCGCCTGTAGTTTTATTAATTATATCTGCGAGTGAGAGAACCTATAACCGAGATACATGGCTTAGTTTTATGAACAAATGCGAAGAAAAAAACGTACCTTTGGAACTTGTAATATATCACGAAGATATGTACAACTGTACCGTGCGAGACCCACAAAATATGATATCTAGATTCAGGCCGTTCCCCGAGTTCTTTGGGCAAGTTTTGCCTTTACGTAACCTGCACGGAAGTGTTAATTTTACACAAATCTGTAATGAAATGCTGCAATACGGATGTAAGATCCCATTTGCTTCACGGTGTATACTTCTGACAGAACGCAGTATTCCTATAAGATCACCGATGACAGTCTATAAAAAAGCTTCAAGCTTAAAATGTCACATCGATATTAGTTATAATATCGGATACACGAACGTACCTCCTAGTGTCCCTAGATACAACAGGAATAAACCGTTTAACGGTGTTAATAATTTATGCCAGGGATTGTATACTACAGAGTTTCTCAAACTGGCCCTGCCCACACTACCAGTACAGTGCGAGAGATTCGGTATAAGTCTAAACAATGGCGTGTACAGTGTAACAAACAGAGTGTTATTTGACCAGTGGAGAGCGTTCACAGGCGCGAACCCGAGCGAATTCTGGCTTTTAAATTCTTATTTACTGGAACACCTCAACGAACCTAGGCCTATGGCGTTACTCAGACGATTCATGCAAAACACAATTGAAAGTGATAAATACACCGTAGCAGAAATACCTCAATGGAGAGACGGGTGGAAACGTACTTTTGTATTCAGGAGTTTTACCGGTCGTTATGTGATTCCCCGGTTCGATGCTAGAGAACAGAGGTACTACAGAGGTATGGACTTTAGCGCTGGTGTTTCACTGTTGGATATTATCGAGTTCATACGGAGGCATAAGAGGCGTGCCTTGTTTTTCAGGCAAGTCGAAATGCCTTAAATCTAGATGCGCTGGTTGAAATCTATCATTTATGACTATGAAGCGGAGCAGTAAACAGCAACTGACAAACCGGCTCATAGAGCTGCGTAATGCTATTAAACGGAAATATAAAATGTTTAAGGAAGGATCCGAGGAAAGTGATATTTTGCTTGAGAAGCAGTATAAACCAATTATTCAAGAACTTAGAAAAACGACAACAAACACAGCCGACATAAAAACTGAACCCGAAACCTTTAAAGAAGAGCCAATGGAATACGATACGACAGATGATGATGAAGGAGAAGCTGAATTTATTCCGCAGAGTGTATCAACACCTGAAACCAGCGGGTTAAAGCAAATTGTATCGACCCCTTCGGGACTGGAAACAGCGTCTCAATATATGGAAAGTCAGTTTAGTAACCCCATGACAGTGAGGTATATGACGCTACTTTTAAAAGATGCTAGCGGTAAGGTCCGAGTTATTGATCATGACTACGGCCCTAGATACGAAGGCAGTACTTTAATGATGGGAGATAAGGTGTTAGACTTTGACAACGATGGAACTATTCTAATAAACAACACAAGATATAGACCTACTGAAGGTTTGTATGAGCTCATATTTAAGAGAACCCCTGACGAGGATATATACAATAAAGACGATCTTAATACCTATAAGAGTATTATTATCGCC
Organism: Allygus modestus; assembly: GCA_963675035.1. NCBI lineage: Eukaryota > Metazoa > Arthropoda > Insecta > Hemiptera > Cicadellidae > Allygus > Allygus modestus. Next base: position 12,792,050 of record OY776115.1, read on the forward strand.
ACCAACGCTCACAAGAGAGGCTACAAATTCCACAATCAAATTAGAAGGGACAACAATCTAAAGTACAGAAGAATTATAAAAGATTTGTTCCCGGTTAAAGCGGGCAAAGGTTTAGCGTGGAAGAATGCACGATCTCGTGATATAATACATTGGGATGACGCCAATGAATTAGTGGATCGGTTGCGACACATTGCCATGTCAACAGAGACTGGAAACAGAGTCCATGGCAGTGAAATACTGAGTATCGTGGAGGAACTAAGGGAGGCTGGTTACATAAAAGGAGCTGGTAACAGTAGATTTAAAGCATTATTAAAATGACCATTGACAAGTTCGGACGTAGTAGCCGGAAATCCCGAGGTGAGGCCGTCAAGGGCCCCAAGGGAGAGGGTTTCAATTTAACGCCCCAAGGTGACTATGATATGCAAAATAAACGGTTATGTAAATTGGCTACACCGTTACAGCCACTCGACGCTGCTACAAAGAATTATGTTGACCATAAATCTATACCTTCTGACTTTCAGAGGTTCAATATGCAAAACAGAAGATTATGGAGTGTAGCTGACCCTGTAGATTCCTCGGACGCAGTAAACTTGGGCACACTAAAAAAACTGAGTATGACTATCTCCAACGATAAATATGACGCTAATAATAAACAAATAACTAATTTAGCTCTACCAACAGACCCCAGCGATGCAGTTACCAAGTCGTACGTGGAAAAAGAGATATTGCCTATAACCACTAACCTCGCTAATCAACAGCTTGACTTAACCGGTCTCAAGACCAGACTGTCAAAATGCGAAGGTCTAATAACTACTAATAAAGATTTTCACGAGAAACGGTTGAGGAAATTCGGTACCATGGTCTTTAATTATATTAACAGAAAACAAACTGGGAGGTCTGCCATTCTACCCACGCCGGGTGAAAACGATTACTTAGACTGGGAAGTTTTGTTTGCTGACGGGTTAGAAGGTGGTGAAGAGCCTAAAGAAGACGTCAAACCACTTCTGCCTGATACTTATGATCTCTTTATGACTGAAGAGGGACTGAGTGGAGCTTCTTTTGATACAAATTAAAGAGAATTTTCGTCTTGAACCAACGGGGATATTTAATAATACTGTTCTTTTCCCCAATCTCCTCAGGACAGAAGCTGAATATATAATGTCACTTAAACCGGGAAATACCGATTAGTCTACTCCGAACCGTCGAGGATGTTGGTTCTCTTACTGTTTATGCTACCTCTTGCCTCGTGCAACAAGTCAATAGAGTATCTTACATATTACGGCTATCTGGAAAAAAACGCTTTTACAGAGGACATTACTTCTGCAGTAAAACAATTTCAAGAGAATTTTCGTCTTGAGCCAACGGGGTTTTTTGACAATGATACCTTAGCGCTTATGAGCACTCCTCGGTGTGGCTATAAAGACAATATATTACCCTTCTCAGCTCTACCCAATAGAAAGTGGAATAAATCAGTAATAACTTGGTACCAATACGGAACACCACAGTACCCCAACTTAATTCAAAAAGCTTTCGATGTATGGGCCAAACATGCAAACTTAACTTTTAAAAAAGATATAAATAACCCCACTATAATTATATCCTTCTCAACTAATAGACAGCATATATTTTATTCTAGACGGGAGACTTGTCCATATGACTTTGATGGCCCCGGCTACCTCCTAGCTCACGCCTATTTACCCCATATGGGGTATAACCAAACGGACATACACTTTGATTCGGAAGAAAACTGGGATTTCACTATGAATTTACCACGATATGGAAACATTTCATTTTTTCAAACATTAGTACATGAAATTGGTCACGCCCTAGGCCTGGACCATTCAGGCGACGATAAATCAGTAATGTTCCCTTTCCATAGGAGTCCAATGGGGATTGTGGACATGAACGAATACGAGCTAAGCAAAGATGACCAACGCGCTATGGAGTTTCTATACGGCAGGCCCACTAAGACATTTGCAACCATTCCAAACTATACACCACCCACTACCATGACAACAACTACAACAACAACCGCTACCACACCAAGCAGTACAACACCTGAGACACCACCCGAGATAACTGAAAAACGCGATATATGCGAGTTAAAAGGTCAAATTGATAAGTACGTTATTGTAAACAAGAGGATATTTGCTTTCTTTAGAGACTACGTATGGATTATAAGTTTGGACCCTGCAGACAGGACTCCTGAGGATTTAACAAGGCCAAGGAGAATCTCTCACTGGCTTAACTTTTTACCGCGAAACTTTACTGAAATATCTGCCATCTACCAGAGACCTAACAGGGAAATTGCCCTTTTTGTTGGCAATGATGTATACTTATTTAGATACCCTTCACTGTCTTTGGTAACAAAGAGTAGTGCTGACACCATAGCCGGTAGACAGGTATATAAAGTTAATTCGGCCTTTGCCACTAACACGGGGAAGAGTTACATGGTTATTAACGGCTGGTATCTGATTGAAATTAACGAGTGCGACTTTACTGGCACTTTTATGGGAATGGTTTCGTCTACACTGTACGGGGTTCCTGCTCACAGTCACGGTGCATTTAGATATATAAATGGCATGATTTATATTGCAACTGACAGTGGTGTGTTGGAGTACAACGAGTTCACAAACGCTGTGTCTCGTACGGTGCCTGACATTTTTGAAGTTTTAAAAATTCCGTGTATACGTGAGACTCTACTGAATAGACTGTACGAGGTGATTAAATACTTACAATAAAATGGCTAAGACTAGAAGGAAACCTCTCAGACGCAAGCTAGCGCTTGTACGAGGTGGAGGTATTGTTTCATCGGTGCTGAACAAAGCTATAGATTTACTACCTGTTGAACTGCATATTCCTGGTTATCAGTATTGCGGACCTGGCACGAAGTTAAAAGAGAGATTGGCTAGAGGTGACAAAGGAATAAACGGGCTAGACGCGGCCTGTAAGGTCCACGACATAGCATACTCCCGGTATTCCGACAGCGAGCGGCGAAGGCAAGCTGACAAAGAGTTGGCGGAACGCGCCTGGCAGAGATTCAAGTCTAGTAACGCCAGTGTTGGTGAGAAATCCGCTGCTTGGGCAGTCACAACAGCCATGAAAGCAAAAACAAAATTGGGAGGAGGTCGTAAGAAGAAACGCCCTGCTAAACGTCCGAAGGGTAGAGGGTTGTATCTTAGGCCCTATAGAAAGGAAGGCGCCGGCTGTAAAAGAAAGAAAAGGGGAGGCCGCAAGAAAAAAAAGCATCTCAATACCAATAAAGCCACTTACAAATTACGATTTGATCAAATACGCGAGGTTATTGAAAATTCCTAATTTCAGAGGGGTTTATATGAGGAACAGTCTACCGAAAACCCCGAGAAAATGTGAATCTGCTATAGTTAACTTGGACAGTACAACCGGTCCAGGCACGCACTGGGTATGTTACAGGAAGATTGATAAAAAGGCCTATTATTATGACAGTTTTGGAAACCTAAGACCACCACCGGAAATTTCTAAGTACTTGGGTGAATGTGAGATGTACTATAACTACGAGAGACAACAGAATTTTGACTCAGTTGTTTGTGGACATTTGTGTTTAAAGTTTCTCTGTAGTAATGTTCTGTCTAACAGGGGTAACTAGTGTTCTATCCCACGAGCTAGCGTTTCCTATTGATGTTAGCGAGGGTACATGGGAACTTGGTTTAATTGAACTGACCACTTATAACTCTATACCGAACATTGAAAAAAACATAAATGATACGTTTTACTACGGTGATGATAAAAGTATTACGATCCCTGAAGGGTCTTACGAAATTGAGGACATTGAAAAGTATATACAGTCGCAACTACCAAAAGAAGTACAATTTACTTTGAAACCTAATAATAACACTTTAAAAGCTACGATATGTTGTTCTGAGAAAATTGACTTCACTAAAGAACATTCATTGGGAACACTCTTGGGCTACAAAAAACAAATATACGGGGCTAAAGATGAACATGTATCGGAACTGCCTGTAGATATAATAAAAGTTAACTCCATAAGGGTGGAATGTAATGTCACACGCGGGTCATACTTGAATGGGGTTGAGGGCCATGTCATACACGAGTTCTACCCGGCTGAACCACCGGGCTATAAAATAATGGAATTACCGAGGAATGTCATTTATTTACCCGTGATCAGCCAGAGGATCAACAACTTGACAGTGTCTCTAAAAGACCAGGACGGTAATCTTGTTAACTTTCGCGGAGAAAGAATTTCTGTTAGACTAAATCTTAGACGCAGTAATGGGGCTACTATTTAGGCATATACCAGGAGGGCAGCAAGTCAGTAGTGTTCAGAAAGCCAAGGAGTTAACTTGTAAAAGCATAACGTTTCTTCGCTTTCTCGGTTTTAAAGTAATAAGGATGGCGCTATTAGCGATAGACAACCAGGCAGAGTATGCTGACTTGATAACAGGGATGGAGTTGCACTCACATCAGCCGTATGCAAGTACAACTTACAATAATAACGATGAAATAAGAATACCGATATTACAGCAGGACATAATAACCGCGCCTTTTGAAAGTTTTATTGTGATACACGGCAAGACCAACGCTACAAAGGCCGACGGGACTCCTCAGGATGTTTCCTTTATTAATAATGCTATATCTTTCTTGTTTGAAGAAATCCGCTACGAGATTTGTGGCAAGGAAATTGACAGGACAAAAAATGTCGGTATAACTACTACTTTAAAACATATTCTATCTATTCGCGAGGAGGAGAAAAATACTTTAAAGAATGCCTGTTGGAACGGTCCTGGTAGTACTGAAAAAGTGACAGATTTTGTATATTCAATCCCTCTAAAACTCTTGCTAGGTTTCGCTGAAGACTACAGACGAGTGCTGGTAAATGTTAAACAGGAACTGATACTCTTACGTTCGGCTACAGATACAAACGCTGTAAAATTGATGGAGGCCGGGACTTTAACATTAACAATTGACAAAATCTACTGGCGAATACCTCACATAACAGTGAACGACGCTCAGAAGTTAAAATTGTACAAGTTTATTGAGAAAGACCCCGCAATACATGTTCCCTTCCGTCAGTGGGAAATGATTGAATACCCGAACCTGCCGAGTACAGACACGTTATCTTGGACACTTAAAACATCTAACCAAACAGAAAAACCTCGGTATATTGTTCTAGCCTTTCAGACAGGCAGAAAGAATGACTTAACAAAGGACATGTCACGGTTCGACGCCAGTGATTTGCTTGATGTTAAACTGTATTTAAACTCAAATTTCTACCCGTATGACAACCTTCGCGGGAACACTTGCCTGTTTTATGATATGTATGCGAACTTTCAAAACTCTTATTACGGTAGAATCAGCTCACCGATATTAAACTTTGATGATTTTAAAACAAAGTGTCCTCTGTATGTAATTGACTGTTCAAAGCAGGACGATACTATTAAGACCGGTCCCGTAGATGTAAGGCTTGAGATTCAAACTAAAACAGCAATCCCGGCTAATACTTGGGCGTACTGTCTCATAATTCACGACTGTCACTACACATACACACCGATCACGGGAGATGTCAGGAAAATATCGAGTTAGTTTCCCCAGCCCGGTAGTTACAAAAATATACAGTTTGCCCGCTGAAGATAGAAAATCAGATTGGGAACAGTTAGCAAGGGATAGGGCCAGGTTTTTGAGACGTATCAAATTAACAGAAGAGAAAATCTCCAATGTAATTTCTAAACAGTGGACCCTCCGGGTCCAACACTTGGAATGTATGTACAAGGGGGGCGATTCGCCCCCCTTGGGGTTGGGTGGGGAAGGGGTAAAAGATACATCTAATTTTCAGAGTGTTAGTCTCCTGCTAGCACTCAGCGAGTAAACATGGGCGAGTGGGTTATTATTCAGTTTTATAACGCCGATAATATTTTAATAGGTACAGCAAAAATGGATTGTTACAAGATATACTGTGAGAAGGAAATATCTGATATTCCTGAGGGTACAGCCACCGTAGTTGTTAAACTCAGAGACGATGGAGACTTTAGCAGTGATGATGATGAGGAGGGTATAGATGTTGTGGGTTAAGAGATTTTGTTAGTCTGAGGTGAGCAGTCAGTGAGTAAACATGGGTTACTACGGTTGGATTAAAATTGAATATTACTACAAGAAGGTTTTGATGAAAACAGATTACGTAGACAGTTACAAGTTTGCTAGTGTTGAAAAGGAGTTTAAATTAATGCGCGGGATCGATAGCATTATAGTTAAATGGCGTACAGATTTTGACAACAGTGAATCCTCAGAATCCTCTTCAGATCCTGAGGAGAAGGAGGGTGGAGGGGAGGGGGTAGATGAGGTTGGGTGTGGACGTTTATTAACGGGGCGTACCGATTAGTAACAGAGATGCCATCGGCCGAGACGGAGGTGAGTACGGGAGCTATACCCATCCCTAAGGGGAAAGAGCCTATAAATTTAATGACCGGAGTATTTCTAAAGTCAGTCCACTTCTTGGACCCTGAACTCACCAAGTGCGTAGTATCGGGTATTTTTAAAAACAGGGACAACAGCCTCGGAGTATTAATTAAGGGGAGGAAAGGTGTTGTGTTTTGGTCTTACGATTCTTACTGTCAGCTGGTTGACAGGTTCAATGAAATTACTTTAGCTTTTGAAGGCAAGTATCAATGCTTTGTAAAGACCGATACGGGAGCTGATATTAAAGTTAACAGTATTTTTGGTCAGCAGTACGCTTGTGTCTCTGACGGAGAACACTCCTTGGCTCTCAATCGACACGAGTGGAATCAGCTTGTAATTAACATTCCTTTGATCGGTCGCTCTCTATTAGAATTGTTTTATTTGGAGGATATTATTAAAGTTTTTATTGATCAGGTTTTATCGGACGCTGAAGCTTGTACAGAACAATTACCGCCTCAAGTAGCTGACCGTCTTTTTAGCGAAGTCTCATTATGGAAGCTGTAGTCGAGTTTCACGGGTTCAAAGACAATAATAATAAATTTATTATAAAGGAGTTTGCTATAGTCGGAAAGTCTTACAGAACTCAGCTGGTATTCCGGCCTCCTTACTGTTTTAATTTTTTGAATAGCAAGATGAAAAGAACAGCCCGCTGGCTGACTCGTCACTTTCACCATATAAAGTGGGATGAAGGTGAGGTACATTACAGTGAAGAGCTTTTGCGCTCACTGTGTAAACCCTTCGAGGTCATACACACAAAAGGCCTGGAGAAGGCTCAATTCCTTCGGGCATTTCATTCTAATGTTAAAGAAATAAATGAAAGTTTGTATATAGATGATGATGATTTTACAGTAGCTTGCATTATACATAAAAATAAAAACGAAACTTGCGCCTTGAGGTCCGCACAGTACTACGCTCGAAAAATATTTTCGAGTGGGGCCTAATAAAAATAAGGCCCGGCAGTCGCTCACCCAAGGCAGGGCTAAACCCTTTGTAAGTCCAGGGGTGTGGGGAGGTTGGCCTAAAAAACTGTGAAACCGTTTGTTGTAATCCTCCGACTGTCAGGGAAATGCGAATTAAAAGGCGCAAAAAAAAAAAATAAAAATGAAAACCAAATAAAAAAAATATAAAAGTAAAATTCTCTGTCTATTTTCTAGGCTAAACTGAACGGACACAGTCTTAGTAAATAGCCTAGAAACAGAGAACAAAAAATATTTATCGGAGGCAGCATTTTTGTAATGGAGTGGCTGCCACGAATCACTGCGTTGGTTGGGGCAGTGGTTAAAAACAGTGAGAATAGGCCTACTGGGGATACTCACTTTAATAAAAAACGCGCCGAGACCCTACCCCCTGGGTGGTGTGGAAATATGGGTCATACAAATACTTAACTTGGACTCTAAAAACCGAATAAAAATAATAACATACCTTATAAGACGTATTCCGTCCATCCAGAACGGAAACACATTCCGCACGTGGGGCAGGAATACCATACTGCCCACTCAACCACCAGCCATGAGAAAAGCTGGGGATGGAGGCAGTAATGGAACCTGATCTCCAGGTGTGGATAGATCAGTACCCGGCTGCTCCGACAGCATACACCCCCCAAGTACAACGGCCATAAGTAGCTGGAATAGACCGAGAACTCTATACACAACGGCTCCATGACTGTAACTGAAGCGGCGAGTGTGGCTCGCGCCCTAATCGCTATCACTTCCTGTGATAGCGCGGATGACTAGTGTAGCAAGCAATGCTAGACCCGTTTTTGAAAACAAGTTTCCACCACTGTCTAACGCTTGCTACCCTGTTCAAAAATAAGAACAATAATTAATATAATTACTTACTGAACGGCATCGTGCTCACAGGACTCGATAGGTGGATGGTTTCCCCACTCCTCTGGGGACAGCTCCTCGCACCTACAACATATGTCGTAGCCTACCCCAGAAGGGGTAAACCACAACATATTACATGAGGTCAGCTTGCCGCAGGCCTCGCAGTGGCTGTAATGGAGGTGCTCCATGGTGAGATGCGAATGAGTGAATGCATGTGTCGCAGCGGTTTCACGCCTGCGCGGTACTGATAAGAGTTTCCTCTGATTAGAACTTCAAGCGTTTCAAATGGATAATAAAATAGAAAACTAAAACGTGAGTAAAAATCATAATAGCTTATGATGATTGAGAGGCTAAATCATAGCCGCTAATAACAGGGTCCAGAAGCTCGTTAAAACAAAGTACCGCTCAAGATGATTGAGCGGCCGAAAATTACCATCGATTACGAGCCGGCCCAGACGCTCGTTAAATCCAAGTATCGCTCAAGGTGATTGAGCTCACGAAAATTACAGTCTATTTGTCTAATGGTTACACTGTGTGTTGTAAAATATTGTACTTACTATATTACGCAGGAACATCTGCTAACGGCTCTGCTAATTTCAAAGTCGCATATATCGCAGAGCCGCATCCTCTCCTGCGGTATAAAATCCGTGTAGCCACAGGTCTCTCTTGCCTCCTTCGACCTGTATGGAGGTATGTTGCCTCCACTCAGGATGATGGCTTCCTAAAACATTTGTTATAAAAACATAAATTACAATGCAACAACCCTTTTTAACAGTGTACTTAATTTAAGTGTACTTAATTTAAGTGTACTTACAAGAGTGCAGAAGACACACGAGACCAAGTCGTCTTCAAACTCGAACCAAAAACTCTCGAGGGTTTTACAACACCTTTTATGCTCATTAACGAGTTGAAGGCGCGTAGGTTGTGGTAACGGTAAGTTTAAAATTTGGTCTAAGCGCGGGTTATTAGCGCAGACGGCCTCCAGACAAATCTGTACGAGAGACGACGCCATCGCGTACTGCCTGATGATTCAGCTCAAGGAGATAGGGAAAGCTACTGTGATAAGGTCCCTGGTGACTAAGGTTGCGGGTGGGGATAGAGTATAAATATGAGCGTTTGCTGTCTCTCGATTACAGTATTCCATGCATTCTGTAGTAATGTTCCGTCTACTGATTATTGTGACGATTCTTCGCTTGTCCTTTGGGGAGAGTGACGGCGAGAACCCACCACTTCAACCCGGGGTATGTAGTTAATTCAGTGTTGTTAATTTAGTCACTGCTGCTAATTAAATAGTTTCTTAAATGTAACGTTTTGTTAATTTATTTACAGGGTCCCAGACCTTCGAGCCCTGACATTTTTGCCGATGAAGACTCTGATGTAAGTGTATAGAGTAATTAATTCCAACATTTTAAAATTAATATTATTACGTTTTCTTATAGTAATGTAATTTTTTATATTTTCAGAGTGATTCGACTGACTTAGATCAACCTCTTAACGGATATCAGCGGCGGACCCGAGCGACAAATATACGAATAACTGAGATAATGGCTAGTGTAAGTATTTTTAATAATTGTGAAAATTTAATAATTTTTAATAATGTAAATAATTAATTTAGTCGACTTACTACCGTCCTTATAATAATATTTTTGTTTTAGTGGGGAACTGATTGTCTATTTGACGAGTATAGCCGGAGCGACACAGGTGATGTGTTCTTCATAAATCGGCACAGGGACATCCTCTCATACTCCATGCCCGATGGAGATACTGACATGACCCTGGCGCCTCTTGAAGGGTTTCACCCGATACATTGGGTAAGTAAAATAACAAAAGTGTAAAATTGATCACTTGCTTATATATTCTGCTGAAATATATTTATATTCTTTTTGTTTTTTTTTAAGGATGATGCTTACGATCGCTTATCGGATTGGAGACTATTTTCAAGCCCTACCGTGGAGACTGGAGCATATATCTATGAGGAGACCTGTGTAGTCGACGGTATTTTATGGATACGTTCTTCTTGGATGGTTAGTAGTTTTTTAGGATTATATATAACATTAGATTAAGAATTGAGGTAATGGCGTGGCTTGTACTTATCGTTTTTAATTTTCAGAGGGGTATTGAACGCGTTCCGTGGGGCTATGAAATGGACCTACGGTCACTACCCACTTGCTGTAGAACGCGCAATGGAACCCGGTATGCGAGAGAGAATTCCGAATCCCTCCGCGATGCTGTGCAGCTCAGACAGCTCCAAGCTCTTGTGGTAAGATATCGATCGAATAAACGTTTTAAAAGCCGGTAATACTTTGAAGAATCTAATAATTGTTTGTTTTTAAGCCAGCGTATGTCATGGAGGATGACATTCATTTCATGAATGATGAGGAGGACATCCTCATTTATGAAGAGAATCCTGCCCCATCAGCTCCTAGAGGATTTCGCCGAGTTAGCTTTGTAAGTAACGTAGTATAATATAATAATAACTAACGTACATTACTAGACTGTTTTATTCTTACTTACTGATTTAAACGTTTACAGGCGAGTGTTGAAACCCGTTTGAGGGAGATGGAGGCGCTTGCGTGGCCTTCGAGGCAGTCCCGTGTGTACGTCCTCACTGAATCTACCTACTGGGCCAGGGATCGCTGGACTTTAATTCAGTTGAGGGTACGTAGGCCAATTTGCTAACGAACTTTCACTTTCTCACCAGGGTACAGATACTTACTCACAAATCTTTTGCAGAGGGAAGACCAGCCGCTAGAAAGGTGTACCCTCGGGGCTCGTCGGGTTTGTGCTGGCGTATATTACGTCCACCGACAAGCCACGGGACTTCGTACGCGTCTAGGGGTAATTATATTATTATTCTGTTTTTTTAAATTTATATAAATCATGTTTCAAAATTAAATAGTAATTTTTTGTTTTCAGACAGTAACAGTCGGTTTTCTTTATTTTAGCTTGAAGACGATTTACTAGGGCTGAGGATGTCACGTCATCCAATAACGAGTGCAAACACCTCCGCGGGGCCTTCCAGGAGAGTTGAACCTGTGGTAAGTTGAATACAACCCTTAGGGCTATTGTTTTTTAATGAGTATATGCAATTAACCAGTGTATTGTGTTCCAGCGTGTGTATGATGACCCGTCGCAGGCACAGGGGGCCGAGAACCTGCCTCCACCTAGCCCACCACCGCTGCCACCACAGCCCAAGAACCCACCTGCACCACAGCCCGAGAACTCGCCTCCACTTAGCCCACCACCGCTGCCACCACAGCCCGAGAACCCGCCTGCACCACAGCTCGAGAACCTGCCTCCACCTAGTCCACCACCGCCGCCACCTCAGCCCGAGAATCCGCCGCCACCACCACCACAGCAGCCCTGTCCCCACTGCCGTCGTGAGGAAAGGCTGCATGAGCTGAGGCATGACGCTTTTGGGATGGTGAGCATATAATAATAATAACTTAATGTGATTTATAAATTAAACTGTGTTTATGATTTCAGGGTTTATATAAGTATATTTTATGATTTTAAGACTTGTTTATGATTTCAGATCGAGGCACGACAGGAGGGTGTTGACCGTGCGTCTTGGCGGGCTGTATGCCACCTTACCACCGCTAGGTCAGAGCTCCGGGAGGTTCTCCACCTGTCCGAGACCGTCCTGGTGAATGCAACCCGTCAGGAGATGCTGGAAGTCGCCCCAGTCGTCTGGACCGAGATCCAGACTACGCTGGAGCGCATCCTCACTCAGACGGGGAGCCATATGGACCAGGAAATCTTCCGGGGACGTCCACCGCCTGCTACAGAACCTCCTAGGGCCCTGATGTGCAGGGTCTGCCTTGATACGCTCCCTACGGTGGTGTTGTCGCCGTGTCAACACACCCTCTGTCCCGCGTGTGCAGTTCGCCTCCACGTGTGCCCGTTCTGCCGCTCAACAGTCGTCGGCCGCAGAGGATGAAGCGAGCCGCTAGTTTTGTATATATAATCATGTATTTTTATTATTATATTATTAAATTTTTATATACTCTTTGTTTTTTAACTTGTTCTTATTATATATTGTTTTTATATTATTAAATTTTTATATACTCTTTGTTTTTTAACTTCTTCTTATTATATATTATTTTTATATTATTACTCTTTTTATATACTCTTTGTTTTTTAACTTGTTCTTATTATATATTATTTTTCATATATTAAACTTATTGTATAACAAACTGACTTTTTACTTACCTTATTTAGCTCTGCTAGGTTGGTAGCCCTATAGAGTATAATAGCATAGAGCATATATATATATATATAATACTGCATATAATAACCATAGGTTGGCAACACTGGAGGGAGAAAAGTGAGGTTAGGGAATTTGGCGGGAAAATCTGGCGGGAAAATCTGGCGGGGAAATTTGGCGGGAAACATGGGCGCCGCCATCTTGGGGGCGGGGCCTAATGTCACGTGACCAAAATGCTGGCTTCTGATTGGCCACGGCTCAAGTGGGGGGACCCCTACTGATGCCGGTGGTATTTATAACCACACACGATTACACTAACGCCTCGACAGAGCTTAACAACTGGTCATTGTATGGAGAAGACTAGCCTGCAATGTGGGTAGAAATAGCAGGAAAATAGCAGGGTTGATATGATTAGGTAACGACAGTTTTGTTTAAAGCGTTCTAGCTGTACTGATTAAATCATGTGGTAATTATTAGTGAATTTCCTTTGGAAAGTGAACTATTAGCATGACCCGCACGGTGAAACTTAAGCCCGGGACCACCATAGAAGTTCCTAACGTGACCCCCTGAACACGTTTTGGGGGGTCGTTCAAAATTATATATATATATATATATATATATATATGTGTTTGCACTCTAGCGGTCGCATTTTTTGTCCGATTAACTTCAAATTTGGTAGGGACGTTCCTTTCTGAAATCAGTTGGACAAGTTCGTTGGGCAAAAGAATCGTAAAACTCCAAACACCTTTTTTGGGGATTAATTTTCCAAATTTCGAGTTTTTGGGCCCAAAAAGGGTCTAAAAAGCTCCAAATGTAAAATTAATGCATGTAAAAAGATGGGAATTAGTGAGACGAAAGTTTTAAGCCCTCTTTCGTCATTCTAGCATAAATATTTACCGAGTTATTAAAGAAAATGTGTTTAGACTAAACACAGTAAGTTGTCTTATGGGGATTTTAGACTAGAAAAGCCTGCTACTCCTTTGATAGAGTACTTTTATCATCCCCAGCAACCTCACGCCTACTTTCAAGCCTGACTGGACCTTCTTCTAACATTATAATGCGCAAAATTGTATTCCCAGCTTTGCAGGTAAATGAAACCAGGAGCATCAGTACAGCCAAAAAATCAATGTTTTCAGATTTCAATAAAAATTTGAATACAAGTATGTTTTTAGACTAATTTTAAGTTTTAAAAGTTTTTATGTGGAAATTCACTTCTCTCACGTCAGCGTGCTGCGTGCGAACTCGTTATTCTCTACATAGCTTTTCTTCAATTTATATTTATTTTATTGATGTATAAATCACGCTTTAAATTATAATCACGATATTGTTTAAGAAGTTATTTAGGACATTTGCCAACACTGAGTCAGAAATACAAGTTTCATTTATTCGCTGATTGCAAATGTTCGCAAACAACATAAGCTCACCATCATCTTCATTGAATTGTAAACAAATAATCACTTTTATAAACATTTATACTATTTTACGATTTATTCAGACCGTGTGTTAATTTCAACTCATAATATGTTTTATCATATATGATACACATTTGTTATACACACGTTTCATCGGTGGATCGGAAATTCATAGGAACCATGATATATTGACGCTGATCAATGAAGATTGAAAAATAAGACTTTCAATTGATGCAAGATTTACTTATTTTTGTAACAAATAGGTACTGTTTAAAGCCTTGATAATTTTGTGTGTGTCCATGATTGTCTAGTTACTATTTGAACTATCCTAAATTCTGTAGGATTAATTCTTGATTGGGTCGTTAGATAATTGTATATTAATTTGCAGTACGCTAACGTTGTATGAAATCTAAAACGAAAAATGAAATAATAAAATAACTAAATGTTTATGAAAGAAGATGTCTTAAGAATAATCGTTTTGTTTCCTAAAATACTAGGGAGAAGGGGCAAAGTGCATTGTTAAATAGACTTGGTCACTGGCATTCTTAATAGTACAAACTATATTGGACCTAATGGCTCAACATTTCTCCGAACGTGGTGTGAATGTCCAGTTGCATGCTAACCGAGCTTTTAAGATATTTTTGAGTCCTTATATAGAGCTTTGGAAGTCCATGATCTTTTTCCTTTTCCAACAGTTAATATGTCACTGGGGCTTCAGCTTATCTATTATTAGGAGCAGAAAAGATGACAGTTGGGCTCCAGCCAGTAATACGTCTCCACGTTGTCACTGTTGCCATTTTGCTGCAGAAAAATATCCTTCGAGTGTTATGCCGACCAGCTGGTGTGCTGTTTGCCAATGCAGCTCATGCACTATTGGCTGGTCGTGGTTGATAGCCCTGGAAGTCACGCCTTTAACTGTCTTCTTTTCTGCTTGCGGAAATAGAGAGGGCCTCTATATTAGTTAGAATAGAGAGGGAATAGAGTAGTTTTATAGTGAATTTTGACGTGACTTTTTGATGACTGTCCAGTTACAATTTGTTTCAGGTTTTCTGAAAATCTCTTGGTGTACAGAACTGGAGCGTTGGTTATTCTTAAATCCTAGTTTATTGTATACTGTTTCAATGCTAGTGATAACAATTGAAAAAGTCCATATTAGGTAAAGTGGACACTCCAGTTAAAATAACGGTCTTTTACACAGAAAACTAATTATGTCTTTCATCATAATAAATTACTAAATATTATTAACAAGTGCTGGAATAAAGAAAAAATGCCAGTGAATGACCATACAGCTGACAACTAAATACACGCATGAGAGCATATTTGTTATGAAATTCGTGGTTTTAACATAATTCACGTTGTTTTATTTCAGTGTCAATACAATTTCATGGTGTTAAATGTTGTTAATATGTGTATCCTGCAGCATTAAGTTGTAAAATTCGTGAACAAACATACATATATTAAAAGATAAACCATATATAATATAATTTAATTTTTTAACACTAATGTAAGCACACATAATGTAATATTATCTGCAGTGTTTACCCAATTGGTCAAGGTATAGGTCAAATTAGATTTAATACTATTTCCTGTTAGACAGTGGTTCTAAATCCATGTAAATATGTGTGTTCACCTGCCTTCAGAGAGAAAAATTCGGTTCTTAAATTTAAAGTTGATTGTTTATGTAACTCAAATATTAAACTTAGTTTTTATGTGATACCTAATTTAGAAACTGAGAAGAAAAAAATCCAAATTTTGTGTATAATTTTATTTTTGTTTATATTTCACCATCAAATATAACCTAAAACAATGTTGCACTAATACCTCTGGGTCAAATAATTGATTACACCCACTCCCCAAGTCAGGCTGTATTCCAGGATTATGGCCTGGTCTCAGGGCAAAGAATAAGGTAGGCCTTATTTTATGCTTTGTGGGCACAGCGGCTTTGTCTCATATTTCAATATTTGGTTAAGAAATAAGACAAAACAACCAAACGCAATAGTTACATGGAACAACGATCGTATTAAAAGTATGGGAAGACAAGCTGTAGACAATCATGATGAAAGACCCTCCACAATTTTAATTGGGGGTCACAGCTCCCGCTTGCCTGATTGTCTCTGGTTTATTACGTTAATTCCATGTAAAACAAATATTTTTTTAAAATACATTGCAAAATATTAAACCAAGTATTGTAAGATATACGCAAACCAATTTACCAATATTGTGTATCTTGTAAGCTCTAATACTTCCATTAAAGTAAGAGCCAAGAAGCAGGACTTGCGCCTCGAACTCGAGAACATTTTCTTCTCCCCTCCTCAAAACGTACTCGGCATACTGTATTGTCTTTCCAGTTGTAATATTTATTTACAATGATATATCTAACCTGTTTTTGATATTGTGCTGTTTTTAATTTTTTTCTCAGCAACCTTTTTTTATTTACAGTTCAATGATTTTCCTATAAATTTATAAAGCCTAGAGACATACCTATATCAATTATAACGAAGTTTGTAGAGTCTTCATCTAGTTCTCTCTCACGTGAGACAACAATCATAAAGATCCATTTAGTAGTTCTTATGTTTTGCTATTTTAAAATATCCTGCTTTTGTATTATTGTATAGGATATATTGCTGTAAACAATAAATCGTGCTTCAAAAAACGAAATATTAAATTTACAATGACTACGTAGTGTATTTAAATAGGCACGAAATAACAAACGAACAAATATATATGACAAAGAATATAAGAATACGATTCAAGCAAATTACTAATTCACTGTCATATACATAATAGATATTATTAACTATATTATATTAATGGGTCATTACTAAACTGGCATCTTTTATCTTTGGACGTGTAAAATCAATCACGTTCACATCACTGAAAAAATAGTAATCGTCAATGGACAAAATATCCAAGATTATTTGATAAAAGAAACCAAATTTCAAATATACTGCGTTCAAATAGTCCTTGAGGAATCCCAACAACATTTTCAAATACAGTAGGTTTTTGTTTATGAATAGTAAAATCATACAAATAGGATCAGTCAATACATTCCACCACAAATAAAAATAAATAAACTGCATTTCAATGAAAATGTATTCGTAATGAATGTTTGTTTCAAGAATATTCTCCTTCGTGTTTACAATGCATGACGCCGAACGATTGTTAAATGTTTTATTGATGTTTTCCTGTCACAAAAGACTATTCGATACAATACTTATTCTGCCTTTGCAATGCTGACTATTGTGAGCCTGCACTCCAACTTTATTACCTGATTGAATACTAAGATTACATTATGCTCTGTCAGCGAATGTATAAAAACGGTACTTCATTATACTTTAACAAAATGTATAATTTATGTATGTATGCATGTATGTGTAGTTTATAATGATAAAATGATATTTAATGTATCATTTAACTAGAATTTCGTCTTATTCCATGCGGTAAGGAAACCATTTGTTAGCTTATTCCTAATATTCAATTTTATTTTTTGTATTATTATAAATATTGAAATGTTTAAGCCATGCAATAGAATTTTGTCTTCGTAAATACTAATTAGCTCTTTTATTCAAAGACATTCGAGGCATTTTAGTTCCAAAAGAGTTCTTGAGATTCTTCCATTTTAATTGCAATTTAAAAAGTGCAATGCATATTTTAAATTATATATAGTATAGTATATATTATATGTAGTATAAAACAAAACTAACAGTCTTTTTAGTTTGTGAAATAATAATAATTATATTACAAAAATAATTTATTGTTTTTTGTTCGCCAATTTTAGACCTCTAAAAATAATGCTTTTATTTCTTATTTGATATTAATCGGAAGCTCTTATCCTCAAGATATGCCTTTTGGTGGTTTGAACAAATCTACCCTCAGCCCTATTGGCTTTTAAAGCTCCAATTTTAATCTTACGAATTTATATTTTATTTAGTCAAACAGGTGATTATAATGCAAAACTTTAAAAACATCAAATGTTATACCTGATGCTAAATCTGTAAATTAAATGTTATTAATCACTGAACTGATTAATACAAGTTTTAAAGCCATAACCATCTCAATAGTTGTACTGAACAGTTTTCCTCTAAATTCAGATTCAAAGACATATAAGCAATGTAAAACGTTATGTTACATTAGGTTAAAAGAACGTAAACAACAGACAGTTGTTCAGCACAAATTTGTAGGGGATAGTTAAGACAGCATTTAAAACCATGCACAGCGATTTGCTTGATTTTTATCCAGATATGTTTCTGTGTTTAGATACAAAAACACACCGATACCGAAACATAATGAAGAATGAAATATGCTAAAAACTCCAACGCAAATCACATGAGAGAGAACGTGGGTTGAATGCAAACAAGTGATCAGATAAGAAGAACCCGCATCATCTTCAGATGATAAGTACGACGCCCTTAACTACAATGTATTAGATATGTAAAATGTTTAAATACCCCCGTCGCAGCAAACCTGCATACTCAGCGAATTTCCAATGAATATATAACATAACACATTAAAACACTTAACAGGATTCATAAGAAATGTATTCACAAACAAGCAATATTTAAAATATTAATTATTCTCTATAAGAATAACATTGGGGATGAGTACGCAGGTTTGCTGCAACAAGGCACACAAAATAATGGGTTTTTATGGAAATATCAATAGAAGTCATCTTAGTGAAGTCACATACCAAGTTTCATCCATATACATTCATAAATAAGCGACATATAACATTTTAAGTATTTTCCATAAGAATAACATGGGGACCAAGTACCTAGGTTTGCTGCTACAGGAAACATTGGCGAAAAATTGTTTTTTTTGCAAACAACAATAAACCACAACCAGATCAAGCCATATACCAAATTTCGTCAGTTTATGTTCATAAATAAGCGAGATATACAATTTTTCTTTTTCTCCATAAGAATAACATTAGACAACGTACTGTGTTTAGCACTTTCAATATCTCGGTAACCAATTGACATAGAGCAATGATCAAAATACTTAATGGTTTGTTTTTTAAGCTGAATTCAATGGTATAAATTAAAATTTGATTTAAATTAAAATTACATGTTAAAACCCCAAAAAACACATTTTTGGGGTACAAAACCCCCCTTCGGATGGTGCGATTCATCTGGTTTTCGAACTCGTTCAAATAAATGGTACTTTACACGTTTGTACCAAATTTCATTAAGACCGGACCTTTTTTACGAGAGTTATCGTGCTTACGGACACACATATATATATATATATAAATATATATATATATATAAATATATATATATATACATATATAAAAATTTGAACGAATGGTGTTTTTGGCATCTGGGGACCTCAAAATGAAAAGTTATCATGGTCTCGGGCTTAAGTCTTACCATGAGACCTACGGTAATAGCTTCTTCCCTATAGGGGAAATTCGCTAAAATAAACATTCTTAAACGAGAAAAAACAAAGTAATAGTAAATAAATGGAGCAATTTGCATTCTATATCCTTTGAAATAGTTGCGGTAAACGGTAAAACTGATCCTATACTTTATCGTATAACTTTTTATGTTTAATTCTTATATTCAGTATAGATTGTTTGCACAATAACTCTGGATCATAGTTTGACCCAGAAATATCTTTCCAAAGAAGTAAAATGTTTAGTATATATTTAATTAAAATATTTAATAATTTTCTTATCAGGCACTTGATCACATTGAGGGTTAACTGCTTCAAACCAGTTAAATAAGTATTTATATATTTCTCAACTTTGTTTCTTATAAGTTATACAAAGTCCTTCTTACTAAGCTTTGAGTAAAATTGACTAAATAAAAAAAAACGAGTACACAAAAAATAACTCTATGCCAACCAAAATATCTAAAAAACTTTTATCTTTTGAGGTAAGACATTATTGTTATAATAACATTAAAACAACGTCGGCCATAGAATTTATACTTTATATCGTATAAAGACCTACCACACTACTTTTAAGACCCTTATTTAATATGTTTTATCATTTAATCCCTATGTACACTTTAAAGGAAAAATAAATATTTCAGGATATACTTTTTGAACTAGAAGTAAGATACACAATAATTCAATGAAGCTAACAAAACTGAAATATAAATACTTTTCGTTAAATGAATACAAATTCGTCGTCAGAACTGAATTTGAATGGGTTTACATCATCATAGACCTGATGAAAATTTTTCAAGTAATTTACCAGACGAACGAAACACGAATCAACCATCAAACATGGTATTAAAACTACTACTAGACAATAATCATAAGCAGTGTACTACATCATCAGGTAAACTTGATAGCGAAAACACCTAGCTTTACAAACAATAGCGATGATTCATCGGTTGGCTGCGTTTAGAGAATCACTACTCCCTCGGTGATGCGTCTTAGTTGGCATTGTCTCTCAGCAAGAGAGTTCAATACAAAGTTGTAGCAGCAACGTTGTGACACAGCATTGACAGGCTATCATACCATGTGCTCGACTGTTGTTTGATATCGAAAACACCTAGCTTTACAAACAATAGCGATGATTCATCGGTTGGCTGCGTTTAGAGAATCACTACTCCCTCGGTGATGCGTCTTAGTTGGCATTGTCTCTCAGCAAGAGAGTTCAATACAAAGTTGTAGCAGCAACGTTGTGACACAGCATTGACAGGCTATCATACCATGTGCTCGACTGTTGTTTGATATCGAAAACACCTAGCTTTACAAACAATAGCGATGATTCATCGGTTGGCTGCGTTTAGAGAATCACTACTCACTCGGTGATGCGTCTCAGTTGGCATTGTCTCTCAGCAAGAGAGTTCAATACAAAGTTGTAGCAGCAACGTTGTGACACAGCATTGACAGGCTATCATACCATGTGCTCGACTGTTGTTTGATATCGAAAACACCTAGCTTTACAAACAATAGCGATGATTCATCGGTTGGCTGCGTTTAGAGAATCACTACTCACTCGGTGATGCGTCTCAGTTGGCATTGTCTCTCAGCAAGAGAGTTCAATACAAAGTTGTAGCAGCAACGTTGTGACACAGCATTGACAGGCTATCATACCATGTGCTCGACTGTTGTTTGATATCGAAAACACCTAGCTTTACAAACAATAGCGATGATTCATCGGTTGGCTGCGTTTAGAGAATCACTACTCACTCGGTGATGCGTCTCAGTTGGCATTGTCTCTCAGCAAGAGAGTTCAATACAAAGTTGTAGCAGCAACGTTGTGACACAGCATTGACAGGCTATCATACCATGTGCTCGACTGTTGTTTGATATCGAAAACACCTAGCTTTACAAACAATAGCGATGATTCATCGGTTGGCTGCGTTTAGAGAATCACTACTCACTCGGTGATGCGTCTCAGTTGGCATTGTCTCTCAGCAAGAGAGTTCAATACAAAGTTGTAGCAGCAACGTTGTGACACAGCATTGACAGGCTATCATACCATGTGCTCGACTGTTGTTTGATATCGAAAACACCTAGCTTTACAAACAATAGCGATGATTCATCGGTTGGCTGCGTTTAGAGAATCACTACTCACTCGGTGATGCGTCTCAGTTGGCATTGTCTCTCAGCAAGAGAGTTCAATACAAAGTTGTAGCAGCAACGTTGTGACACAGCATTGACAGGCTATCATACCATGTGCTCGACTGTTGTTTGATATCGAAAACACCTAGCTTTACAAACAATAGCGATGATTCATCGGTTGGCTGCATTTAGAGAATCACTACTCACTCGGTGATGCGTCTCAGTTGGCATTGTCTCTCAGCAAGAGAGTTCAATACAAAGTTGTAGCAGCAACGTTGTGACACAGCATTGACAGGCTATCATACCATGTGCTCGACAGTTGTTTGATATCGAAAACACCTAGCTTTACAAACAATAGCGATGATTCATCGGTTGGCTGCGTTTAGAGAATCACTACTCACTCGGTGATGCGTCTCAGTTGGCATTGTCTCTCAGCAAGAGAGTTCAATACAAAGTTGTAGCAGCAACGTTGTGACACAGCATTGACAGGCTATCATACCATGTGCTCGACTGTTGTTTGATATCGAAAACACCTAGCTTTACAAACAATAGCGATGATTCATCGGTTGGCTGCGTTTAGAGAATCACTACTCACTCGGTGATGCGTCTCAGTTGGCATTGTCTCTCAGCAAGAGAGTTCAATACAAAGTTGTAGCAGCAACGTTGTGACACAGCATTGACAGGCTATCATACCATGTGCTCGACTGTTGTTTGATATCGAAAACACCTAGCTTTACAAACAATAGCGATGATTCATCGGTTGGCTGCGTTTAGAGAATCACTACTCACTCGGTGATGCGTCTCAGTTGGCATTGTCTCTCAGCAAGAGAGTTCAATACAAAGTTGTAGCAGCAACGTTGTGACACAGCATTGACAGGCTATCATACCATGTGCTCGACTGTTGTTTGATATCGAAAACACCTAGCTTTACAAACAATAGCGATGATTCATCGGTTGGCTGCGTTTAGAGAATCACTACTCACTCGGTGATGCGTCTCAGTTGGCATTGTCTCTCAGCAAGAGAGTTCAATACAAAGTTGTAGCAGCAACGTTGTGACACAGCATTGACAGGCTATCATACCATGTGCTCGACTGTTGTTTGATATCGAAAACACCTAGCTTTACAAACAATAGCGATGATTCATCGGTTGGCTGCGTTTAGAGAATCACTACTCACTCGGTGATGCGTCTCAGTTGGCATTGTCTCTCAGCAAGAGAGTTCAATACAAAGTTGTAGCAGCAACGTTGTGACACAGCATTGACAGGCTATCATACCATGTGCTCGACTGTTGTTTGATATCGAAAACACCTAGCTTTACAAACAATAGCGATGATTCATCGGTTGGCTGCGTTTAGAGAATCACTACTCACTCGGTGATGCGTCTCAGTTGGCATTGTCTCTCAGCAAGAGAGTTCAATACAAAGTTATAGCAGCAACGTTGTGACACAGCATTGACAGGCTATCATACCATGTGCTCGACTGTTGTTTGATATCGAAAACACCTAGCTTTACAAACAATAGCGATGATTCATCGGTTGGCTGCGTTTAGAGAATCACTACTCACTCGGTGATGCGTCTCAGTTGGCATTGTCTCTCAGCAAGAGAGTTCAATACAAAGTTGTAGCAGCAACGTTGTGACACAGCATTGACAGGCTATCATACCATGTGCTCGACTGTTGTTTGATATCGAAAACACCTAGCTTTACAAACAATAGCGATGATTCATCGGTTGGCTGCGTTTAGAGAATCACTACTCACTCGGTGATGCGTCTCAGTTGGCATTGTCTCTCAGCAAGAGAGTTCAATACAAAGTTGTAGCAGCAACGTTGTGACACAGCATTGACAGGCTATCATACCATGTGCTCGACTGTTGTTTGATATCGAAAACACCTAGCTTTACAAACAATAGCGATGATTCATCGGTTGGCTGCGTTTAGAGAATCACTACTCACTCGGTGATGCGTCTCAGTTGGCATTGTCTCTCAGCAAGAGAGTGCAATACAAAGTTGTAGCAGCAACGTTGTGACACAGCATTGACAGGCTATCATACCATGTGCTCGACTGTTGTTTGATATCCATCCAGTTAATTACACTTCTGTGTTGTTGCCATTGGTCACTGAGCTATCAATAACGACCAAGGTTGCTAAAGTATTACTTGAACTTATTCAGTAACTAAGTACAATAGTCTTACTCATTCTACATTCATAATTCATTTATATTAGCATACAAATACTCAAGAGTTTGTAACGACGTACTGCATAGTGATAAAGCAGCCTAAAATAGAACTGTTCTTAATATTTTATTTAAGTTATGAATAATTTGTACATATAATAAACTTGTTTTGTATTTTATACATATATGGTTTAGGTTAAATATTCAGGTAAATTAGGTCCAATGAATATATACCAATTTAAACAGCGTTTATGGATGTAACATTAAAGTCAAATACCCCCGTCGCAGCAAACCTGCGTACTCAGCGAATTTCCAATGCATAATATATGTCTTAATACCATATAAAGCCGCATACCAAGTTTCATAAAAATATATTCATATATAAGCGATATATACAATTTTAATTATTCTCCATAAGAATAGCATTGGTGATGAGTACATAGGTTTGCTGAAAAAAGGAACAAACAATCGGTTTTTATGCAAATATAAATATAATTTAACTAGGTGAAGCCACATACCAAGTTTAATCAATATTCAATCATAAGTAAGCACTATATAACATTTTAATTATTCTCCATAAGAATAACATGGGAGATGAGTAAGCAGGTTTGCTGCAACAAGGAACTAAAAAATGGGTTTTTAAGCAAATATAAATATAACTCAGCAAGGTGAAGCCACATACCAAGTTTTATTAATTTATGTTCATAATTAAGGGGGAGTCATTACATTTTACTTATTCTCCATAAGAATAACATGGGGCTGAGTACGCAGGTTCGCTGCTACGGGGATAATCAACCAAAAATAAATTTTTTGTGCAAATATCAATATACCAGTACTACGTGACCCCACGTGCCAAGTTTCATCAATATACGTTCATTAATAATGGAGATTTCAATTATAATTTATTCTCCATAAGGATAACATTGGACAACGTACTGTGTTTAGCACTTTGAATATCTCTGCAGCGGTTGGACGTAGAATCACAATTTAAACACCAAAATGATTGTTTTGTGAAGCTGAGTTGATTGGTGAAGGCAAAAGTGAAGTTTACATTAAAATTAACTTAGGAAAAGCCAAAAACCTTTTTTCCCATAAGATTAACATAGGAGATTTTATGAGTAGGTTTTTTTTGGATTTTATCCGCAACCACTTAACCTAGCTTAATAATTCAAAATACCATATTATTTGTTTTTTAAGCTCTATAACATGGTCTAAACCAAAATTAAGTGTTTTAAAAAGTTTAGGGTAAAAAATGCAAAAAACTGATTTTTCGAAAATTTAAAACCCCTATAAAAACTGTGGAAAATTTTAATTAATAAAATATCTAGACCTAATAAATTTCTACAATAACAAATATAACTATACCATTTTAAAATGTATCGTAACACATATGTACAACAAAGTTATTATTTGACATGTATAAGGAAAGAGCAAGCAAATACAAATTACATTCTGAGAATGGGATCAATTTTTAATTAATTATTCAGAGTGGAAATAAATATTAAAGAGATTTTAATTAGTTAATGGGAGTCACGGTTGTGATCTATTTTACTTATAAAAATCAAAGCCCATTTTAATTTAAATCAATTCATCCTATTACATATCGTATACTTATAGTTGCGTTTAAAAATATTATAATTTATCTGTAGAGGACTATACACATTTTGTACGATTTATTTATCATAAGTAAATATAAAGGAATATTTGATCAATTACATGTAATGAAATTTTTTTTTATTATTTAAAAGTGTAGGGAAAACAAAGTCTTTTTAGATGTTCAAAGCAGAGCTATATTAATAGGATGGATAAACTACGTCTCAAACCATAAAAAATATATTTAAACTTATACAGTACTTCCACACTAGACGGTAAATATAAAAAAGATGGTTCAAGGCATGCAATATATTATGTAGTGTTCTAAGATGTAGGTTATTTATTCTGTTAATTGTAACAACACGCAACTCAAGAAATTATATATATTTAATGTAAACGGTATTTTCCCCATCATACTAAACCAAAGTTTAACATTTGTTCTAGCTTGTAGAGGCTATAGCCTCTAACATATTTAAGAATTATTAGAAGTACCGTTTACTGGATAATAACTCAATACTAATTGTTACGTTTCACACTTGGTGATATCACAGAAATATTATAAATCATTACAGCTGATAACTAGTTAATTTTAAAGTTTATAACTTTATTTTGATAATTTTAAGGAAATATATAAATGAAAAATTATGGCAGAAAATTGGACTCTATTTTTCAGCCTTCAAATGTAGGTCAAAAAATGTACAATAGCTTTAGAAACCTGCGAACAGACAGTAAATTGCATTGTTTTTCACATTTTGCCCTTACATAATTATAAATTGACTAATCGCTTGAAGGGGCCATTGCCCCTAACTATCCTCAAAAATAATCTACCTTACCTGATTTTTTTAAAGAGGTTGGCAGCCCCTTTTTGCCTTTCTTTGCTTGTCCACATAGACTATACATCTGTATGTGGAACGAATCCAGCAAAGCAAGGAGTGAGCCGTTACAGTACGAGTTGAACGGTACTGATTAAATTTACTCATCAAATTAATGATAAATTGTTAACTCTTTACATGCTGAGGAATATAAAAGAATATAGGAACACATTTTAGTACGTAAACAAAGATGACACTTCATTACATGTTTTAATGTAGACAGAGCAAATGTTTTAAATTCCCAAACTTTTCTTCTGGGGGATGTTGTACGTTATTGCTCGTTTGCTGGTAACATTTGAAACACTGCTAGTTTTCCCCAGTCCCTGGTACCAGGACCTTTAATTTGAGCCCTGTCCTATCATCCTTCGATTTGCCAAAATCCCACATTTTTGACTGAAATATTTCGCCTATAGAACTATATAAAAAGATAATAGTATTGTGATAATTTCAAATAACAAACGAGGTAACAACAAACATTATAAAAAGCTTTTTTGATAATATTTTGGGAGCTTATGTTTCATATTTGTTCCAATTTGCATATTCATTACGGCTTAGTAGTAGGAGATTGTTACAGGGAATTGCAGCCCTCCGAAGATGAAACGTAAACATGGATGTGTAAGGCCGTGTTTGTTTAACTTCCGGTATTGTTGTATGACGTCATTTCCGACCCGATGTTCACAGGAAGTAGAACGAGTTCAGAAAACATAAAATGGAAGATATAAAGGCATCACTGAGTTTGATTCTGTTGCTGCTTCATAATGGCTCTTTGTTTCAGTAGTTTTGTTACGTTTCTATATGTTCAAGTATTATTAGTTGCGAGTTTCCATAGAGTACGCAGGTGCAAGTATTTGATTGGTGCTTGCATTTACATGATACAATTATATAATTACTGGGATTAAGTTTACAGTTGATGAAGACGTTAACTGTTAACTGTAATACGCACGTCACAATGCATCATTTATCACCTCAGCACCTTGAGTTGGCAACAATGGAGAGGACATAACTGCTGGTTAACTCTCAACTGTTGGCTGTATTGTGTTTGGGGGTTGGAAGTTATACGAATGACTAATCTTGAGATAATACTGTTTCAAATAAATAATGATGGACCGTATCCTTTTATTACTTCCCCTTAGCCCGTTATGTTTTTTAACTTGATACTATTTATTAAGTATATTTAGTATACGAATATAGGATATTATATTGAACTGTTATAAATTAGTAAAATACGTTGTATGTTCAATAATGTCATTATATTTGCACGGTTACTGGGGACGATTTTATTAACAGATAGTTTTAATTCTGTAAAATAAGATAAGATTCTGTAGAATAAGAGATAAGGCAAAAATACCAGATATTTATTAGTATTACAGTCATATTTAAAAACTAAAATAATATATTTATAACTCTTAGAATTATTCTTACGATTAAGGTTTTTTATGAGATGTCATCAATTGTGTCTATTTTACTTTATGTAAAGTCTCTAATACATAACTCGCATGAAATGTACTATAAAAACAGGGATTTGCTCCAGAATTTCTAGATAATATAGATATTTCAAAAATTACTACCCAGTAAAAGTTTTGTTTCAAAGATCGAGCTTTCTCCGGTTCTAAATGAACATGCACTGCAGACAAATACGTCAAGAACTGAACTAGTTTATATTTAGTACAATGTGTCCATGAAACCGTAGATGTTTTAGTTTAGTCCGGAGAGGTAAAACAACATCCTCTTAAATATAATTTTTAATACCATAACAAACTCAATTCATTTGCATGAATTTACATAAACTTAGGAATAAATGTTAAATTTTACATATATACTATTGCAATGACTATTCGTCATATATACCATTTTAAATTATTTTAATACATTCTAAATTCCAATATATATATATATATATATATATATATATATATATATATTAACATTTAATGAAGATGAAAAAATCTTATTTAAATCACGCACACTAAATCGCTGTCTAATTCCTGAACGTTTTGGATTATTTGAATGTAATTTAATATTCAATTTTGATTTTTGTTTTACAAAATGACAGACTAATTACAATCGTTAAGTTTTAATTATCTCATTTAAAGTCAGTTTAGTGAAACATTTATTGTTTATTAAATAAAATCCAATTTAGTAAAAATTATGCTATTTTAAATTAGGTTTTGGAAATGTGTTTGGTTACAAAACGTGACATAATTATGCTATGCAGAATAAGTGCAATCCGACTATAAGCAGGTAAGATGTTTAAAAAACGTTAAGGACCATTTAAACCATTATTAGGGAAAACGTACAGATATTTTTTATTGGAACGTTGTTTATCAAACATTTTTAAATTGAGTTAGCTGCAGTATTTGGATCCACTTGACCAAATGGAGATTTGATTACTAGCTTTCTTTTTTCTTTTGTTTACTAAAATTTACTCTGTTTCCGATTTATATAAAAAGCAGAAACAAAAGAGTAAGTACCGTGGTTTTCAAACTTTGTATTTTTTTTTTGAGGAGGAAGAGGAGTAAATGCATCATGCACACCGGCAGCAACCGGTAGTGTGGGGCTCTCACCCACTAAAAATTTCCTCTCGGCTCTCAGGGTCTAGCCTTAAACCGTTTGGCACATAATCAAGTCTAGGCCACTTGTCGTTAGCCCGTTAGGAACTACTCAGAGGGCTGAACGTCAATCAAGCCGATCCAGATCGGACTTCTTCGTCTTCAGTAGGGCTTCGTACCAGGGTTCATCCCTACGGAGTATTGTCTCCACGACTGTGCCTGGATCCAGAGAACCGACCTCAGACACCACAGACGCTCGGAGGTTATGCCACTTGCTACATGCACGTATGGTGTGCTCTACGGAATCGGTGACACCTGCACAGTATGTGCAGTTCGGATCTCACCAAGTATGTTGGCGTAGGATTTCCTGGATGACGGCTTGATGAGAATATCATCGGGTCGTGACTTGGGGCCTCTCATCTTTTTGGGCTTGGTCACTAGTGTTCTTGTTTTTGGTCTGCTGAGACTGGCCCTTCCTCATCTTCTTGGAATTCACCACTTGCCTCCACTCTTGCCTCCGTGACTCATGTTTTTCATTGGTTTCGGCTTCTCTGGAGGTAGAAGCCCAATTCCGTAGGTCTTCAAGCCGTGACTCACGTTCTTCATTGGTTTCGGCTTCTCTGGAGAAAGAAGCCCGATTCCGTAGGTCTTCAAGCCGTGACTCACGTTCTTCTTTGGTTTCGGCTTCTCTGGAGGTAGAAGCCCAATTCCGTAGGTATTCAAGCCGTGACTCACGTTCTTCATTGGTTTCGGCTTCTCTGGAGGTAGAAACCCAATTCCGTAGGTCTTCAAGCCGTGACTCACGTTCTTCATTGGTTTCGGCTTCTCTGGAGGTAGAAGCCCGATTCCGTAGGTCTTCAAGCCGTGACTCACGTTCTTCATTGGTTTCGGCTTCTCTGGTGGTAGAAGCCCGATTCCGTAGGTCTTCAAGCCGTGACTCACGTTCTTCATTGGTTTCGGCTTCTCTGGAGAAAGAAGCCCGATTCCAGAGGTCTTCAAGCCGTGACTCACGTTCTTCATTGGTTTCGGCTTCTCTGGAGGTAGAAGCCCAATTCCGTAGGTCTTCAAGCCGTGACTCACGTTCTTCATTGGTTTCGGCTTCTCTGGAGGTAGAAGCCCGATTCCGTAGGTCTTCAAGCCGTGACTCACGTTCTTCATTGGTTTCGGCTTCTCTGGAGGTAGAAGCCCGATTCCGTAGGTCTTCAAGCCGTGACTCACGTTCTTCATTGGTTTCGGCTTCTCTGGAGGTAGAAGCCCGATTCCGTAGGTCTTCAAGCCGTGACTCACGTTCTTCATTGGTTTCGGCTTCTCTGGAGGTAGAAGCCCAATTCCGTAGGTCTTCAAGCCGTGACTCACGTTCTTCATTGGTTTCGGCTTCTCTGGAGGTAGAAGCCCGATTCCGTAGGTCTTCAAGCCGTGACTCACGTTCTTCTTTGGTTTCGGCTTCTCTGGAGGTAGAAGCCCAATTCCGTAGGTATTCAAGCCGTGACTCACGTTCTTCATTGGTTTCGGCTTCTCTGGAGGTAGAAACCCAATTCCGTAGGTCTTCAAGCCGTGACTCACGTTCTTCATTGGTTTCGGCTTCTCTGAAGGTAGAAGCCCGATTCCGTAGGTCTTCAAGCCGTGACTCACGTTCTTCATTGGTTTCGGCTTCTCTGGAGGTAGAAGCCCAATTCCGTAGGTCTTCAAGCCGTGACTCACGTTCTTCATTGGTTTCGGCTTCTCTGGAGGTAGAAGCCCGATTCCGTAGGTCTTCAAGCCGTGACTCACGTTCTTCATTGGTTTCGGCTTCTCTGGAGGTAGAAGCCCAATTCCGTAGGTCTTCAAGCCGTGACTCACGTTCTTCATTGGTTTCGGCTTCTCTGGAGAAAGAAGCCCGATTCCGTAGGTCTTCAAGCCGTGACTCACGTTCTTCTTTTGTTTCGGCTTCTCTGGAGGTAGAAGCCCAATTCCGTAGGTATTCAAGCCGTGACTCACGTTCTTCATTGGTTTCGGCTTCTCTGGAGGTAGAAACCCAATTCCGTAGGTCTTCAAGCCGTGACTCACGTTCTTCATTGGTTTCGGCTTCTCTGGAGGTAGAAGCCCGATTCCGTAGGTCTTCAAGCCGTGACTCACGTTCTTCATTGGTTTCGGCTTCTCTGGAGGTAGAAGCCCAATTCCGTAGGTCTTCAAGCCGTGACTCACGTTCTTCATTGGTTTCGGCTTCTCTGGAGGTAGAAGCCCGATTCCGTAGGTCTTCAAGCCGTGACTCACGTTCTTCATTGGTTTCGGCTTCTCTGGAGGTAGAAGCCCGATTCCGTAGGTCTTCAAGCCGTGACTCACGTTCTTCATTGGTTTCGGCTTCTCTGGAGGTAGAAGCCCGATTCCGTAGGTCTTCAAGCCGTGACTCACGTTCTTCATTGGTTTCGGCTTCTCTGGAGGTAGAAGCCCAATTCCGTAGGTCTTCAAGCCGTGACTCACGTTCTTCATTGGTTTCGGCTTCTCTGGAGGTAGAAGCCCGATTCCGTAGGTCTTCAAGCCGTGACTCACGTTCTTCATTGGTTTCGGCTTCTCTGGAGGTAGAAGCCCGATTCCGTAGGTCTTCAAGCCGTGACTCACGTTCTTCATTGGTTTCGGCTTCTCTGGAGGTAGAAGCCCGATTCCGTAGGTCTTCAAGCCGTGACTCGCGTTCTTCATCGTTTTCGGCTGCTCTTTTTTCTGCAGTTTGTTTTGATTTGGCCAATTTTCTGTCGATTGACGCTTTTTTTGGTTGCATGTGGATAAAAAAAGAAATATTTTAACTTATGTTAAAATAAAAAAGTTAATATAAATTCAAATAACATAATTCATTCAAGTACCACAATTCAAAAGATAATAAACCAGCCAGTGTTTAATTTCTTTGTTTACATTGTGTTGTTTACATTTAAACAAATGACAGTTTAAAGAAACTTTCATATTTTTTTTAATTACAGCTGTTAATTTTGTAAACACTAAATTTCTAAAACCTCACACTCCACCCTTGTATGCCCTCTGGGTCGGAGCCCTTTGGACAGATTTGCACCAAACTTCACACAAATCATCCTTGTATAATGCTTAATAATGCCTGAAAGTTTCATTACAATCTGTCGAGCGGTGTCGGAGTCCATAGGCTACATACATATATATATACATGCATACATACTTCCTCTTTTATAGATATAGATTAAGCACCACGGTAAAAAGTAAAGCTTTGTCTATTATTGTTTAAGAAAATATATTGTTAAACGTTTGGGAGATTAGAAATAAAAATCGCATTGTTGGTTAGCTTCTCCGCAAAATAAATATTTCATACTGCATAAATAATTAGAATATTAATCTTTATTTTTAAAACGTAATGTTTATTATTTAAATATTTCTATGAACTTAACAGTTTTATTAGAAATTGTTTTTTGTTTTTTTAATAGTCAGCTGAAAATATGCACGACGATATTTCTTCAAGCTAACTCCCTATGATTAACCCTGCTATTATTCTTCTCGAACTCAAAAATTAAATAAGTCGATAATATACCAAGCAAAAAAAAAAAAATATGTGGTATGTAATATGTAGTACCACAATGAGGTGAGTGATATGTGGTATGTGATATGTATTACCACAATGTGGTATGTGATATGTGGTACCATAATGTGGTATGTGATATGTGGTACCACTATGTGGTATGTGATATGTGGTACCACAATGTGGTATGTTATATGTGGTACCATAATGTGGTATGTGATATGTGGTACCATAATATGGTATGCGATATGTGGTACCTTAATGTGGTATGTGATATGTGGTACAACAATGTGGTATGTGATATGTGGGACCACAATGTAGTATGTAACATGTGGTACCATAATGTGGTATGTGATATGTGGTACCATAATGTGGTATGTGATATGTGGTACCATAATGTGGTATGTGATATGTGGTACCATGATGTGGTATGTGATATGTGGTTTAACAATGTGGTATGTGATATGTGATACGACAATGTGGTATGTGATATGTGGTACCTTAATGTGGTATGTAATATGTGGTACCACAATGTGGTACGTCATATGTGGTACCACAATGTGGTATGTGATGTAGTACCACAATGTGGTATGTGATGTAGTACCACAATGTGGTATGTAATCGAGAGAAAACTTACATCAAAGGGAGCTTAGTAAGCATTCTTCAGTACTAAATTTAATGTTAAATGTAAACTCATTATTACCAAATATTGCGATATAATGATATTATTATAATATTTTCTTTACTTCAGTAATAATACAACTTGGTGCTACGTCAATCCTGTCTCAAAGACATTAGTGGCCTGTTCACTGTTCAGTTATGTTGAGGTTTAGTTATAGTGTACGCAAATGAACGGGAACTACAATGAACTGTAGCGGTAACTGACCTAAATTGTGCCTTTGCAGTCGAAGTTTCTGTTTAATCATCCGATGCCAATAGGTTCCAGTTGATAACGATCTCTGGGTCACATCTTCAAAATAACAAATTTTACGTTTACAATTATAACTGTATTATTCGATGAAACAATGTTCTGATTTTATGATTTAAAGTGTCTTAGCATTAACTGTACCATTTACAGAACATTTAGAAACCAACCTCATATTTTTGTCATCATCTAATACGATCGTCTTTTTCTATTTATTTTCATATTAATTTCCTCTTCAATCAATTTCCAGTATCCCTAAGAATCTTGTGGTTTTATAATACATTTGACTTTTGATTTAACTTTTCTAATTAAAAAAAATTTTAAAATCAAATTGTATCTAAATAACATGAACAACGGATCGCACCCAACCACAGGCATCCGCCCATGTTTGTACTTTTCCACAATAACAAAGTGAAAATAAAAACATGTATTATCATTGTATAGTATAATAACGTAATGATATTTATATTCAGTAAAAAATAAATAAATAAGTGCATTTATATATATTTTTTTTTAATTTGAATTTGCATTACAACTTAATGTTTCCTGACTTTTTTAAACAGTAATTTCTCAAAGGTTTGCTTGACAGATTACAACTATAATCATTAATCGTTCAAATCTAATTATAAACCGTATACAAATTATATTTATGTATGAATATTTATTCTGGTACGCATTCATACTCCATAATGTACAATCAGTTGCAGGTTACTATCGTAAGAGAAGCTAGTATGACAAGTCGTGGCTTTCATCACCTGCAACCCCTTCTGTTGGGAACAATAGAGAAGATATTACGGTCGGTTGGACCTCAATCGTATTGTGTATTGTCTGAGGATCTTAGGAGTTCTAGGGGAATCTAATGCAAGCGAGGGTAATGTTTTGAAATAATCTTCACAATATTGTATGCCTTCACCCTTCCATGTGGTTTCCCCATTATTATTTTTTTATTTTGTCTATATCATATGACAATGGATCATTTCGAATAATTAACGGTCGTACAGAATACCTATTTTAATATCAGCATTTGTTTTACAGTTTTAATAAAAAAACACTATTAATGTCAAAATGAATTTTAAGAATTCAAAAAAATCTGTAGTGTAAAACGATAGGTAACGTAAAGGTTCATAATGTTTTGGGGGTAGAACTTATTTTATAATATGAAGTAACTCAGTTTATCTCTCGACGACAACCTCCCTTCGAGGAAGACTAAATTGTTTAACTTTTGATTGGTCTTATGATGCAAATCGAGCCGTCACTCAGGATTACGTGGGATATGAATATAAATAGAATTAAGTTAAAGTTTTAGGGTCAGAAAATGTTTGAAGCTGGTAAACAAACGGCTAAGAACATTTAATCACGACAAAACTTTAATTTTAAAATGGAAAGGTGTTATATCTCAGCACTATTTATTTGGCTAACCAATATCTGATGAACGCTCAAATCTCTCTTGCCATCGATATCAGATGTTCCACTTTAAATATTTTTTATTGGGAAGATTATTGGAATTTTCTTTAATAATTTTTGTTTTAATCTATACAATACCGAACGAGATAAATTTATACCCTAATTTAGTCAAGCAGTGGTTATAAATTCGATAAATAATGGATCGAACTGCCAATTCGTGGGTTTATTTTTTCCAGTTGGAAATGTAAAAGCTCGGTGGCAAAGTAACAGATGTTTCTGACATTTGTGTTTCAACTGCAGAGAAACATTTCATAATAATGTGTTCATGTTGTATGGAGCCGACCGTTGTATGGATGAATGCTGACCGTTGTTACATAGTTGTTCTACTGTGTCGAGTACGAATCACATTCCACCCTCGGGTGCTTTCACAGATTACACCATACACTCGGTGCATATTAAGCTTTGATCTATTCAACTGAAAAAGGTCTCTTTGTAATTTTTTACAGTAAAACTGCACTACAATTACAATATTTTGTTTTATCAAATACACATATAATAGCACCTAACCACATAGTAAATGCCAAAGAAAGTATAATTTTAAAAAATATTATATATGCCATTGTGATATGCACGAGTAATATTAAACAATAATGTGTGTTGCTATTGATAGTAATTAAAATTGAAAGGCATTAGAATCATTACGACTTTATCACTTTATAGCTATATTATAGTCTTGCAATAGATATGTTCGATTAGCTTTGACAAACAACCTAGTTTATTCACCTAATTTCAGTTTTATAGTTACATATATTCACAAAGCTGATCAAATGATAGTACTTCAAATGGATTTTCACTTGACACTTTTATTTTATTTATAGGCTTAGGAAAAGTTTTATCTAATAGCTTGTCTGACATATTTTCACCAAGACCTTTAATTCAAGTATAAGGTTCAAGGAGGTGACTTATGGATTTATTAAAGGTTTCTAGGATGGTTTGGCTTCTTATGTAAATAAGGTATCAGCAAAAGAGACAACTGTTTCTACAACATGTTGATAAGAATTTGGTGAAATTAGGTGTGATTTAACTGAGTTCTCATGAAATAAAGGCAGTATTAAAAATATTATATTACTAATAATCGCAAAATATAACAGGTTATTTAGGCAGTGATGATGTAGAAGTGCAAATAGAAACGTATAACCTCTTTTCAGCTAATATCTGCGAATTTTACTTTATTATTAAAGTTGAGTGCGTTTTAAAACAATATTTGGCAATAAACTTATTTTCTCTGTTGTTATTATTATTATTTAATTGAGCGGAGCTCCTATTCTACACTCTGGCTTTTTATTTACACGTACTCCTGCTGAACGGCTGGAGTGATCCTCACGAAATTTTGCTCGGTCATAGTAACCATCTATGGGAAGGTATAAATCTGAATAGGTCCAAATCGGACATAAGGGTTCTGCCCTACGGCCCTTTAAAGTTACCATATTATTTGGTTTGTTTACTGTGTGTTGATTATACAGCTGTTATATGGATCAAATTTAAATGCAGACTGTTACTATCAGCTGTTTGTAAATACAGTAGTTTTCTGTGAAATTGTTGTTTTGTTTATTTTAGTGGTTTGTTTGTCGATACATTTCTGAAAATTATTGATTAAATAAATACTCGCTCCGCTCAATATTGCAAGCAGACAACTGCATTGTATACCTAGTTAACTAATTTATCACATACAAAATTAATAGGGGTTTGCCAATTGCGTATGAAAATACTGTTTAATATTTACAGTTTAAACTTTAAACTTTATCTGACCAATTTTTTATTCTTTGTTTAAAATTCATTGTTGGTAATAGAGAGTTCATGTTTGTTTAAACACAATTCTAGGTCATTT
Source organism: Allygus modestus (assembly GCA_963675035.1). NCBI lineage: Eukaryota > Metazoa > Arthropoda > Insecta > Hemiptera > Cicadellidae > Allygus > Allygus modestus. The sequence goes on from OY776115.1 coordinate 12,828,384, forward strand.
TTAAAGTCTTTAATATGAATATTCACACTTTATTTTTACTAATCAGTGGTGGAATATGTCCGCAATAATTTCTTAACAACAGATTTGTTAAACTGAGAACAAAATATTGTTTAATTGGCTGATTTTCACCAATAGGTTCTAATTAGATAAATGTGTTTTTACAGGCTAATTGGTAATACTGTGCACTGCAAGGTCAGGCGGAGTAGTTGTCAGGTGTAAAAGTAGGCATAAAAGTACTGGGAATTATTAAATTACATAAATTTATGATAAACTGCATTTTCCAATTTTAAATTCTCATATGACAAGATTTAGTCAATTTACGTTCACTTTAATACCTCGGGAAATGTTTGTGCTATAATACTAATATAGAGCTAACAATTGTTGACTGTTGTCGTCCTATTGGTTTAAATATAGTATTTTTACATCTGGATATTGTTGTGCCTTTTAAATTTAAGGCTTATAAACTTAAAGATTAATTTTTTTAAGGGTAAATTTTATAAATTTAGATTACAATAAATATATGTTATAGTTAATGAAAATTTAAAAAAAATATCCAGTTTAAATGGTTCTAGTAAATAAAATTACATTTAACCAACTAATAATCGAACCATCTCTCACTGTATGGTTACAATATTTTTACTCATTGCCATATAAATAGATACATCGTGAAATTTCATATAATGTAGCCATTTGTTTATTGTGGTAATGATGTATAATTCCTGTTCTCTTCAGTCATGATAAACTAGACAGTTAAAAGTTCTCAAATGAAACATAGGACTGTCTGCAGTTTCATTATTAGTTAATGTACGCAAATAAACGTGAACTGTAATGAACCTTGTAGAGTTGTGATCCCACCCGCGGCAACTGAACCGAGCTCATTACACATCTCCAATGAATTTTATATTTTCTAGAAACATTTTTCTCCTTGTTTACTATTATCTGGGTACATTTTTATATCGTAATGTTTCATAAAAGTAACTGAGCCAAAATAAATTAATTATTGGTCTTCACCAATTTGTAGTTTTATTTTGACGATTCCATTACCTTATAATATAAATATGCCTTTATGCTGTTTATCTTAACTGCTCCTTGAGTATATTCAGCATACACTGGTTTTGATGTCAATCGTCGTTATTACTACAAGTTTTTGAGTTTATTGATAAAGTCTTTTGTTTACATTTTTCAACTTGGGCACTCTTCTTAAAAGTATTGCATTCTGGGAATCTCGCTATACTGAAGGTTAGCGTCTTGAAACTTTGTTGTAGGAGTCACGGTTCTTTACTGGGATGCTCACCTAGCCAAGATGTTTGAATAATCTTCTATAAAATGTCTTTCCCTCTACAAACTACCTCTAGCTTTAAACAAATGATGAATTAAACGTGTAAAATAGTGAGTACAGGAGAACTAGGAGAAGGCTAAAATATGTTACCTTAGTTCTCAAAATTCTGCTCCTACAGAATCTGCAGTATTTCTGATTATAAACGCTGCAGTATTAAATTACAGTTTGTATATTTATTATTAAGAAACGGTAGTTCAAATTTTACCAGGCTGTCAATAATGAATTTCTTCAATGAAGGTTTATATAAAACTTTAATATTACGTGAATTTAATATTGGTCCTGCCGATCCCAGTTGCACCTTAAAGACTCATGGAGAGCGAAACACCCTTGTTAATGTGCTGGAGAAACGATTAAATTTACTATAACAGACAGATTTGTATATAAAACCATCTGTCATAGATAAACTTATAAACTTTTAATGTGACGCCATTTGACAATTTTGGGCCATTTCTGAAATTTACACATATATTGGAATTTTGTCACAAATGTTGGAATCCTAATGAACATTTTGATATGCAATGTGTTGGGCTTCTACTATGGTAACAATCAATTTATGAATCAAAGCTATTTTCATCTAGAATAACCTTTTGAACATTTGTAAATCTTCTAAAAAACGATACAGCCCGATTTGTAACTCATTCCCTCACTCACGCATAAGAATCTATACCACTTCTGGATGAGGTAGAAACGTGAATGCATGCAGGTAGCTTGTGCCTAGAAACACCCCTGGAAAATGCCAAAAGTTACTGTTTGGAATTTTAAAACCTCTAATTTTAATCTTGAAAATTCTAAATTTTAACATTTTCTCATAGAGTTTCAAATCAAAACAAAATATTCATTAAAATATCCAGTCAACTGTCAACTAACTTTCACATGGTAGAGTATAAAAAAATTATAGGACCAGTGAATAAAAATGCCATTTAGAGTGAAAATATTCCAAATGAATGAAAATACTTGATGAGACATTGAGTTATAATAACAACTGAAGGGACCCCAAGCGGGTGACGGGGGGCGGAACCGGGGCTATAGGGGCGGAAACCTCAGTGAACGTAGCGAGTATAATTACATACAGCCCGTTTGTATTGTTGTTATGATCTAATAGAACAAAACAATCAAATAAGAGCAATAATGTGTAAGCTTAGTTATTATTAGTCATGCAAATATTTTTAAGGTGCCAGATAATATTGTTATGATTGAAGCAATGTGAAATTGGTGATTTAATGACGATGTTTTAAAGTTTATAGGTGAATATGTACCAAGTGAATAATCTTAATAACTATACATGTAAATTAAATCTTACATCTAGTAGAAACACCGTTTCTGCTATAAACACTGAGAATAATAACAGTAATATCAGTACTACATAATAGAATGAAGCTATTGAAATCATGAAACTAGAGAAACAACGTTAAACTAGGAAGCTCCAAAAGCCGATAAATTTGGACCTAGCTTTAACAGCCCTAAATTGCTTGAAAATATATTTTGTTAGTTGTTCGTTGTCTAAAATATATTAATTTGTATTTGATATTCGCAAGATTAGGTTTAAAAAGGGAAATTTTCACAAGAACATATTTTTTTTAGATTATATATTAATTTTATTTTACTTAAAAATAACTAAATATATTACAATTGATGAGAATCCTATGCGAATCCATTTTAGTATCTTAGTTTAAAACGAGTTTGCACGCAGCACGCTGACGTGAGGGAAGTGAATTTCCAAATAACAACTTTTAAAACTCAAAATCATTGAAAAACATACATTTGTCCAATTTTTATTGAAATCTGAAAACATTGATTTTTGGCTGTTCTGATACTCCTGGTTTCATTTACTTGCAAAGCTGGGAATACTATTTTGCACATTATAAGGTTAGTAGAAAGTCCAGACAGGCTTGAAAGTAGGCTTGAGGTTGCTAGGGATGATAAGAGTACTCTAACAAAGGAATAACAGGTTTTTTTTAGTGTAAAACCCCCATAAGACAACGTACTGTGTTTAGTCGACACACATTTTCTTTAATAACTCGATAAATATTTATGCTAGAATAACGAGAGAGGGCTTAAAACTTTCTCCTCTCTAATTCCCATCTTTTTACATGCATTGATTTTACATCCGGGGCTTTTATGATCCTTTTTGGGCCCAAAACCCCGAAATTTGAAAGATTAATCCCCAAAAAAAGGTTTAGAATTTTCCAATTGTTTTTTCCAACAAACTTGTCCCACTGTTTACGGAAATGAACGTCCCCTACCAAAATTGAAGTAAATCGGATAAAAAATGCGACCGCTAGAGTGCAAACACACACACACACACACACACACACACACACACACACACACACACACACACACATATATATATATAAAATTTTGAACGAGCCCCCAAAACGTGTTCAGGGGTCACGAGTAGGG